>LPNX010425672.1:178327-305882 GCA_001517045.1 Pseudotsuga menziesii
AAGTTTAGCTCTCGCTTAAAAAATAAGCCAAAAATTTTAGTTTTATGTACACAAAATTTCATTCAATTCCTTCTTTCTCAAGCTATAAGGAAACTTATGCATAAACTTCTCAGATCACCAAATATTTACACATTTACGGATGCTGGAATAACAGAAAGACTGTAATCATGTACATACCAAGAGCTCTCCCTGACTCGGCAGCAAATAAAAATGATATCGGCCCCCAAAACCCATACATTAGCAAATCCCTGCGAGAGATATAATCTCTATTTGATCCTGACACTGCCATATCTTTGTTCTCTGCCACTGCCTTCAAATCCCCTTGAAAGTTGAAAGACTGCATTTTACAAGTCCATTGTTTGTGCTTTCTTATCATGGATTCACATCTATTGCCACAATGCAGTACCCAGGTTAGTGTTAAACAACATGAGTTTACTGTATATAATGACTTTCACTAAGCAACAACTACATCATGATTTTGTATACACAAAAATGTAAGAACATTTAAAATTAAAATATACCAATGTACTTAGTTATATATCCCTCTTTTGACAAAAGAAGTCACTACACAAAAATTGGAAAAAGGTGCCACAATATTTAATCAGTAAACTTGGCTGTTTGCAAAAGATGGGGTCCAATGAAACACCTCTAAAATAGAGACTTCTCCAGGATTTCTAAAAATCACCAAAATTTTCATATTTTATACCTTGGGCACAGATTTTCACCAATATTGCAGATACGTTGTTTATAATGCAATTTACGAAAGAACCTTAACTTAATGACACAGATGTTGAATGGCCTTTTTAGGGTTCCATCATCATTAATTCATTTTTGAAGACTCTGTTTTTATCACCTCTTATGTCAGATTTGCAGAAACTTCTTTCATAATTACTTAAACACTATGTATTCCATACCATCATTCATAATCAAGTACACTGGAAAATTATAATACCTGAAGGTCAAGCTGGAAAAGATAATGATGATGCTCCATGACTCAGACTGCAGATCAGTCAACCAGCTGTGTTATAGTCGTCAATTTGCATGCTGCTAATGTTGTTAAAATCACATTGGAACCAACAAGTTCAACAAATTCAGAAATTTTGCTATTAATAAATTCTTTATGTACAAATATGGCTCTTTAAAACAGAATAAAAAAGTGTGACACCACAAGCACAAGCAATTTAAAGTGGTTTGCTTCCATGTCCAATGTCGCCTATCATTATTGAAGTTTGTTGTTCAGTAAAATGACCAAAAGGGGCATTAAATACAATCCCCATATACAGTCCACAAGCCAAATATGTGAGCAGTATCATATCATTCGTGTCCCAAATGGTTGCAAATATATTAAGGCATTGAAATATATTTTTTCAAGCAATGCCACTGAGCGACTGATATCTTATTTGGGCCAGAGCTTGATATCTCGTTTGTTGATTTCATCAAAAGGATTTACCATGAAGGAAAGATACAGGAAGCAGCAACTATATTAAGGGAATTGGAATTAAGGAAAGATACAGGAAGCAGCAGCAGCATTCTATAGAGGATGGGAGGTTTGCTTATACTGATGATGCTCTTGTTCTTGTAGCTCGCATTCTTATTATAAGGACATCCACAGGGTCAAAATATCCAAGAAGTTTGTGCAAGTCTTCCATCCCTATTTCATTTGGAAGTTCTTCTCATGGCTTTTCATTCTTCAAATGCATTTGAAAAAATCATGGGTATTGTCTATTCACACTGAACCATGCACAGTTGGCAATTCTGATCACAACTGTATACTCCATGTATTGTGCTAAAGTTCGTGGTGGATGGCTTGGTTAATCCTTTGCAGGAACATCCTTATGCAATAAAAATTGATCACAAAAGAAACTAAAACCTCACCTGATTCAAGAATTCATTTTATAGTATTAATAACATTGTGAGAAGCTCCATCAGTTAATTCTTTAAAAATATTCAATACACCAGCAACAGATTTTTTCCAATGGCTCTGTATAATTATGAGCTGAGATTTGCCCCAATCAATTAAATCATAAAACCATTTGAAATCCACCACCTTTGATATGGTTATACCAGAATCCCCTTCGACCCCACAGAAGCTTGATTCTTTGAACAAGGAAGAGCTCATGTGTTCAACAACTAAAGGAAGAACCTCTAGTAAGCGGACAAATGTCATCTGATATAGCACAGTATCAAAATCAAAGGCTGAATTTATAATAGAATCAGAAATTGAATTTAATCTGAACAACCATAACATTAATTTATTATTGAAACAAATTGTGAATATGAAAGGGCACCTACATACAAGGAATACATCACTCACTAAACCATAACTCAGTACAACAGAAAATGACAATCTACTAAATAAGGTGGTGCAGTGGATGATTACATTAAAGAATGCAAAGGATTATGTGGAGAGTGGTTGTGTGTGCCAGAGGATTCTCAAATGGTCAAGAAGGAATGATTTTACCCTTCACCCAGTTCAGGCGCTTCAACCATTTGGAAAATGGGTTTTTCAATTTGTAAGACCCATTAAATGACCAACTAGGCATTCTGGAGCACAATATATAATTACTAAAGCTGTATATCTCATCAGATGGGAAAAATCCAAACCTACTAAATCTATTTGTAATCTTTATTATAAAATTTCCATGCAATAAAGAAAGGGTTCAATAATATTACAATATCCAGAGCAGTGATCATCCCTTTGTAAATGACAGGGAGAACGAAATGCAACACTAACTTCTTTCCTCCAGACATTCTCTTCCATACACACAAGAGTACTGCTTTGCAAATTGATTACACACAAATATACAAAAGAAAAACCATGTTTCTTTGTTTCAGGATAAAAACCACTACTGTAAAATAGTGGTAGAAAATCTCGGGAGACAGAAATTTCTGTTTTCCTCAAGTTCTTTAGTGAGGACTGCATAGCTTCTCAAAAGTTATATATGCATTTTACAGTAGCGGTTATAATGTGAACAGAATGGTGCAGGATAAAAATATGCTTCTAATGAGTATCGAGTTTTCTAGTGTGAACATCCGGCAGGTCCAAGGTGATGTGGCCATCCCTAGGGTCAGGTTCATGAAAGGCAGAGGCCAAGTTGCACCTGCACAGGTATCATGGAAAAGTCTGGCAATGAGCATTGAAGGAAGCCCCAGGGAAGAAAGTTGACATCAAGCTCATTACAGAGGACTAGGGTTTACAAGTAAAATGGCATAAGGCTTTTGGAGAACTTTGTGGCACACATTAGAGCTGAGACATGGGGGATAACATGGAGGCCATCCTAATAAACATTTCACAAAGGGGAAGGTCCATGAGTCACTCTACCAATTCCAAATCATTGGGTTTGTACAGCAACAGGAGTGAAATGAATGGAGGATGGTAAGGCTTAAAATATGGAACCAGGAGATAGGGTGTGATCCATGCAATACCCAAGATGTCCTACCAAATAATGGTATGTAGATAAAACAGAGACTAATTCTAAATGTCATGCTTTGCGGAAATCCTACTCACCATGCTCATCAAAAGATTACAAGTGTAAAGTAACATTTACAACATCTAGTCAATCAGTAAATACATACCATATAATCCATAAAATAATCCTCTAGGCATGCATCTGATGTAAAATTGAAACAACAAGGACCCAACATAAGGTGGCAATATACATAGCGGAAACCAATACCCAAGCTCAGAAATATCATAGGAATCACTGCTCTGCAACACTGCCCTGCTCAACAAGCCTGATCCAAATCTGCTCTGCTCTACAAAATATGAGGGTATAGCTTCTTTTTAGCGTGTGATATAGTTGTCTTACACTCTTTGAGGAATTCACATAAGCATTTTCTTTCAGTAAAAGCTTGGGTTAAAACTTTTAAAAAATGGTTCTTATAGCTTTGTCTTTAGAAGCTTCCTGAACCGTATGAAAGGAAAAGGATTCTTTTGGGACATTTCTAAATATTGTATTCATTTATTCTGGTTTCCTTTAGGCAGGTTGGGATTAATAAAACCTAATATAATATCTTAACAAAATTTTAAAGGATTGTTCGAGGCAATATCCGATTTCTTGTATGGTATATGGCAATTTTTTTACATTTTCACTTGTCTTCATGATTCATAATCTAAGTTTCTATATTTCATGGAGCTTCATAATTGTTAATTAGATATTCTAATGTGATTCCCTAGGATTTATATATTTTTTGACAGTGCTGTGACTTGTCTTGTCCATGAGCCAAAATCTCCTAAAGTGAGGGAGCCTTGTTTTCTGAGCAAGGTATGTATTAATGTTCAAAAGGTATTTTAATGGGCCTAAATCCTCTAAAGTACCGACATTCTAGTATTGAGGTAGGACCTTATCTCTGTTGTAACTTGTTCTCAGCATTATGAAACATTTCAGCTCCAAGGAGTTGGTCATATTGGTGAAGAGATCTTTAAGTGATTTAATTCAGGATGAAATTGGATATATGGATATATTGGTGGTAATTCTGGAAGAATTCCATGTTTGGTCTCTAACGAAGTTGTTTCCTTTATTTTGCAGTTCAGCAATTTCTGCTCTGGTAAAAGAAGGCAAGAAAAGCAATGCCTTTCACCTTTTAAATTTACGATTCAAGCTGTTGGAAAGACAAACAGTGCCTTGATCTCCTCTCCTACAAGTCAATCTCTACCAGCTTCTGAGAAGCAAGTGAGTCACAAAAAACTGTAATCTCTTTAATTATTAAAGTTTAATCAGATTATAGAACTTCAAGTCTAAATCAAGCACAGCAGTATTGGATTCTTGCAAGATGCTCTTGTGTGAGTTGTGAATATCACAAATCATATGTTAGGTTCAAGGGCTTGCAGCTATGATTGTCTAAATTTTGAGATGATTGCAAACCTGATATATTGTATTTCTTAGAAACCAATCATTGTTTCTTAGAATTAGTAGTATAGAAAAATATAGCAATATATTTTTTTGTGCTAATCTTGGAGACCACTAGCCTGATAATGCTCCTCCTTTTTAGCATCTGGTAGACCTGATGAAACTTGTATTCTTACCCAGAACTTGAAATACTTTGAATTTCTTTGCTGAGGCTCTTTTTTTCCAATTGGGTTGTTCACTTGAATATCTAACTTACGAAATTAGTATCTCCATTAGCTCAAGATACCACTCAGCCCACAGGGGAAACAGAGCAAGATACAAAAGAGCAAGACTTGCAGACCTCAGTAAAACATACAGAGGAAGCCATGGAGGAAGATGTTCTATCTGAGCAGACTAATAAGAGGGATAGCAGAATAAAATTACTTGAGCAAGAAATAGGTGAGAAGGATGACCTCATTGAGGATTTGGAGAGTCAGAGAGATGATTTGAATAAAGAAGTCTCTAAATAGGTAATAGATCTGCAAGGGGAAGATCTCCTAAAAGGATCCAAAAGAGTGCTAACATCAAATATCATCACTAGACTCGAACATTTACGCTTCCCTATTGAAGCCATGTACTAACATCAAATCTCTCAAGGAAATGTACACCTACATCTCATAAAAGGATTCGACACATTTCTAGCCACCAGATTGGTGAACAATTATGCCATTTGCAACAATGTGGAGGATGCATGCCAAGCGTTTCATAATGCACATGAACAAAATGTATACTTATGGAATGCCATGATTAGAGGATATACAAATAGGGGAACCAGACAAATTTATGTTTCCTTTTGTTCTCAAGCCATGTTATGGCCTAGGAGCTCTTGATCAAGGCAAGGAGATTCATTATCACATACAAGGAACTGCATTGGATTTTCATGTTTATGTGGCCAATGCACTTATTTCTTTGAAACAACAAATTCTTCTGGCTATGTCTTCGCCCATCCTAGCCATAGGCTTGCTAATGAATATATTTTCTTGCAATGATTTTCTTCCCCAATGCATAGCAAGAAGAAACATCAAAATCTTCTTTCTATGTTCATGTGGCAAAGATTTTGATGTTTATGTCATCAATAAACAGGAGCAAGAAGTTAGATGATCTAATTCAGAGAAATTTGGGGAGGTTAGATGATCCAATGAAAATTTTAACAGGGACACCAACACTTGTAAACTCCATATCTACACTGGCATATTTAGAAATCTTCCTTTAATATTGGAATCTGAATAACGCCCCTGTGAAGCAGGTCTCAAGAAACTCCCAATATAGTACTAACATGAGAAAATCTGTTGCCAAAACCCTTCTAACTAGTGTTCTGCATACCAGCTGCTATGCCCTTCATGGTTAGAATCAATTAATCATCCAGACCTGGCGGCATACTCACTCATTGGATTCAATTTGACCAATTCAGCTGCTGGTTTGGTTGAACTTTCCTTCGACAAAAGAGGGCTTGATATGGAAATGTGTCTAGTTATCCCAATGCTCTTACTTCCTATTTTGTGCTTATTTGAATACTTTGGCTGTCAAAATATAAGAAAATCAACAGCTGGAAAATTAAATGTGGGAAAAAACGCAACTACAATGCAATGCAGCAGCAGTGACCCTCATCTCACATAGAGAGTGAGAGGGAAATTCAGGGGAAGAGAAGTTCAAATTTTAAACTATATTATGAACATAGTCTTTTCACCTTTTCCATACCAGTATAATACATGCTAAATAAAGATTTCTTCTGCATAGAGAACTTGTTTTTTATAATTCCAAATCAAAATTATTTAAGCAAACATAGATTACTCACCGATTTGGGGCATTCTATCGGCCTTAGCATGACCTCTGCAAACCCTCCTCTACCTCTGTAAACCCTCCTCTATGTGACCTCTGTAAACCCTCCTCTGCCTATGCAAACCTCCATCTGCATGACCTCTTCAAATCCTCGTATGCCTCTACAAAGCCTCCTCTACATGACATATGTGGCCCTCTGCTCTACGAGCTCTATCCCATGTGGCCCTCTCCTCATCGGGCCCTCCTCTACCACCCTCTCCTCTGCGATCTTTGTCCCTTATGGCCCTATCCTCTTCGACCCTCTCCTCTTCGGCCCCTCCTCTAAAGCTATAATGGGTTAAAGGTTTATTATGATCTATCCACTGCGACCCATCTCTTATGTGCCATCTATCCACTATCTAATAGTCCCCTGTGTGCCATCTATCCACTGTGACCCCTCTCCTCTCTTTCTTTCACTGGTGCTGTCGCGAGGTTTGTTTGTGGCCGCGGGGGTCACCTCTCTTTCTTTCACTAGTGCTGTCGCGAGGTTTGTTTATGGCCGCGGGGTTGTAATTTGTGTTTTTTGTTTTTTGTGGCGGGGCGAGGCATAACATTGTTTCATCCTGTGATAAATAGCGCGTCGTCGCTTAACCGACAGTTCCTCCGTCGCTTAAGCGACGCTTTCGAACTTTGAACATTCACACATCAACATGAACTTTGAACATTCACAAATCAAATAGCCATCGCTTTGAACATTCACAAATCAAATAGCTGTCGCTTAACCGACGCTTGTGGCCACATTTGCAAAAAAAATGTATCCTTTTGATTTTTGGTAAGTTTAACAAGAAAAATCCACGCGCCGTCGGATTTTGGATCGAAATGTAGTAGTGTCACATCGTCACCCACCATTTTGGGACTTCTTCCTGTGTTCATTGATCCTCTATTGTTTCTTTGGTGATGACACACTAGGAAATATTGTGATGATTTGGTGTTTCTTCCTAAATGTGGTGCAGTGCATGGAGGTGTAGGTACATTGTTGCGTTGGTTTGGTCCTTCCTCGGGCTTGGGTGTATCCTGTTCATCTCCTTCATCATTGTAGGGTCTCTTAGTCCCTTGTTATCTTCTCTCATATTTTCTTGTTCTAATCACACAAGGACTCTCCTGAGTCCTCTGCCTCTTCTCTTGCTGGAAGCTCACCCCACTTCGTAGAAGACCGCACTCTTCCTCGAATTCCCTCACAATTCATCATAACTCCCATCCATATACCCTGTACCATTCCATTCAACCCTCATATTTGTAGTACTCGTAACCTCTGCACACCATAGCTCTACTCATTTGAGTTCATCTTTAGTATACCCTTTTTGCAGATAAGCATCTTAATCCACAATTGTAAATACAATGGAAACCTTCCTCTTGGTCCTTGGAAGAATTCACTTTCTACGTCTCTATAGGATTGACTGTGTCGACAATAAAATCAGTGATATATCCCTCCAAAATGCTATCAATCCATACTTCGATAGTCCTCGATGCCCTGTTTTCAACCTCTTTTAGTTGTTGGATCAGTTAAGGGGTCTAGCAAGTAGGTTCGCCTCCTTGAAAATTTATTTTTCAGTAGGTCAATTGCACTAACCACTCATACAAAATAATCAATAACTCAACAAATAAATATTTGTGGATAACAGAGTATATGTCTTCCCAACCACTCTTATGTTGTCATCTTGGAACTCTATTTTTCTTCTGCTGTGAATTCTTAGGCCTTCTGATCAAACCAGTCCTGAATATCCATTTTTTTCAGGTGACCTAACATGTACTCTTCATTCTAACACTATGTTCCCATCAATAGAACCATTTATTGATGCACTTCAGTTGACAAGGGTTCACAAACTGTCGACACCCTTTTTTACTTGATCTCCCTAAACACCGGCCCAAACAGGTTTTACCCTGTACAACAACACCTGCGAAGAAGATGAGGTCTCACCTGAGATATTTGAGGGAGGGTTGCAGGAACCAAGTTTCCATAGAATGGAAGAGGACTTACACATTGAATCGAGCTCTCAGTCACACTATCACCCAGAGATCCAGAACAGGGTTTTATCTTATCACTTTAATATTTATCATTTTTTCTAGCATCGCACCATTTCATTATGCAAAAAATATATCGACATAAAATAATCCATCCATTATGCGAATACTTCTCATCATTCAGCTAAGTAAAACATTAAGACATCAGATTACAACATTTACCCATTCAGATCACATTATTCAAATTGCAATAATTAACCACAGAGACAACAATCGCAAGGTCAAATGTCACATCATATACAAAATAAGCATATATTTTCTAGCAACACGTGTCATATTACTTCACAGGTGTACATACATATTCAAAATACATTTCCTGGTCAATAGACTCAGACCAAATCCCAGACAACAATTTATAAGATAGACAAAATACAACATTTGTTCTGAACATAAGATCTTGGATCATCTATTCATACCTTTTTAATACATTTCTAACTCTTTTTATAGGCTTGTGCCTTTACAAAATGGTCCACATTTAACTAACTTCCTAACTAAATCAGACCAAAAGTACAAAAATGCAACCGAGCCAACCACTTGTCGACATCTTCGTCTTGCGTATTCTTCTTTGACCCTTGTCGCTTTTGCACCATGCGCATCCAATCCGCTTTCCAAATGGAACTTGCAATCAAAAATATACAATATCTACACTAACATTAGGAACCAAACATGAAATCCACTCGCTAAGGGGAACACCAACCAAAGCTTCAGTTGAGGCACATCACTCAACCACTAAGAGCAAACTCTCAAACGCAAAAACACAATGACCAAAAGTTTTGATAGTGATGTATAATCATGTTTTTATAGCAATATTAGGATTCAAGTTTGAATTGGCTGAATAGGTGTCCCACTTCCCTTGCCCAATGCACCCTTGTGAAGAAATTATACACTTCCTTGCTTTGTCTAGCTAGCTTTCTTGGCCTTCCAATTTCCCTATTTTTACTCTATTGGAAAATATGCCCTTTTTGCTTGCTTTTCTTACTGACATGAATTTGTCCTTTTAGTAACTACGCCCTCTTTTCTTTCTAAAACTTTCCTTCTTTTTCTACTAACATTATTTTCCTCTAGTTTCTCTCATTGTGCATGTTTTTTTTTGCTAACTGCTTTTGTGCATGCTTTTTCCAATTTCCTTATTGGTGTTTCCACCTTACTTTATGTTTCTTTCCTCCAGTTTCCTCTTTTGAGTGAAAACTCATAGGGACATCCCTCTTTCCTTATGCACCCTCATGGCCTCTTTTAACATGTACAACTCATTTAATTTAAAAAAATTAAAAATTACAAAAATTAATTAGCCTCTTCAATTTAATTTAACTAAAAAGAACTATATCCCACATTAATTACTTAATCTAATTTCCTATATTACTTGGCCAATGGCATCCCCCTTATTAATTAATTAACTTATTTCCACTAGGATCCATGGGGTTTGATGGGTCATTGGTTTCTCCTTGGTGTTGAAAAAATGGGGGCATATACAAAATAAGCATAGAGTTTCCAGCAACATATGTTTCATATTACTTTGCAGGTCAACATACATCTTCAAAATACATTTCGCGGTCAATAGAATCAGACCAAAACCCAAACAACAGTTCGTAAGATAGAGAAAAGACAAGATTTGTTCTGAACATAAGATCTTGGATTATCTATTGATATCTTTCTACCACATTTCTAACTCTTTTTATAGGCTTGCACCTTTACAAAATGGTCCACATTTAACTAAATTCCTAACTAACATGGACCAAAAGTACAAAAATGCAACCAAGTCGACCACTTGTCAACATCTTCGTCTTGCGTATTCTTCTTTAACCCTTAGCACTTTTGCACCATGTGCTTCCAATATGATTTCCAACATGGAACTTGCAATAAAAATTCTACAATATCTACACTCACATTAGGAACCAAACATGAAATCCACTGGCCAAGGGGCACACCAACCAAAGCTTCAGTTGAGGCACATCACTCAACCACTAAGAGAAAACTCTCAAACTCAAAAACAGAATAACAAAAAGTTCTTATAGTGATGTGCAATCATGGTTTTATAGAAATATTAGGATTCAAGGTCAAATTGGATGAATAGGTGTCCCACTTCCCTTGCCCAATGCACCCTCGTGAAGAAATTATAAACTTCCTTGCTTTGTCCCCCTAACTTTCTTGGGCTTCCAATTGTCCTATTTTTCCTCTATTGGAAACGACCCTCTCTTGTGCTTTCTTTTCTTACTGAAATGACTTATTCATTTTAGCAACTACACCCTCTTTGCTTTATAAAACTTTCCTTCTTTTTCTACTAACATTCTTTTCCTACAGTTTACCTTATTGTGCATGTTTTTTTTGGCTGACTGCTTTTGTGCATGCTTTTTCCAATTTTCTTACTTTTGTTGCCACCTTGCTTTATGTTTCTTTCCTCTAGTTTCCTCTTTTGAGTGACAACTCATAGGGATATCCCTCTTTCCTTATGCGCCCTCATGGCCTCTTTAAATATGTCCAACTCATTTAATTTAAAAAAAATAAAAATTACAAATATTAATTAGCCTCTTCAATTTAATTTAACTAAAAAGAACTATATCCCACATTAATGAATTAATATACTTGCCTAGAGTACTTGGCCAATGTAGTCCCCCTTATTAATTAATTAACTTATTTCCACTAGGATCCATGGTGTTTTATGGGTCATTGGTTGCTCCTTGGTGTTGAAAAAATGGGGACATTACAGTCCTCCCCTCCTATAATTGCATGTCCTCAAGCAAGAAACCAACTTCAACCATAAATGAATCCAACCCATAACTTCAATTATTAAAATATGTTTCTAGTTTTCTAGAATTGGAATCCTCAATTACAAGTTAAATACCAAGGTCCACCATGTTTCTATTGCATCACTCTGATTATAGTCATCCCCCAGTGACTAATCCTTATTCAACAAAATTTTCAACCCAAGTAAGATAACTGAGTAAAATGTATGAATCCCACTAACTTCTCTATAAGTATACAAATGTTCCTTCCCCTTTTGGAAAGTTGCCATTCTAAAGAATTCCAGGGTCCCATGGTCTTATCTGCATCATTCCAAACATCAATAACAAAAACAAACAATCATCATCATAGAGAATGAAAATGAGGATGTGAAAAGCATAGCACCACACTGGAATATCAACACTTCCAATGAAAAATTGAAACTGTGAGGTCCTTTGCAATAATTTACGCAACTATTCAATGTAGTGCCAAAAACTTATGAGCCTTCTCCACCAAACATAGAATATCTTATGTCCCTGATGCACACATGTATTGCTTCTCACAATTTTGTTGTTGCAATGACATAGATATGAATTCCATGTCCCAAGAAAACTGTAGGCATATTCCAATAACCATGGATGCCCATGCTTCTCACAAGGGATGTAGCATGTCTCTCTTGAAAATATATTGGTGTAAGAAAAATGTACACCCTCCATGGTGCAAAAATACAACAAGTACCTATCCATCCATGCCATGGATGAACAAGTACTGCAACTGTCAGGTCAAGATGGGAATCTTGTGGCTTTCTGATGTGCACACTCCAAATGGCTCAAGTCTATGCCACTAGTTAGGCAATCACCACTATGAATGGGGGAATCCAAAATAGGAAAAAGATTCATCTACTTATGCTTTTGAGAAGGGGATGTTTTTCTCATCAAATCACCATGTATGAGTGTGAAATACTCTTGCTACTCACTTTCCACCAAGAAAAATAATCCCTTCACCCAGTTATCATCCCCACCTGATATGGTTGAATTAAAAGTGTGGGGTGAAGAATTGTAAACCAACATCCTACAATACTCATCCATTAATATATTGGATGCATAGATTCTTCATTGGTTGGTTTAGTGAAAGTGATATCATGTGCCTTCTCCAAAACTATACAACAATTTCCCAAAGGAAACTCATATTCTCTTTGGAACCATGCAGGTGCTTGGTCTTCATCTTGCTTGACCTAAAACTCCTCATGTGCATGTGTACAAGAGGTATCCAATGTCTAAAAAATAAATATTTGTCAATGTTCACATGTCAAGACAATGTCATTTATAAAAATTAAAAAAATTACTGAAATAAAAGAACCCTTTACCTCCCAAAGTCTTGATTTCAATGATTCCTCTATCCTCCCCATCACGGGATGAATAAGAACTTTTATTTTCTGATTCATTTGGAATGTGATCAGCCACTTTCTCGAGATAATAATATACCACCCATAATGGTACCTCATAAGGTGTCTCCTTAAAATAATGCATGTCAAACAACCCTCTGCAATTCTCATCCATTAAGCAAGTGGATGCATGTATTCCTCCATATGCTAGCTCAACAATGGTGTGCTCCTCTTCTGCCACAAATGCGTGACTCTCTCCAAGAAGAAACTCGAATTATTGATCCTCCTCAATCATATGAAAATCATAATGTTCCTCATGTACCACCATCACATGCGGTTCCTCCTTTAGTCCATGAATGTAATCAGCCATATGAGGATGACTGTCCAAAATGTAGGAGGGAGAATGTAATCTTGGAAACTTCTCATGAAGCTACTCAATTTGAATCTCATATTCTTGAAGTGCAATATGAGTACTCTTCAAATAATCCTAGGTGGAATCCAACTCAAGAGTGAGCTTATAAATCTATTTTGCATCCCTTCAAATATGCATCATGATACATCCCCACAAGCTCAAACAAATGATCTCTATCCGAAAGAAATTGAAAAAAGTTACCTTTGATGTCTTTCATTGCTTCCCAAATTTCCTCCAAATATTAATGGAAGATGGATCCTCCATTGATGCATATCTCCAACAAGAATTTGACACTAATGTCATAGTGTCATGTAGAATGTTCAAGGCATCATTGATCTTCCTTTCGCTCACCTTCAAAGGTCAATGAATTGATTGGTGCTCTTGAGGAAAAGCATCCTCTTCTTCATTATTTTGATCAGCTTCATGATGAAGTTCAGGTCATGACTGAGGGGCTGATATTTGTTCTTCTTTTATTTCTACAACACATTTCTCTTTATACTCATGGAAAAGTTCTCCTTCTCCTTCACTACAAATAAATTTTAGTATCTTTGACTCCCCTTCATAGATCTTTGTTTATGTTTTCCCACATGAAATATCAAGTGGTTCATGGCTCTTCTCAATGATGATAGTGGGATGTGGATTCTCACTCATGTAAATCCTCACCTCTAATGTGGCTAAAACTTCATCATGATACAAGGGAATACAAAAATATGAATTGTGTTCATCCCTTTGCACTATATTTTTCTCTTCAAACGATGGAGCTATGGTAGCTTGATCTTCCACCAAATATTTTGGTCCACATCCAACTGATGTGTGCTTGTATTTTTCTTCATTGTAAATCTCAAATGGTTATTTTTTATCTGATCTATGTCCCTCTTTTGGATCTGATCCAAAATATGTCTTACAACCATTGACAACAGTATCCTCCTTTGCAATGATTTTGAGCTCACCCACAAAGAAACTAGAAGTAAATTCATCTCCCTCACATTTGTCCTTCATTTTGCAGACCTCATATGCAAGTGAAACCTTTTCATCCCCCAATGGATCATGTAGCTGTAGGGAGACATGCCTGGTGCAAAAATCATAACTCTTATCAAACTTGTGCTTTATATTTTCCTTTTCCTTTCTTAGAGAGATGGAATAACTCAATTCTTCCTTGCACTCGCTAGTACAATAGGGCCCCACTTGTGCGTCTACTTTGGTTCTAATAACCCCACTTCTTTTCACACACTGTCAACTGTGTGTACAATCCTTGATTCATTTGCTTGGTAGTATGGGTCCTTGAATAACTTCTTGATCTCAAGGTGGTAGTAATCTCGGAAAGAAAATACCTCACTTATTTCTTATTTTAAAGCATAGTATTCCATGAAATACTGGAAGGATTCAGATTTATTTGCATTGAACATTTGACCAAAAACACTTGTATATTTCTGCCATATGAATTCATCATAAGCTAGAAGACAAAATTCATCAACATCATCCCTAATGAATCTACCTGAGGAAGTGCATGAGGGCTCTTCATAGCCTTCTTCCTCGATCACAATAGGTACCAACCTCATGATGGAAAATTTAATCAACTAAAATTTATTTCCACAGGGGTGGATTAAACATATATTATACCACTATAATGAAGCCAAGGCAGAATTTTGGTTCACTAACTCTCTGCAATAAATCTTCAAGATAACTAGTTGACAGGTGGGAAATTTATCGAGAAGAATGAGGGAATAGTATTGGATTTAAAGGTGAGATCAAAAGGAAAGGAAGGATACTGAATATTAATATTCCTAAGCACATGGATTGTGGGCCCTTGTAGGTTTTGAACATCATCCAGGCTGAAGTGTACCGCCAGGCTTCTAGGAGTCCCAACCGGTGCAAACTGAAATCTTTAAAAGAAGTTTCCAAGAAACCAATAGCTAAGAGGAACTTATGAATATTATAGGAATATTTTTAGGATTATGAAATCATAATTTTCAGGTTTATAATAGATCTTAACAGTTAAAATGAATCCTAAGGGTCGTAATAGAAAAGCTAGTCACTAGGACTATGCAACAAGCCAAACTTCTGGGGTTTTCAAACACAGGAAAGGGGTCACTAATATTCAGTTTTAAACATGGAATATCATAATTATCATGTTATTGAATGTTAAGAAAATAAAATAAATAAAATTTATATGTTTATAATGGATAATTAACTCAAACTAGAAAACTAGTCCATTATTCATTGAAAGCTAGGAAAGATGTTAAAGATCTTTATGAAACTAAATCAAACAAGTTTAGAATTCTGTGAAAATTTCAGATATCATTAATTACATTATAATATATCAGTGAGGGTCAAAATAAATATCACTGGAATATTAGAGACAAAATCTTATAGCATTACACTAATAGAATAGCTCACGGAGCTAGGAAACTTGTGGAAATTAAGCCCAAGCTTAGAACAATTGAACTCACAAAATTGCTTGAAAATATGGAAGAAACACTCAAGAAGAAGACTGAATATATGATAATAAAAAAAATCTTGATGATATTACTTTACACCAGAAATCATTAAATATATGTATGCTTCTCATACAATAGATACTCCAAGGATTTGAAATCTTTAGGAAGCTATTCGAATTGTTACAAAAGCAGGCTTACTAAACTAGTAAAAACCCCCCATTTGTGGATAAAGCACTTTCCAAATCAATGAAGAGGCTCACGAATTTTCTGAATGAGTGTGTACATATCATATGTGATGTGAAGTTGAATTTATCATTATTTTATATGAATAAAAGAAGGGAGATGAGTTGATGCAAAAAACAAGGGAATCTACCTTAAAACTAGCTTTAGTTTTTTCCATAAAACTGTAGAAAAGCTAGAAAGACTAGAAAAAGAAGTAATGCGCAATTTCCTTTTTGGGGAGTCTGTGAGTTGTCAAAATCTTATTAAAAATATTTCTAACTTGCTCCATGACACATTTTTGGCAAGTTTGACCTCAAAAATGGGTTTGGGTGCAAACTAGCTACTGTAGTACCTGGGAATTAATCAAAAGAGATTAATTATTTTATCCTAAGTCTTGGGATGGGTTTTGATTATTACAACATCCCCTCTTAAGACTGAATTTAAGTACAATATCATAAAAATATCAGATATATAGGGCCTAGGAACAAGGCTTAGTCACTCTTTACAAACTGCTTTTCCATACAAAACAAGGAAAATAGGCAAAACCACAAGTGGGAAAATCCTCCCTCAAACATGGACATGAACAAAACTGTATGAAATATGGTCTTCAATATATCTTCAAAAAATTATCATCTATCCCAAGTAAATACTTGAGATTGTTGAAATTCCTCTCTAAAAATACTTTGGTGAAGATGTCTGCAACTTGCTCAGGTGAAGGGAAATATTGCAGATCAATGACCTCATCATGCACAAGTGGTCTGATGTAGTCCATGAATCTCGATGTGTTTGGTTCACTACCTCAGTAATGTATTAGTTGAGATACAAATGGTACTCTGGTTGTCACAATAGATAACTGTAGAAGTATCTTTCTCGATCCCAAGCTCTCCAAGTATTCCCTGCAACCACAAACATTGAGTAGTTGCATTCACAGCTCCTCTATACTCTACATCTATAGATGAAAGTGCAATTTCACTTTATTTCTTACTTGAAAAGATGAATTTTCCATATACAAGAATAAACACATATCCAAAAGTTGATTTCCTATCATTTTTATCACCTTCCCAATCACAGTAAGTAAAACCAACTAACTCTAGGCTAGATTGTGCAACATAGTGAATCCCATGAGTTTTTGTTCCTTGTATAAAGTTTAGGATTATTTTTTATACCCTCCAATGGATTTCATGAGGTTGATCCATGTATCTAGAAGCCACACTCACTGCATAATATATATCATGTCGAGTATGAATCAAATAAAGAAGACAACCAACCAGTTGCCTATACAAGGTGTTGTTTTCAAATGGAGTTGACTGAGCTTCTTCAAGCTTAAATCCTGAAAGGAAATGATTCTTAATTGGCTTGAAATCCTTCATTTTAAACTTATTCAATAGATCTGAATCATACTTGGACTGATGTGATTTTATTCCAAGATCCAATTGAGAAACCTCAAGCCCCAAAAATTGGCTTAACAGTCCCAAATCAATCATAGAAAAGTGATGGTTCATTGCATCCTTCAAGGAGTAAATTTATTTCTTGGAACTTCCTGTGATCAATAGGTAATCCACATACAATAAAATTATAATTGTAATGTCCCCAACCCTCCGACCGACGAAGAGGACGTTACCATACCATTAACTATCGGGGCAAATAGCCCCATGAACATGTACATACATAAAAACTGAAATGCTTTGAAGTAAAACATGCATAGATGCGTAATTATTAAACATACAGTGGAAGCAAAACATACATTCAAGCATTCAACATGTTCATCATAATTCATTAAACATAAAATATTATTGCAAATATTGAACACAAGAATACTTATCTTATGAATAACTTGTCCCGCAACCAGCTACATCGCTGCAACGTTCCACCCAACCATAGGCCAGTGTGCTCATTAGTCTCTCAGCAACAATGCCACCCTTAAGATGGGCATGATTCCCCAAGGAATAAGGAACTAAGCAGGCTCACACATAGCCAAAGATACACAAATCATCCAATCCAACACAGTTGGGTTTATCAGGCCATCAAGGAGTTGGTAAAAGATGAATGCTAAGCTGGTGGGCTCACTGAAGAGCTAAGGACACCTACACCAGAACTAGCACAACTTCTAGTACACCCACACACACCCAACATAAGGAATCAGTCCCTTCTCTGCTACACAGTCCCTCAGGCCCTGACTTCTCTTCCAGTGCTATTCAAGGGTTGTGGAGAAGAAAGTCAGCTCTCTAGCTCTGTCTATGTGGCTCCCAAACACACCAAGTTTATCAAGCATACCAATCCTTCATTCCCACTCCAACATAGTCCAAAGACCAACCATTGCATACACACAGAAAAACAAGCAATTCACAGCTCTGGGGAAGAAAATCAAACACCACAGAACAACCGAGGTGACAATTTAGGTAATACACAGCTCTGACTGGGGAATTTGATTCCTGAGTCGTTATTGGCCCTATCATGGCAAAAATGACTCAATAACGACCCACAGCAACCCAAAAATGTAAATGAACCCACAGCAAACCAAAATCATGGGGAAACCAATGGCAATCGATTTCTCAGCTGCGTGAGGAAGGAAAAACAACCCACGTGGAGGTGAATTCACACATTTAGACCCACAACGAAGAGAAATACACACAACAAAATCCCCCAACCATGAAATTCACACACACACCAAAATCGTGCCCGTGAGGCCGCTCTCCCAGCTCTCTGCATGAGTAAAAATGCCAAGACCTATGCATGAGAAGAAAATGACTGTCTCTGTGTGAGGATGGGCCAGAGTGCAAGAATTCCCATGTGAGGGTGAAAGAGTGGAGTGTACGTGTGTGAAAGGACTGATAGTCCTACCACACACCACTGCTCAGCAATAACTACCCAACTAACATCAAAGGTTTTTAATTTGGTAGTTGATTGATTGAGACAAGGGAAAGTGAGTAAGTCAAAAGGGTGGGTTACAACTAAATGGGTTTAACAACTGACACTTGGCTTTTCCCCATTGGCCCCAAGCGTTAAATAATTTCACTCCCTATCCTTAGGAAAATGATGCTCTTTTCATTATGGTTGCATTGACATTGCTGCTTGGGTTTTATTTTAATTAAAATGCATATTTACATGATGCCAAAATTATAATTTGTTGGATATCATGATATACCATCGACAACGATTTTAATCGCCAAAAAATAAAAAAACCAAATTGATGGTGGGGATTTTGCCTTTAGCTCCACACCATGATTAATTACAATATATACATCATATACATTTTAACGCAAATGGGGTCAAAACCGGGGTGTTACAATTATTAAGGAACCATGAATCATCTTCAAATAGACATTTGGATCAGACTTGCATCTACAATAGTTCGGAAAAAAGCAAAAAACCATCAATCTTGGCATACCAAGCTCTGGGAGCGTGTTTTAGCCCATACAATGATTTCTTCAACCTGCACATAAGAGATGGATTAGTCACAAAAACTTCTAGCTGCTGCATATATATTTCTTCTTTCATATCACCATGTAATAAGGCACTCTTCACAACCATGTGATGTACCTCCCACTGCTTCGAAGCGGCAATGACAAAACTAGTCTTATGGAGTCCATCTTTGCAACAGGAGAAAAGGTCTCATTGTAGTAAATTCCTTAGACTTGGGAGAATCCATTTTCCACTAACCTTACCTTATATTTCAAAGGATAACCATCGGCATAAAATTTATTTTTGAAAACCCACTTACACTTGACTAGCTTTCTGATCCTTGGGGGAAGAGTGACTAGTTCCCATGTGTCATTCTTTTGGAGCGAATGAAATTCCTCCTTCATGGTTTTTTTCCATATTGGTTATTCATATGTATTTGGATAAATTCAACCATTATTAAACACTTATCATTAAAACAAGGGTCCTTGACAGAAAGGGAACTCTCAAATTGAGATCTAGTCCTCCTAGAATCTCTAGTATTCACAACTAGTTCCCCAACTGCTTGGATAGTTTTTGCTTCCCATTTTTTCCTTGTGGGGATGTTTGGATATGAAATTAAATCATAATTATAAGATATATCAGAATCATAAATTTCATTATTTCCATCACTTACAACCAAAGGTGGAGGAGGTGATGAGGACTCTCCAATTTCTGCTGCTACCATAGGCTCTTCTTCGAACTAAACACTCCTTTCAATGAAGGATTTTTTACTTCTCATGTTTATCATATTGTATCCTTTGGAATATTAAAAATAACCAAAAAATATGAACTCTTGGATTTGAGGTTCCAAAGCTCTCCTTTAAGCTAGTGGAATTCTAGCCCATGCTCTTGAGCCAAAAATCCTGAAATGAGACATATTTGGTTTGTGCCCACTCTGAGATTTGAAAGGGGTAACTCCATCAATTTGCTTCTATGGAACCCTATTATGGAT
Source organism: Pseudotsuga menziesii (assembly GCA_001517045.1). Lineage (NCBI taxonomy): Eukaryota > Viridiplantae > Streptophyta > Pinopsida > Pinales > Pinaceae > Pseudotsuga > Pseudotsuga menziesii. Next base: position 198,624 of record LPNX010425672.1, read on the forward strand.
GTAGGATGTACATTTTATAGCTTCATCCCAAAACTTTGGTGGCAAAGTATTATACTCCAACATACAAGTAGCCATCTCCTTGAGACTTCTATCCTTCCTCTCAGTCACACCATTCTGCTCAGGTGTGGAGGGAATAGAGTGTTTCATATGAATACTTGCATATTCACAATAATTAATGAACTTAGATTTGACATATTCACCACCATTATCATATTTGAGGATCTTTAGTCTCCTCCCAGACTAGTTCTCATCGAAGGCCTTGAAAACCTTGAAGTGGTCAAAAACTTCAGACTTGAGTTTAAGGAAGTAAACCCAACAATACCTGGAAAAGTCATCTATGAAAGTAAGGACATAATTTTCTTGACCCATGGACATATGAGGGTGGGGACCAGTAATGTCACTATGAATTATCTCAAGAGGTGGTGAGGTTCGCTCATGACTGACTCTCTCATACTTATGCTCTAGATTTTTTCCTAGAATGCAACCCTGACAGACTCCTTAGGAAAACTTTATTTTTGGTAATCCAGAAACCATATCTTTATCAGACAAATCTGAAAGGTACTTATAGTTTAGATGACCAAACCTCTCATTCCAAAGTTTGATTTCTTCATTGGCATGTGTGAGGAGAGCCGAGGGATTAGAGAAATGCATGAAGTGTGAGAACATGTAAGCTCTATAACTATGATCCACAAAACCTTTAGCAATGACTCTACCATTCGCAATATCATAGATTTCAACTTCATTGGGAGAGAAATAAAAGGTCTCTGGAAATGTTGAGACATAAGAGACCATATGCCTCAGTTATCCTATTATGCCATTTGATCTTCTCTATTGCTCCATTAGGCTCATATTTTATTTCCATGGTCACTTTGAAGAGGCATTTACTCCTCATCATATATCCATCCTTTTTTTCCATTCAAATTAGTAGTTGAATGGAGTCAAGATGATTGGTTGAGTTTGATCCATACTTCAGCTACGCCCTTTGACCAGACAGTATGTGCTCCCAATGAGTGATCTCAACCCTGCAAAATAAAATTGAAGAGGAGAAAAATTGAGCTACAGTGGCTCTGATATCATATGGAAATTAATTCCAATCTTAGAACAATTGAACTCACGAAATTGCTTGAAAATATGCAAGAAACACTCAAGAAGAAGACTGAATATGTGATAATTCACAAACTGTTGATAATATTAATTTAAACAATCCATCATTAAATATATGTAGTTTTCTCATACAATAGATACTCCAAGAATTCTAAAGATTTAGGAATCTATTCGAATTGGTACAAAAGAAAGCTTACTAAACTAGTCAAAATTCCCCATAGGTGGATAAAGCACTTTCCAAATCAATGAAGAGGCTCGTGAATTTGCTGAATGAGTGTGTACAAATCATAAGTGACAGAAATTTGAATTTATCATGATTTTAAATGAGTAAAATAAGTGAGGTGACTTGGTGCAAAAAAAAGGCAAACTACCTTAAAACTAGCTTTAGCTTTTTCCTTAAAACTACAGAAAAGATGGAATGATTGGAAAAAGCAGTAATGCGTAGTTTCCTTTCTGGGAAGTCTGTGAGTTGTCAGAATCTTATACAAAATATTTCTAACTCACTCCATGAGGCAATTTTGGCAATTTTTACCTCAAAAATGGGTTTGGGTGCAAAATAGCTAGTGTAGTACCCACGAATTAATCAAAAGAGTTGAATTATTTTATCCTAAGTCTTGAGATGGGTTTTGATTATTCCAACAAAACTAAGTGAAATCGAATGATGAGCCTCCCAAAATTTGAAAATGGGATGAATATGGCCTAAACCTGGTATTAAATGGTAGAATGAATATCAATACATTAATACATCAGAGTGGGGTCGAAATTCCCATCACAAATACTCCATAATATCCATAATAACCAAGAATGGATATGAAGAAGAGAGAAGAATAGATTTCATTGAAGGGAGGTCTTCAAGATCTATTGAATGATATGGAATGTATATGAAGTATACATCAGAACCTGAAATAAATATTTTACAATTGTTTCATTGACATTAGGAACCAAACTAAGGGGCACACCACCCAAAGCTTCACTTGAGGCACATCTCTCAACCACTGAGACCAAACTCTCAAACTCAAAAACACAATGATCAAACAAACTAATAGTGATGTTTAATTATGGTTTTATAGAAATATTAGGATTCAATTTCTAATTGGCTCAATATTTGTCCCACATCCCTTTCCCAATGCACCCTCATGGACAAATTAGAAACTTCATTGCTTTGTCTCCCTAGCTTTCTCGACTTTCCAATTATCCTGTTTTTCCTCTATTGGAAATTGCGCTCTCTTGTGCCTGCTTTTCTGACTAACATGACTTATTCCTTTTACCAACTTCACCCTCTTTTCTTCTAAAACTTTCATGCTTTTTTTCTGCTGACATGTGTTTCCTGTAGTTTTCATTCTTGTGCATGTTTTTTCTGGCTCACTTCTTTTGTGCATGCTTTTTCCATTTTCCTTATTTTTGTTGCCAACTTGATTTATGTTGATTTCCTCCAGTTTCCACTTTTGAGTGACAAGTCATATGGATATCCCCCTTATGCACCCTCATGGCCTCTTTTAGCATGCCCAACTCATTTAATTTAATACAAATTAAATATTACAAAATATTAATTAGCCTCTTCAATTTAATTTAACTAAAAACAACTATAACCCACATTAATTACTTAATTTAATTTCCTAGAGCATTGGACCAATGTTATCACCCTTATTAATTAATTAACGTATTTCCACTATAATCCATGGGGTTTTATGAGTCATTGGTTTCCCCTTGGTGCTGACAAAATGGGTACATTACATTTACTCCCTATTCTTAGTCTAGGTGGGGTAATTTTTAGTGGAACAAGTAACCATTGTCAGCTAATTAGTTCCTAGTTAATTACTGAGTAGCTAGTGGGTTGTATATTGTTCGGTAAACAAATAAAAAGCAAAGAAATGACATACAATGTGGAAATAAAAATTACAATCGCACTGCAATGCAACAAAAACACTCACTAGTGCATCGTAGCACAAGAACAATGAGACAAAACAACACTGATCTATAACATATAGTCTATGTGGGTGAAACACTGTTAAAATATGTTGATAGGGCATATGTAAAAGAATTAGTCACATGGTAGTGACCTAGAAATGATGGGAGCCGAGCTACTCTATAAACTGGTTGAGACAGTCGAATGGAGGCCAAATTTATGGAATGCAGGGGATAATCCTCTTCACCTACAAGACAAAAGGTACCAAAAATTAACTACACAAAAAGAAACAACCTAAAGACAAAGAAATGAAAAAAATTGAAGTGGAGTCACCATTAATACTATTATGGGAAATAATGCATAAGAGTGATTCCCACTTTGGGATGGGGCTAAACCTTGTAGGTTGTAGCAAGGCCTCTATATTTGGAGCCCCTTTTGGGTTGGTTGGGTGACCCCAAGTGATCCTAAAATAACTTTTTAGAGGGAAAAAAAGAAAAACAGAAAAAATAATAACCAAATTTAAACTAAATAGTGAAGAGGGAGAAGATTCAAACTCCAACATCCAATGTGATCCAAACCACTTGTATATTACCCAATGGTCAAGATAATACCACAAATTGGATATGCGAGCTCCAAATGGAAGAAAAAACTCTTCCTAAGGGAGTCCTATCTTGTCTAACAAATGCTTGAAGTGTGGTCAATGAACCAATGTATGAGAAGAGAACTATCCCTATTACACCTAAATCTCATAATTAGCATGTGATGAGGTCCCAAACTTTAGTATTTTCCCTCAATCCCAAATTGTGAAGTGAAAATATTGGTCTAGAAATCAATCTTGCATACATAAATCCAGCACCACTTCTACCCTTTATTCAAAGAGAGGTACCTTCTTCAGCACCGCCTACAATGTATTGGCAGTAAGCGGTGGAACCGCCTTTTCCCTTTGTTCAAGGCAGAGTTCTAGCCTGTAATGGCTATGTCTTAGTGAGGAAGAAGTGGTGCCCATGGTAAGAAGTGAAAAAAGAGAGGTTCTCACAAATCTTCTTGAAAGAAGGCTTCATGACACCCTTATCCCTACTCACTAGGGCCAGTTGGGCTTGAGATCTATCCTTTGGGGATCTCATATCCACCTCACCCACCAATTTCTCAACCATCTCTATCCATCCCAAGCCTATAAAAGTAGGCTCATACTCCATTGTTGAGGAGGGAGTAAAGTTATGCGGTTACTTTGACGTTCTGGCCTAAATCAATAGAGTAAGCTTGAGGGAGAAAGTTGGAGCTATTGGGGACAAGATATTGGCTTTGTGAAAGAGCACATTGACACTAAGGCATAGGTTGTAAACTTCTTCTTTATTATTTAATGCAAAATTGGTTCCTTTCCCATAAATTATATTTTATTATTATCGTATATTTTATTGTTGAATTCCTTAGTCATCAACATAGAATAGTGGATTATGTTATGGTGCTTTTTTATTTTGTCTGTTGTTTTCATGTGATTATGCAGGTACATCCGTGAAGAACCATCATTATAGGAAACAACTATACTACTGTATCAAAGAGACTAATTCCATATCTCCTCATATTCTAGGGAATGTCTTCCAATTCTGTTGTGTACCATTTGTTCTAGTTCTAAACCATTCAGATGAGAGAAATAGCTCCTATCCGCATGAGGTGCAAAATTCCTAGCTACAATTCTGGCGACTCCACTAGGGAAGAGCTTCAACTCATTTGATCTTCTTTGGTTTTTTCAAACACCTGTCCAAAATCCAAGCTCCCTCATTTTATCAGTTCAATCAGATCCACTAGCTGATCTAGTGATATTTTGGTTTGGTATCATTAGATATGTTTAGATCTGGGTTGTTCTTTCCTTCTATACTTTCAATTACTATAAATTCATAATTTTCATGCCAGTTTTACAGTGATTAACTTTGACTTTTTTCCATTATCTTATTTCTGGAATCTACAGGGAATCGTGCATACACAGTGGGAAATAAGCGGTGCCACCACCTATGTTCAGTGACTGGGAAGTGGTGCCACCGCCTTTCTTCAGTAATCAGAAATTGGTGCTCTCTGAGAACCACTATGTCAGTGACCCTCTAGAAGAGGTGCCACGCAGGCTTTTCTAGACTTGTTTTTTTCAAAGTTTTTTGTAAAATATTGTGCGATTTTCCTTTCAGTTCTGAGTATCTAGGTTTTCTTAAAAGAGATCCGAGTGTGTAAAGTTCAAAATTTGAAGTGGTAAAAGGCTTATTTTGTTAAAATCAAAAGCTAGGATAGACTCATCTTTTCATTTGCTTGTATGCTTGGTTTTAAATTTTTTGAAAGGGGTACTTTTTGAAAGCTTAGCATTAGTTAGATCTCAGTTTTACTGTTGGATTAATCTAAAAAGAAATACTTGCTTGATTGGTTTCTTGTTTTCATTTTTTCGTTAAAGTTTGTGAAGGACTTCTTTTTGCTTTGAAAAAGAAATTTTTTTGTTGAGATTTGTTAGTATTTTTGTTTTGAGGATGAATTATTGGACCTTTGATTAACCTCATAAGCTTTTAGATCTCCATTTGTCTTCTCTTTCTTTTAAATTCTGATCTCATCAAAAGAAAAAATATTAGTGGTTTTAAGTTAGATCTTTCTAGTTTTAAAAGGAAAAATTGGAAAAAGTATTGAATATGCCTTTGAGTGTTTTTTTGTCTTTCCTCTTAGAAAAAGAGATCTTACCCTATTTTGTTTGCTTTCAAAAATCAGTTTGAAGTTTGTTGCTTGTTTCTCCTTCTCATAAATATTTGTTTAGTGTAAGTGTTTGGGAATTTTTTTTTGGTTTTGAAACGGAAATTGAAAAGAAAAATACTCTCTCCTTCCCGTAAGTAGGCATGTCTTGAATGGTAAAGTGAAAGAATTTTCATTTCATATTTGCATGGCTTTACATTTCTATCAGAAATCCATGCATTCACCTAATCGCTCAAGTTAAAATTAATGGTAGTTATAGGTCTAAAATTGTATATAAATTTGAGTGATAAGTTAGTGACGTGTTCAGGCGTCGTAAAATGTAGGAGTTGTTATTTTCTTGCACTGCAACCCAGGACTCGTGATTCTTCCACGTATCGTTGGTATATCGAATGACCTTTCACGTACCCTTTAGGTATATAGAAAGGTACTTCACGTACTCAATTGTATATCGGAAGGCTCCTTGTGAACGGTTGTGCATTAGACATACTACTACAAATTTGAGCTCCCACGTACCTTGCGTATATCGGGAGACCCTACTAGGATTCCTTGTCCAACTGAGAAAAACCCTTTGGTCGTCTTGTTTGGAGAAATACACTGAGAAAAACACTAGGGGAGATTACTACGCATGTACCTTGAGTATATCATGAGTTACACCTTCTTGATAATCCTGGTGAGAGACCGACTATTTTAAGCTCATCCTATCACTTAATTTTGCTTGTGGCCTGTAGCTTGTGTAGGAGAAGACCTTGTGTCATTTTTCTTAGTTTTGAAACCCTAGGTTAGGTTTTAGTGACTTTTACAATCTGGTTGAGTTTCAATTGAGACGATCCAGAATAAATAAAAGCTTGCCACTCAACTTTCCTCCTGCTATAGGGGAAGGCCCAATGGAAGCCACAAACCAAAAAGCTGCAACTAACTCCCATATGGGAGAGAATACAGTTGTAGAAAGTGGAGATCAATTTGCTTCTTACATTACTCCCTTGGTACAACAGTATCCTACGGCTGACACTTCCTTTCATTCTCCGATGGAAGGTCGATTTGATGGTATTGATGAAACTGAGTATGGCCCTGATGCTCCTTTTTGGAGAACTTCTATGGGTCAAGCCATTTCTGAGTTTGGGGTTATTAGAACCTCTTTTGAAAACCCTCCTCTGAATGAGGATGCATATAGGAGAATTCAAGCATCGCTTAATCGTGCTCGTAATTTTCAAGAGAGGATGGACAGGGTTATGGATACCCCTATACCTCATAAAGATCCTATGTCAACTCTTTTACCTTGTCTTTTGGATCCATGGACTTCTGGATATAGTCCACCTACTGATGATGTTCCATCTCATGGTATGTATCCTCATAATCCGGTTCAAACCTCCAACCCTGTAGTTTTAAATCCTAGGTTTGTTGCTAGTCCTCCCATATCCTCTATAGTTGGGGAGAAACCCTCAGCTCAAGTGGTGTCAGTACCTTTTAACGTCGAGGGAAAACCCCTGGCGTGACCTACATTATCAATTAGTGGATTTGTTACTAGTACTAGACAGACCTCTCCTGCAGGGAAATCCGCAGTGTATGTCCCTCCTACCAATGCCAATATGGTAAACCCTCCGTTAAGTTCAGGTCAACCCTCAGGGTACACCCTGTAATCAATCAAACCTCTTGGGGTTATGGTTATCCAGTAAATAAATTACCTATAGGGAGTATGAATTATAAACCTAGCCCTATAGGAACTACCTATCCTAGAATTTTGTACCTTGGAAACATGTTTACGCCATGGGGGAAACCTAACTAGTCCTACATACCAGCGATGTGAGGGATACATGTCAAAACTACTAAAGGTGTTGGAGGGCCTCCTTATGGAGACCCACCTGGTAGAGGCCCACCTGGCATGGGTCCCCCTGGAGGAGGTCCACCTTACGGCGAACCACCATCGGGAGAGTCACCTCCCGGAGTGCCATCACCCGGAGGGCCACCACCTGGGGGTTGGTCATATGGAGGGCCACCACCTAGGGGTCCTCCACCTAGAGGGCCACCACTTGGGGTCCCACTACCTGGAGGTACACCTCCTGTATTTCCAAGCAGTCCTCCTCCTGGAGGTCAACCCCCTTCAGGAGGATCTTCGGGAGGTTCATCATCGCATCAGCCGTAAATAAACCAATGTATCAGTAAACATATGGTCCCACTGGTGGACACATGCCTTATCAGTAATACCAGTACATGGAACCTAATTGGAAATTACTTTTCTTGGCAAATTTGGACTTACCTGATTTGTCCAATTTGATAAATGATCCCATTTGACATAACCCTTCTTGGCTTGCTATTCCGGTAAAGTTGCCATCATACATTCCCAAGTATGATGGAATGCATGGAGATGATCCCAAGAACCATGTTATGACCTTCCATATATGGTGTTCCTTGAATTCCTTGATAGATGATTCTGTTCGTTTAAGGCTCTTCCAGCGCACACTCACCGGCACAGCTGTGAAGTGGTACATTGAACTTCCACAACATTCGTTTGTGGATTTTAGCTCTCTGGAAATTGTTTTCCTTACGCACTTTTAGCTACCCATTCGTTATAAAATAGGAACAAATATTTTAACTTCACTCCATCAAAATACCTCCACACACATATCAGATCATATCCATGAGTGGAGAAGGTGGAGATAGCTTATTAAAGCTCCCATCCCGGACCAACTGCTAGCTGATTGGTTCACGAAGTCTTTGTTGCCTCCTATTGCCTGAGATGTGGTTATGGCCGGTGCTATTACTGAAGAGTATGCTGTCAGTCGCACTCAGTATCTGGATTTGGTATATTCCCAATCCGAAATGTTGTATGACTTAATTCCTCAAGCTCCTCGTCCCAGCACAGATCCTGCTAAACCACCAACAGAAAAATTAATGGTTTGGTGGGGTTGTTGGTTCAATCTAGCCCTTGTCGATAGCAAAACCTACCAAGAAACCAAATGCTTTTTCCACTGCTCCTTTGACTCCTACGGTTTCCACTGAGGTGAATGCTATACAAAGTTCGCATAAATTCGACAATAAGAAAAGAGGGAAAGGTAAAAGCAAGAAACCTGGAAACCAATAGGAGAATCCTAAACCTACAACCAATGAGAATGATAAAGGGAAGAGAAAATCCAAATATCCCTTCTTATTGTGTGGAGGATATCACTTCACGAAAGAATGTCCTTGTCATGATGATATTAGTAAATTTTTGAAGAGTAACCCCGCACCAGCAATTCTTACTGAGCCTTTTCCCTCTCAACAGCAACTGATAGACCATATGTCTAATCAGGGGACCTCTAGCTCCATAGAATAAATTATAATGATGACTTCAGAGACCATCAATTTAAATACTCGTAGTCATTCGTATGACAAGCCACTAGAGAAGAAGGACGAAAATCCTTCTTCTGAGAAAGTTCCTTCTACTAGTTCTCCTTCATCTTCATCTAATGGCCCTCTCGTGATCGAAAAAACCTAATCTTGATTGAATTTTACGACCACCTAAGGCTACCCTCAGGAAGGTTGTTTTCAATCCCAATTCCTAAGCTGCACAATTTTATAATGTTGTTTAATATTTAGCTCATGCACTTTGCGCGATGTCTACCCTTGAGGTACTCCAAAGTTGTCCAACGCAGGGTAAAAACCTGCTAACATCTTTGCGGGAATTAGACCCAGATAATACCAACTTGATTCATTTCAATGTAGAAAACTATAAATATAGATTACCTCACCAACTCACATTTCAGATTTCCTCTAGAATAGTTGGGAAAAAGGTCCATAGGACCGTCCTAAATGAAGGAGCTTCAACCTCAATCTTATCTATAGCCTGTTGGAGAACCATTGGCTCTCCTGAGCTTATGAAGTTTCCCACTACCTTAAAAAATTTCAATGGACGAGGTTTCCAGCCCCATGGTCTATTGCCATCCCTTTTAGTCGAGCTTGGGGGAAAGACTATTTCCATTCAAGTGGAAGTATTTGATGCCCCGTTAGATTATAATCTTCTATTGGGGAGAAATTTCTTTTATGCTATGATTGATGTCGCTTTGATAATACTTAGGACTCTCCAATTTCCACATTTGGGGAATATTGTGACTATTTATCAACTTAACTATTGTACGTCAGATGTTACTACCCCTACGATAAACAACATCCCTATGTTAGGTCAGTCCCCTCCTCCTTATTAGTCGATTGGGATAGGTATGTTGAAACACTCCACCCTTATGGGTGTGTTTCTATCATCCCCTCCTAGTACAGAAGTGGCGATAGTAAATATTATTTCCAGAACTGGCTATAGCACCAAGGGAAGAGAATTTGTTGAGTCATCCACACTTGGCCCATATGAAGCAATGTATAATGTTGTCCAATCTATTTCCAATGACCATATTGATGAAATTCATCTCATGGCTTCAGATCCTTACCACCTGCCTTACTGGTTAGAACCCTCTCTTCCCACTCTAGATTATCTAACACAGACTTTTCCTTCGAATGAGTCCATCATGGAGATAATGAGTGAGAATGAACCCGTATGGGAAGATCATCATAATCGATCTTCTTTTCTTCCCAATGCCAGTTCGGTGGGTTTTGACCTTGAATCACTTATCAATACTAATATTGTTGACACTCCGCAAATGCTTGTATTGTTTCCAAATAATGAATCCGAAGGAAATCTATGTAACATTACTAAAACAACCCTAATTGACATATCAGTCAAACCTTGAACCATTGAGCATGTTCATGTAGGGCAGAACTGCTCGACAGAAGAAACTGAAGCATATAGAGCATTGTTCAAGGAATTTCAAGATATTTTTTCCTGGACTTATGAATAAATTCCTGGGATAGACCCGTCTATTGTGGTTCATGAAATTAAAACCTATCCCACGGCCAACCTGGAAGGAAGAATATACGTCAAGTCCATCCCCGAAAGGCTACGACTATTAAAGCCAAAGTAGAAAAACTTCTGAAGGAAGGGTTTATTTATCCTTTATCCCTAATAGAATGGGTATCTAACATTGTCCCTATGAACAAAAAGCAGGGCACCATTAGAATCTGTATCAATTTTCGAGACTTGAACAAAGCTTGTCCTAAAGACAATTTTCTGACTTCGCATATCGATCAGATTATCCACAACTGTGCTGGAAGTGTCATCTTCTCGTTCATGGATGGATTTTCTAGCTCTAACCAAATTCAGATATTGCCCATCGATCAGCACAAAATTGAATTTAGATTCCCATCGAAAACCTTTTTTTATAGGAAGTTACCTTTTGGCCTCAAAAACGCTAGATCTACGTTCTAACGTGCCATGTTCTATGTGTTTCATGATATTAAGAACATTGTGGAGCCATACCTTGATGATATCCCAAATCAATCACAACAATGGGAGGGCCGCCCTAGGAATCTTAGGGACATTTTCCTGATATGTCATCATTATAATATATGTCTCAATCCACACAAGTGTGTTTTTGCGTTGAGACGGGACATCTTCTTGGCTGTGTGGTTTCTAAGGATGGTATCCAAATTGATCCGCTGAAGATTGCTGCTATATTATCCCTACCTACCCCAACAAACGTTGTTGAGCTCCAAATTTTGCAAGAGAAGGAAAAATTTCTTCATCATTTCGTTTGCAATTTCGCTGAGAAAACGCACGGTTATATGCATCTCCTGAAGAAGGATACTCCATTCTTCTGGGATGACAAGTCCCAGTGAGCCTTTGATAATATCAAGCACACTCAGACCCATTCACCAATGATACACCCCCCTGATTATTCAAATGACTTTCTCTTATATGTTGTTGCCTCCACTACTACCATTGGAATGGTTTTAGTGCAGGAAGATCCTAACGGTCAGGAACACGTGATATATTATGCTAGTAATAATCCATTGATTCTGAAACCTGATACTCACATGTGGAGAAGTTAGTATTGGCCACGGTCATTGTTGTTTAGAAATTTCGCCATTACATCTTTCTTCACACTACCATGGTACTTGCGGATTAGAACCCTATGTACTACATCCTGACTCGTCAGGTGCTAGGGGGAAAATATTCTCGTTGGATTGTCATCCTACAGGAATTCGACCTTGAGTTTTCCAAGGCCACTTCAAAGAAATCCTTGGTCTTTATAGAGCTGATATGTGACCTTCCCTATTATTTGATGGATACTGAACCCAGTGATTCATTTCTAGATGAATTCATGTTCTTGATAAGCACAACCGACCCATGGTATGGAGATTTAATCATTTATCTCCAAACTTAAATATTTCAACCTAATATATCTCGTGATGATCATCATCGTATCTGTCACCACGTGAAGTAATACCCTCATATTAAATGATACATTGTACAGACATGGTATCGATTACATTCTCTGACGATGCCTTACACGTGAATAGGATGAACATGTCCTTAATGATTGCCACTCTGGAGCATGTGGCAGTCATCTTTCTGGGATGGCTACAGCCCAGAAAATCCTTCGCGCTGGCTATTTTTGGCCTTCAATCTTCAAAGATTGTCATGAGGTTGTGAAGAAATTCCCACCCTGCTGACATTTCTATCCGAAAAAGCGCACCCACCCTGCTCCTTTACACCCTGTCATTGTTGTTATGCCTTTTTCCAAATGGGGTATTGACTTTATGCATTGTAAGCCTACCTCAGCTGGGGGGCATGGTTACATCGTCTAAGTCATTGATTATTTCACGAAATGGGATGAGGCTATTCCTATGTATGTAGAGGATGGTAATACTTCATCCCTCCTCTTATGCAACCATGTGATAGCTAGGTTTGGAGTCCCACAGTATATAGGCACTGACCATGGATCGCATTTCCGAAATCAGATGATGACCGAGTTAAGTGCTAAGCTGATTTTTCACCATGAAAACTTAACTCCTTACTATCCGCAAGCTAATGGTCAGGTCAAGGCCATTAACAAATTTTTAAAAACTATACTGCAGAGGATGGTTGGAGATCATAAATATAATTGGCACCTGACTCTCTTTTCTGCTCTTTGGGGTTACAAGACTTCAGTAAAAACAACAACTAGTTTCACACATTTCAGGTTAGTTTATGGGCTAGAAGGTGTCCTTCCTATCCAATGCCATATTCCGTCACTAAAGCTTGTGATAGAACTTCTTCCAAACACTTCCATCGAGGAAGAGAGATTTCTATACCTAACTAATCTTGATGAAAATAGAAGAGATGTTTCCTTAGATAATGAGGCACATAAGAAACACGTCAAGGCACAATATGATAAATCTATTCAGCCTCATGTTTTCAATGAAGGTGACCTAGTTTTGACCTACGATCAGAGACACAATAAACTAGCTAAAGGGAAGTTCGAGTCAATGTGGTATGGTCCCTCTATCATTAGCAAATTTTTAGAGAAAGAGGCTTACGAGCTCATGGATTATGATGGGATACCCTTCATGAAACCTCAAAATGGGTTGTACCTAATAAAGAGGTACTATGCTTAAATCATTTTTGTATGGTACATTGTATATATGTATAGTGTTGAATTTCAGTGTGTTTTCTATTTTCAATATGGTGTTGAGTTTAGTGTCCAAACTATTTATACCATGTATTGGTTATGCAGATCGGATGGATTTTACGGCTTCACTGATGGTGCTTGCCGTCATACCTTGTACCTTGCTTCAACTGCTTAGGTTTTGTATTCCTCGGCTCATGACTTGATCAACTCAGTAGTGGTTTGTATTGGTTCGACTACCAACAACATCATCGAGTATCAGGCAGTGATAGGTCTATTGACTAAGGCTGTGTCTTGAGACATTTATGATTTGGTAGTGTTTATGGACTTACAATTCATGGTTTGTCATCTAAACCATGTCTATACCATCAGCAACCCTATACTCCTCTGTTTATTTCAGAGAGTGTATTTATTATAGAGGCCTTTCAAGTTTATCACTTACAAAAATATCCCCATGTCAGATAATATAGTGGCTGATTCGTTAGCAAACTACATCCTAGACTGGTATATTGCCCATTCATAACTTGTAAAATAAACATGGTTCATTGTAAAATAAACTGTAAATGACACATAAAACTCATGTAAATATGATTTCCATTTGAGACATATAAACACTGGTAATAAGTCTGTATATATATATATATAAAGAGTGTTTTTAACAAAAAAATGTGGTCACGAGACCTCATCCGAAGCACTGTGGTTTTCAGGAAATACAAAACCATACAAAAATCCTGAAGCTAGCCAGCTTTCAGTAGCACATCATGCAGAACACCATCTAATCATTCTCATGGTAGCACATGATGGCCTATGCTACCCTATGTAAAAGTCGGCTGAAGCAACCTAGAACTCCTACAGTGTGTCTCTGGTACCTCATAGGGAGGTCATCTATCGCTACTCTGGAATGTCAAGAGTCATTCTTTCCAGGTTCTCCTCCAGATCAGTGACTTGGTCATCACCTATGTGAACAAATCGAACTCCAACTCGCCTATCCATCGAGGAGGATCACCCAAGTCGTGCAACACCAACATATGCATGTAAAATTTTAGGTCTTGTCAATACCCATAAAAAAACATAAAATATAAAAATATAAAAAAATCATCAACATTTTAGGTCTTTGGGGGAGGTTCTTAAAAACCCCCCTCAAAAGTCCCAAAAATTGGACTTTTGGGGAAGGTTTTTAAACCCGCCCCCCAAAAAAAGGTCCAATTCTTGGGACTTTTGGAGGCGGTTTTTAAACCCCCCCCCCCGCAAAAAAAAAAGTCCAATTCTCAGGAATTTTGGGGGCAGTTTTTAAACGCCCCCCCAAAAAAGTCCAATTCTCAGGAATTTTGGGGGCAGTTTTTTAAAACTACCCCCCCCCCCCCAAAATTCCAATTCTCAATATTTTTGGGGGCAATTTTTTAACCCCCCCCCCCCCCCCGGCCCCACCTCAAAAAAAGTTCAATTCTCAATACTTTTGGTGGGCGGTTTTTAAACCCCCCCCCAAAGTCTAATTCTCAGGAATTTTGGGGTGGGGGGGGTGTAGAAATACCCCCCTCAAGGTGGCTTGTAGTAGTTGTGCTAAACCTCCCCCAAAAAAAATTTAAGGTATTTGGCGGTGGTCCTTAAAAACCCCCCTCAAAAGTCTTGAGAATTTGACTTTTGGGGGCGGTTTTTAAACCCCCAAAAAAAATTCCGATAGGACTTTTGGACTTTTCGAGGGGTTTGAAAAGACCCCCCCAAAAAAAAAAATTCTGTTGGAATTTTGGAATTTTGTGGGGGGATTGGAAATACCCCCCCCGAATTCCAACATGAATTGGACTTTTGCGGGGGGGGGGGGGGGGGGGGGGGGGGGTTGGAAAGACCCCCCTCAAAATTCCAACATGACTTGGACTTTTGGGGGGGGTTTGGAAAGACCCCCCAAAATTCCAACATGATTTTTTTGGGGGGGGTTGGAAAGACGCCCCCAAAATTCCAACATGATTTTTTGGCCGGGGGGGGTGGAAAGAACACCCCTAAATAGTTTTTAAAGGTAGAATTCAAACATTATATGTAGTATAATATATAGTAGGATCACTAAAAGAACAACCAAGCATAGAAATAATAGACACAATATTTTGACCTTGGAAACCATAAGGGATAAAACACAACAACCTTGTGATAGATATCTTAGTTCAAAGTACAACATACATCCAAATACATAGTAATCACACATAGCAGAAGATAAACCCCAAGAACAAAGGAGAAACTCTTGCAAAGATAGGGAACCCTGGAAAATACTTCTTCTAGATGGTAGCGAACTTATTCCTTTAATGGAGTGAACTTGGTTGGGTGAAAATGAGTGAGGCACCAATATGAACACCAACTATCATAGAGAAAATAAGCACATATCCTTACTGCAAGTTGTATCAGCTGTCCTAGTGACAACTAGGTACATCAAGGATCCTCTCAACTTCCTATACAATGGGATCCACCAAATATGAATAAAAAAATAACATCACTTATATTTGCTACCATCAATGGTAGGCATGTACTCATAGTCCATCATGTTATATATTCTTAAGATCTAAACTGTGTTCTTCCCTTAAAGGAGGAAGATCTCATTAGGTCTCAACCACACCTCCAAAACGAATATGTGGTATAACGGTGCAAGATCCTCATCTTGGACTCAAGGATAATTTCCTCTGCACCTGTCAATAATTATCTCTATATCCTTAGAATTCAATTGAGTATTTGATCACGTACTTCAAGACTAAAAGGCTTTAACCATTTCTAGAGTCTTCCATGACTCCAACTAGATTCCAACTGCTTCTCATGATCATCGATATAATGAAAAATTATAGAAAAGAGATCATAATTCATTGGGACATCCTCCCAACCATCAATTTCCATATGATATCCTCTGGACCTTTGGTTCATGTGTCCACATATGACTAAATGTACTATATCCACATCTATTTCATATTAGTGTTTCTCAATTTATCACAGAATCCCTTCTCCTAGAAGCTTTCGGCTTTTGAGCATCATTCTCTCTCTCGAACACTGAATATCAACAATATCTATATGTCCATCACTTGTCCTCTAGAACAAGTCTCATTATCCTTCCTTTGTAGTCCATGTCATATGGTCTTTCCCTACAAGTCAAATCCAATCAAATAGTTAGCAATATTGTAGAATCATGAAATTCAATCGAATTATGTTGACATTTCAATGCAATGACAATAGTTCACACATTTATGTAAGCATCTTAGCCAATTCTTCAGCAAAACATCCATCCATATTCTAAACACAATTGGTAACTATCTAGATTCCTTCCATCTCCACCAATGCAAGTTGGAGAATGTCAAGACTGAACCAAATAAGTGGATAGAATGGATTGAATCAAGAAACCCTATATATTGACCCTGACAGAGTTAGGTCAAAAGTTGAAAGATCATTTATCCATAATTTTCCTCCATATAAGAAGGGTGTGCCCTCCTAGGGCGAATTCCACTATGCACTTTTCAAGATAAAATTGAGGTTGTAAAGCTCTAAAGTATGGAGCCCTAGTCTTTTACAATGGTATGTTTTAGAATTTCTCTAGTACCATTATAGTTTTTAAAAATATTTGTATAATTCCAATATTATATGCAACAGAACATATAGTATGATCACTAAAACAACAACCAAGCACATAAACAATAGACACAATATTTTGACCTGGGAAACCACAAGGGAGAAAACCTAGAAACCTTATAATAGAGATCTCAGTTCAAATTAGTACATGAATATAATTCCAGATACATAGTAATCACATATATCAGAAGATCATCCCCAAGAACAAAGGCGAAACTCCTCCACATATAGTGAACCCTATAAAATACTTCTTCTACCTTGTAGCGAACTTCTTCCTTTAGTGGAGTGAACTTTCCAGCTAGGTGAAAATGAGTGAGGTTCCTTCTTATTTATAGTTGAATATGTGTTTTCTTGGTTTCTTTAATCTAGGGCCAACTTGCACACTTAATATAGGCCAACTTGTCTTTTATGCATAATAATCATTCTTTATTATTATATTTTTTGAGGCCGACTTGGTGATGATTTCTCACACAGCTACTACATCAACATTGCTTTTTCAATTTGATGTTATTTAAGATATATGTTCCTATGAAGAGGGCATAGTCTTCATCATGCTTGTTGATGATCATTTAGAGTCTCTAGAAATAAGTTAATCATATGTGTCTACCAAGGCCTATGTAGATCCCCCCCCCCTTCCCCCACACTCCTTCCATCCTTGAATTGACTTTGGAGGCTCCATTAAAGAAATATTTAAAGAAATTGTGATAGTTTAACAAGCCCCAAAAGTCATACTCTTGTAAATCTGGTCTCTAAGCTAATTTCTACTAGTTTATAGAAGATATATTTGGACTAAGGGGGGGATCTCAAATACAAGTTCTCTTACCCAAGAAATTTCATGTGGGACAATAAGATATTCATGTTTAAATACTTGCATCTCATGAGAAGAAAGAGATTCAAACAAAAAACATATAGGTTTTTTCCTTATGTAAAGAACAGAAAAAATGGGTGTGATGAGTTCATGTGTGGGAAGAAGCAAGTCTATCCTAGATTTAATGAAACCATATTTGTCCATATAGATTAAGTAATTGCCGCAAAAATTAAATTCTTGAAATGACCCGGATAACTTCAGTCAACCAATTTGAATGTTCATGTTCCCGCAGCAAAACACGAAATTAAGTTGGTTCCCAAACTAGTCATTAAGAGTGACATCTTCTGAAACTTTATTTTGGGTATTTGTGTCAACAAGAAAAGGAGATGTTAATTAGAAACTAAAAAATTTGAAATTTTGTAAGCACTCTATTTATTGACAGAGTTCTATAAGAATCATTTGACTATGCATGACCAAGCATATTGTAGATAGCAAGAAATTACTTGTAAAGAATACACAAGCCAAACAAGACACAATTTCACCCACTTAATAAATTATCGTCACTATGTTCAATTTGAAGCTTTATAAATAGATAGTTATTATTTACAGTGCATGGGTCTAGGGAGGTCAACATTTTTGATAAAGTATACTCTTCAGAAGTTCAAACTATTTCACCATTATTAACACAACCATGCTTAATATCTCAAGGAAATATTGAATTTAATAAACTAAATGACTATCTTCAAGAAACTTGAACATGTTAATCTAGACATCTTTGGCTACCATGGTGTTTGGTTTATAAAAACATAATAGGTAAAATGAGCTGGTATATGTGCTCCATTCATGTAAGAGTAAAACTTTCAAGTCAAAAGTTATTTGCAACTTGCAACTACACAAGGATATGAGTTACATTGACAAAATCTATCAAAGAACAAAAATATTTTGGTCTGTGCCAATAAAAGGAAAAGGCATATGATTAGAGTCTTAGACAAGTATTCCATCATAGTAGTAATATCACATTAAATTGAACAATGATTATCCATCGATAACAACATATCATACAGGCCACAAAGTAATTTGGCAATGCATTTTCATACTATTGAGAATAATGAAGCTTGTCAATAAAATTGTTGGTTGAGAATGATAGCAATTCCTGCAAATTAAACATTATTGATTTTGTATTTTTGAGTTTAGTTAGATGATGGATCATGGTTAGAAATTATTGATTTGAATGGTTTTTTCAATTGCAAGCTGCAGATAAAATGTTCTTCGTTGAACAGATGAAGCAAAAATAAAGCCTATTTTTTGGGGAAATTCTGGAAATATGTTTTTTGCAAGAATTGATATTATTCTAAACCAGCAATTTTATTGACAAAATTCATTATGGTTTCATTAAATATAGGATATACTTGTTTATTCCCACACATGAACTCATCACACCCATGTTTTTTTGTTCTTTACATAAGGATATTCTGGGGGGAATTATGACAGAACCATTCGTATCATTTTTCAACATTCCTTAATGGTGATAAATACCCTCACAATCCTATGCATTTTTTTGTTCTTTGTATGATTTACCACACAAATTCCTATTTTCATTTTAAAGTTGGGATCAAGAGTTCCAAGAAGATGGACGTGAGGCTGACGTAGGAACAAGGGGAGCAGCAGTGGAAGCTCATGATGATTACACTACCATCGTGGTTGAATCTGAGGAAGAAGAGAATGATGATGGTCGTGGTCGTGGCCCCATTCAAATTCTCACTTGAAAACTGGTAGAAGGATGATCTCGTGATGGAGGAGTGGTCGATCAATGCAAGAAGAAGGGATGATGAATCCATTGCAAAATACTCATCAATTGTAATCCTTCAGAGGATATGTGAATCCCGCAGGGGGTTTGTAGAAGAAAAGAAGAAGCTCAAAGGAGCTTGTAGGATCCCATAGAGGGCATGGGGGAGACTAGAGGGTTCCTGCATAAGCTTAGACAGGGCTTAAGATGTGTGCAGAGGGTTTGAAGAAACCAATAGACATGAAAATAAGAAGAATCCCACGTTCTGGAAGAGAAAGAGGAACACAAGCAGAGACTCAGGGACCGTTCGATTGGATGATCAACGGTGTTGATTAACTTAGCCATTAGGAATTATCCCACATTTTCTAAGAAGTTTGATTTACATGTGTTTATATAGCTTTACCATCCCTATACTTATTGACACGTAAGAGAAAAGGTTATGGTGGGGTCTCTAGGTGATTGGAATCCATGAGAAGATCATCAGCTCGGAGCCTAGGATGACCTGTCAGGACCCCTAACCTTTTGGAGAATGTGGCATTGAGATGGAAAGTGACGTGTCAAGCCCCCTAACATTTTTACAAATGTGGCATTGACATGGAAAGTGACGTTTCAAGATCGGATTGCTTCACAATCCAAGTTTACGTACAGTAAAACTATTTTTTGTGAGTGTGATAGGGACCAAGACCTAAAATTAAGGTCATATGTGAATGTGTTGAGAGCTAAGTTCTTTAATGTGAATATCTTTGAATGTTGGTTGAAAAGCTTTAGCGGAGGTCACTAAACCTATAGAACAGACTAAACTAGTCATAACCAACCAGTTTAGCTAGTAAATTAATTAATAAGTAATTCAATTAATTAATCTACTTATTTATTAATAAGTATATTAATAACAGTGTTCTATTAGAAGACTGTGCAAAATATTAGCATACATTATTTCCTCCTACAGTCACTAAAGGAGATAAGTACTAAATTTTTTCAAGGGAGGGAGGATGCCTTGTCCCATCATGTGTTAATAAATACCAATACTTGTGATTCCTTCGAGAGGCAAACCCCTCAGGTCTCTTGGGAGAAGGTTATATACCTAGATGAGGAGACTAGAGAGACTATAGGAAAGAATAATTCAAGAAAGGAGTCAATGATTAATAAACAAAGAATATATAGCAAGCATAAGGACAAATGAACTAAAGAGAAAATAGAAACACCCTTAATGGAACTCAACACACATGATGACAACCCATTAAAGTACAAGGAAAACGGATAAACTCCAAAGGAAATTGTACAAACATCGATCAATAGGATAATGAGAACTAGACCACAATATGCTAAGAAGGCATAAATCACTCCACCTAGGATTTCCACCATCAATTTATATGAATATATTCTCACTCCCCGCAACCCTAACCAAAACATTGATGAACAATAGGATAGAGGGTTGGATCACTCCAAGATATTCAAATACAAAATATATTGATGGAACTATAATGGTCTAGGTTGGAGACATTGTAGTGGAAGACAACAACATAGTAAAAAATAAGGAAAAAAGGTAATGGTAGCAACACATCACAACTTGAACATCAATTTCTTACAATGTAAGAAAAAATTTAGATTATGAAAATGTAGTAATTTGATAGTCAAAGAAAACTTGACGAAAAAAACAAAGACTTGAGGAGTGAATTGAGTGAGTGTTAAGGGGAATTATATGGAAAAAAACTCAAAAAACAGACATCTTAGAGGCCACCATCTCAAAAATAATTAAGCTATTAGTAGGCCTATTGATTTGTAGACCACCTTAGAGTATCTATACCCTCTTAATCAAGGAGAGGTGGCATAAGTTTCAATTGAATGTGTTGGTAGAACAAATTCTGATTACATTGGACACACCCAAAGGATTTGTAGAAGTATGCTAGCAGAGAAGTGATTGGCAAAGCTGTGGTTAGAGCTTTGGGATAATTAAGCTTGTATCATGCACTATTGTGGTTCTTTCTTGAAGGAATATTTCCATAGATTGAAAACTTTATACTCTTTGGCATTAAAACATTTGCCACCTTCAAATCATTGAAACATTTCTCCCATTTGAGCGTTGGCTAGAATTTACATGTATATACATGTTGAGCATTGGGTAATGTTACCATTTATTATTGCTAGGGCATATTTTTAATTGGATGATATACTATGTTATCACTTTACCGATGGAGTATCAATAATTTGTAAATGCTAGAAACTAATGCTACATCCATATTTTGGACGATGTGTTGTTGTGTAAAAACTATAGCCATTTATTGGAACCATTCTTGTAGTCTTATAATGTTGGGGTTTTAGAAGGGATGTGTGCACAATGTATTCTTATTGTCTACTTGAACAATATTTACAACTACTCATTTTTTGGATAGATGAGAATGTTGAGTATTGGGTAGAGTGCGGAAAGGTTAGTGAGAAGAGCATATGATTGGTATTCCATTAAAAGGAGTCAATTTGTGTATTTTTAATCAATTGAATTGAGCAATTGTGAGTTTGTTTCCTCATAGATTGCAAGAGAAAATATTTGTTCTATTTTATCATTGAAATAAAGTAATGGTTTTCCACTATTGTCATAATTTTCCTTGGCTTTACCATCCTATAATACCTTAGGAGGACCAAGTAGGTAAGTCTAGTTTTCAATGGATTTATTTGGCATTAATAAATCAACATTACAGTCAATCATGAGTAGAGGTTGTAGAAGACTATTTTAATTTCCATAAAGGATCCATGTTGGTGAATCAAGTGGGCTATAATTCCCTCATTAACATATCAAAGGTGTATCCAACTTTTCATTATACATGTACATACATCACAAAACCAACAAAGGAGAAGGAAGCTAAAAAAAATAAAAAACATACCAAAACCAATCTAGCAATATTTTTTTTTCTTAACATAAATGAGTATGAATTACATTAGGTTTTGGCCTAACCAGATGACTTAAACACACAAAATTGACTCTAAACATAGCCTTTAAACTTGGATTTCGGGACACTCTTCCTCCTCGCACATGCACGGAGATGATAAGATAGTTATTCCTCCTACATGTCCAGTTCCTTTTAGTTTCTTGAGAAAATGAGTAGATTCTAATAAATTTCTAATGCAATAAAGCGTAGAAACAAAGCATGGCTACACTATATTACAACTCCTAATTCTTGTCACCATTGGTTGTGTGGCTTTCTGTATTATTTACCATGGTTGTCCAAGTATCCTTCTTCTCTTATTTGGAGGTTATGGGTTTATCATAGTCTCTTCTTCCTCTACTTGATTTTTCCAACTCAATGAAGGCTTGGGGTTGTGATGTGAGACCTCATTTGGAATAAAATAAGGTGGCACAACATATACCTCTTTTAGTGGGGGATCTCATGTTTCTTGAGGAGTTGATTCTTGATGCAAAGAGGGTTCCATTTTCAGGAGGGGCTTACTGACCTCATCTTGAACTGGGTTGGTCCATGCATGTTAACCTAGAATACCACATAAGAACTACATATGGAATATATAGCCTAGATGTAACAATGTGGCTCGTGAGTGATGCATTATAAGTCCTTGAGACAACACCTAATCTCTATGGAGGGAATATTATTTCAACTCCAAGTGGGATATGTTTGTGTTTTAAGATTTATAACATAGATAATGGATCTCTTATCCCACACCATGGTATAGGGTTTAAATTTATGGCCTAATTTCACACCATTTGTTTACGGGGTCATGGACCATCACTTAGCATGAACCTACATAGAAAATACATAGTCTACATGTGAGATATGGCCATCATTTTGAAAACTTGCACATAGGGGATGGTTCTTGATGCGTGACTTAAAATATAGTCAAAACTATGGTCTTAACCTATAACATTTTCCTCTAAATCTCATGCTCCATTCGCATATATATATTTGGTAGAATTCCTTAAGAAGAATGTCTCGGTGGTTGGATGTCAACCTTCCACTAGTAGCACAACTCATGACTCGTATGGGAAAAATATGGAGTGACCTTCCAATGAGCGACTTGGTGATCATAGCAAATTCATTTGCAAAATGCTACATCTAATAGTGGAACAACATGAAAATGAAGTAAAGTAGTTTTGTATTCATTGTAATAAGATGGAAAAAATGAAAATAAACTAACATTTTTACTCTAGAAGAAGGTTTTTTTTTCACAACATGATTTTTAGATTAATTAGAACATAAATTTAAGGTAATAGTAATTTAAAGTATGTTTTGGGGAATAGATAGTAAAAAAAACAACTAACAAAAAAAATATAAAATAAGTACATATATATAAAAAAAAAAAAAATTAAAACCAGAAGGCATCAAATGGCGGCATTTTTTTCAAGTTACTATGTGTTTTTTTGAGGGGTGCTTTGGTTTTGGAGGACGAGGTATCAAATGGCAGCATTTTTTCCAAGTTACTGTGTGTTTTTTTTAGGGGTTCTTTGGTTTTGGGAGGATGACGTGTGGATGGAAGAGACCAAGTTACAGTTCCATAACAAGCTTCCCATATGATACCACATCCATCACTGTAGGCCGAGAGCTCATTGTGGGTTGGGTTTATTCGTTGGAGCTCAAGGAAAGATAGGTTCAGGTAGAGTAGATATATGGCAACGTCATATAGTAATAGGTCGCAATAGAAGAAGATCTGGTATTGAAGCTTTCATTTTATTTCACTCTATTTCTCTAAATACTAGGGACTATAACTAAATTACTATCCGGGAAAGCAGCATCATCCAACTCAGATCTGTATGTTGCTTCCCGTCACATGTAAGATAAGGGTGTATCAATGCATGTAAGCATCATCGATGTTTAAAAAACTCCTTTCACCACATCCTGTGTTTGAAAATAGTTTTCAAACACTAAACATCGTCATCGTTCAATGAATCCTCATTGAAACCCTATATAATACAAAATGTAAGTTCCATATCAAGAGCTACCTCATGGGAAAGAGACAAATCAACAGAATAAAGGTGTTTCACAAGGTATATGTGAAGCTCATTCTGTCCTTCCATACATCTCTGTTATGAGTAGTAAGTGTATACTATTATCCATAACTAGTAGTGATACTATTATACTATAAGAACACTGTATTCAGTTGGGCAATGGCATGGTAAAGTCAGCTGGTACATACAGTAAGCTTATTCTAATTAGATTTTGCATATTTAGGGTTTTTTTCTCTTGAGGGGAGAACATAACCACATGGGAAGACAAAATAAGGAAGACAGGTGGTGTATCACCCATATCCTAAGTCGATTTGTGAATATTTGGTCATCCCAGTACTGTTGGGTGTATTCTGGGAAATTGCCCTCTTTTTGTGACTATACGCTACCATTCTTAGCATAGAAAGAAAACACTACAGTTAATCGTTTCCTACATCATCAAAGGGAAGCAAGTCATGGTTGTTTGGAGGAATCCAGGAAGTCGTTTCAGCTGTACCAGAGGTATGTGAGTCCACATACACCTATAGCTCTAAATTCTTTTACAAATATGCTTATTTGACTCACATTGTGACCTTGTTGTATCTTCCTAGGAAGTAATGCCATTTCTTACTGAGTTGGGAAATATTTCTAGTATTAAATAAAGATATCAGAGTTTCTTTTTTATGTTAATTCATTGAATTCTTAGATTATATGCCAAACTCTGTTATCAGTGTTAACTGTTTGACAAAACATTTAAACCAAAGGTTACACTAACATTCTTATGTCTGCATTAATCATTAATCATTAATCATCATCTATTATTTTTGTTGGAATTTTCCTCTAGGAAATAATTTGTGTGCATTTACAACATTTGATTTTCATCAAGGGAAAAATTTTCTGTGTAAGGTTGTTGTATCAATAAGGCAGGGTCTTTCTATTGTTTTTAAAGCCTATATGTGAATTAGGATTTTGAAAGTGAGAGAAATAGAGTTATAAATATATTTGTAATGTTGTTCCTATGTAGGTTAATTTCTTTTAGATTAGAGTTTTATCGAACTTTTTTATTGCGATCGTGCAAATTCACGGGGGCTTCACTTGTTGACCAATATACTATCATGTTAGTTCATATTGTGGGTTTTAAAATTATCAAAAATCGAACCAATATATTGCAGGTATTGGGGGGATGAGGGGTTTAAGGTGGGGCTGGGTAGGGTGGCTTATAAGGATTGAGCTATAAAAAGGGGTCGAGAGGAGGTTTTAAGTATTGGGAGGTGGTTTCAACAAAAAGAGTTTGGGTCAATATCTCTCGAAATTAAGGGTATTCTTTAATATCCCATGATCGCACATGCTATGTGAGAGGTTCACTAAGTGAAGTCCCCGTGTGCAAATTGAACTGACATGTAGTTATTTGGTGTAGGGAAAAAAGAGTTTCAAGGATGTCAGAGAAGGAAGCTGTGGGTATTTTTTTAGGAATGATCAAAGTTTCAAACTAGCAGGGTTTATAACAGGGTCAGGGTTAATAAAACATTTGTAAACCCTGGTAAAATTTATGTTTTGTGGCCATCCATAAAGTGATTTCTATACTCTGTTTTATCTTTGAATTTTGATTTCTATTGGATCGATTTCAATGGGGGATTAATTTCTTGATTGATTTATTCAATTCATAATTTAATGATGTATGAATCTCCATTGATTAATGAGAGTAGTAGATCAGTTCGAAATATGGAATGTTCATATAATGAACTCGCCAGAGTAGGGAAAGTAAGTACTAAAACTTGTTGTTTACCGATCAGTAGGGGCAATAACAATGGAAGCAAGGGTTAAGTTAGAAGTGTAAGGGCCACTATCCTATAAAAATACTTCCATATTATATTTTTATGGACTCTTATTTAGAATGCCCTAATTTGGTGAGTGTTTCAAGCGTTCTCATGTTAAAGACTTACCGGAAGAACTTGTTTCTTAGGGACCGATCAATAATAAAATGAAGATGTCTATGAGCCCTCAGCATCTAATATTCACCTATATTTTTCCATCGATTATTCCTTTAGGAAAGAGATACCCATGACACACCTGCAACACTGATTCATATTATCCAATAGAAATATTATTTGCTAATTTTGTTGATGAGGAATTCCAAATTGAAAGAGTAATGGATTTGATCATAAAATGAATGGTGAAAATTTCCATATTCAAAAAGGAGATTTATTTTATGTGACAAAAAATTACAGCTATTGAAGTTTGTGTTTTTTGTTCCATTGAAAATTTCCATATTCAAAAAGAAGATTTCTTTTATGTGACAAAAAATTACAGCTATTGAAGTTTGTGTTTTCTGCAACTGTTTTTTGTTCCATGTTTTAAAATAATTTCATGGTAGTTTTAGCACATTTTATTTTGGCATTCATTAGTGATGTATTTAATAGTGGAACATGGTCTGTTCCCTTACTACACTTCTTAACTTTCATGCCAGGTTTGGAGGTTTATAGTTACCTTTGCAGATGTTCTCGGTCTTTGGCCATTCACTCTTGATGAGTTTGTTCAAGAATTTCATGATTATGTGAGTGTCAATAGTGTACCCAGAATATGAACAATTTATAAATGTCATTCACGATACATAGGAACCAAGATTACTTGAAGAGACATATCTGTCTCTTGAAAACAATTGTTTGATGCTTATTAGTTATTTTCTTGATTACACAGGAATCAAGATTACTTGGAGAGATACAAATCAGTCTCTTGAAAACAATTGTTAAATACATAGAAGATGTGGCTCAAGCTACTTCTAATGGGCTTGGAGAAAACCAGAATAGCAATTCTCTTGCTGGAGGGGGACATCGACACAACTTGTTGAAGCGGTAATCATAATCTTTCCTGAAATTGGTTTTTTGTTATCATGTAGAAACTATACAAACTACTGCTAAATGCTTCAATAATATTTAAATTGATAACATAATGCCATTTATTTGGATCTAGGAATTTGCATGGGGTTTTGACATACGTGAATGGCATCGACATTTGAATCCCTTAACTTGGTCTGAATTTTTACACCAATTTGCATTAGCAGCAGGTTTTGGGCCCTAGTGAAAGAAATGAAAATATGTACAAGAGCACATACAGGATGAAAATGAGGTGAATCATTTTATTATATTAACTTTAAAAAATTCATGATGCTTCTAGGATACTTACTGCATAGATGCTTTATGCATATATTCAAAATGTAAATGGATTTATCATGTGATTTCTTTCATTACAGTTTCACCTCACAGTGCCTTCCTTCACAGGGACATGAACAATGTCTTGGTGGTTATTTTGATTTCTTAACACCCAGAAAATATCTAAATTTCCAATTCCATTAACCAAGTCCAAGGACCCTTTTACATTCTTTCCAATTTAATGTTTCAACCTTTCGAGGATTTTTTTAAATAACAAGGGCTCTTATGATAATGAAGGAGCTCCCTATTATCAACACGACATTAGTTCCACTTTATTTAAGCATACACAATCCTTGGATCCCCTCATTATAATTGCGACATTGATTCCTCTTTCTTTAATCGTGCACAATTCTTGAATTACTGTAATGGTCTTTGCTTCTATTAGAATTCCATATGCTAAGCTAGATTATCAGTATTTAATTTCAATTTCATAACAAAAGCATATAGACAGGATCACTGAAAGAAACAGTATCACAAGAACAACAAAAATTTATCCTAGGAAAAACCCAGCAAAATCTTCCTCAATATAGATGCCCCAAAATATAAGAGCTAAAACCCCAAAACTGATCTTCCCTCTCCTTCCAGCTACAGCTCCCTCTCTCTCTCTCTTATGCGCTACACATGTGAGAGTGAGTGTGTTCAAATTAGAATCACCTCACCTCTATTTATATTATTTCGTTCACTTGACATTTAACCTAGTTATGTAGGCTCAAGTAAACTTAACTCAGTTATGTAGCCTCGAGTAACCACAACTTGACTAACTTAATATAATAACATATTCTGGAGGGAACTAATGACCCGAATTACAATGGAGGGGAATCCTCATGACTCTTATTAATCTCACTGAACATATAAACTCTCTTTAAACACTCCCCCAACCTTGCATATTTCTTATAGCACTCAGATTCATCAATTCCCCCCCATAGAGTAGTAAAATAAGCTTTTTTTGTGAAACTGAAGACAGAATTATTTATGGACAGAGATGTTTCAACCTGGTAAAGATAAATTATATATTAATATGCTGCTAAATATAAGAAATCATATAATATACTTACCATTACAAAGAGACTCCAAAATAAGGGGCGGGACGCCCAGAACATGACCAACAAAAGGGGCTGAGAGCATAGGTGAAGCATGGGATTCATTGGAGCTCGACCTAAATGTGATGGAGGCTGCAAATAACTCTGATAATACTTAAATGGCTGCAATATGGCACTCCATACCTGCAATAGAGGAGAATAGGATGGAAGGAGAGGGGAAGGGAAGGCTGGGGCTCCTCTCCCAGTAGTATGAGGGACAACACTCAGAAGGAATGCTCACATTAGCATAGCTCAACATACACAACAACAAAACTGAAGCAATGGGCTTGAATTCTCCTTTAATAGCATTATGGATGACCTGTATAGCAAGTGGAGGCCAAAGGTGACCTGTGAGAGCAATTCAACCCCCATGGGTTCCCTAACCTTAGCCACATAAGCACCCTCCTTGGGTAATTTAGAATTTAGGACCATGTGACATTGTTTCCATGTCCATCGCGTCCCTAAAATTTAGAAACTATGCCCTCCCTTAGTCAAAAGATGCTTCTTTTGTTTTATGATAGCTTTCTACTTTTCTTGGCTCATAAGGAAACTGTGCTTTCCTTTCAAAACCTTTCCTAATTTTCTCCTTACAGCTTTTCTAAGTTCCTTAAGAGGAAACGGTGCCCTCCCTTTGCAAAAATTTCCTTATTTTACCTATGTCTGCTTTTCTGTTGCTTTTAGGTAATTTATCTTTATTCCCTTGTTTTCTTTTGTCATGGAGTTTCTTATTTTTCACCAAGGCAAGTTGACTAGTTACACCAATGCACCCTCTTGACATGGAAGCCTTATTTCCACATCATTAGTTTTCATAATAAATAAAATTGATGAATTAAAATTAAATACATGCCTCAAAATAATTATTAGCAAAATTTGTCCTAGGAAGAATAATTAATGTCAATTTGATCCCCTAGGAACTTAGCATGGTCAACAATTTTAATGGTCAAATTGAGGGGACATGATAGTTCTCCCCTCCCAAATATGCTTGTCCTCAAGTAGAAGCAAAACAGGGTGCTGCAAGATTTGCTCACCCTCCCAAGTGGCATCCTCAGTGAGCAATCCTTTCCACTGTATCAAGTATTCCTTGATTGTTATGTTTCTTAATTTCCTTTCTCTGCCCATCAGCATTTTCTCTGGTGCTAAGACCAAATGGCCTTCATCATCCAAAGGTGGTAGTTCTTCAGAGACCATTATCTATTGCTCCACTTCCTTCTTCATACAAGAAACATGAAAAACATTATGGATTTTGTTGTTTGCTGGCAAATCCAACTCATAGGCTACTTCACCAACCTTTCTGCTAATCTTGAATGGTCCATAAAATCTGGGTTGAAGTTTTTCTACCCATTTCTTTTTCAAGGAAGACTATCTATAAGGTTGTAGCCTTAAATACACTAAGTCTCCCACTTTGAACACTCTTCTTGTTCTGTGCTTATCTGTAAAATTATTTTTTTGATTATGTGCCATCTGCAGATTGTCTTTCAGTGTCCTTAAAATGTCTTGGTTTTCCTACAACCAATCTTTAGCTTTTTGTGCCTTACAATATCCAAATATTAAGTATGAAAAATTTGGAGCTTCATACCCATATAAGGCCATAAAGGGAGTCATTATGATAGAAAGATGAAATGTGGTGTTGTAACAGAACTCACCCAAGTGGAGCCTGGTTTCCCAAGCTCCTTGTTGTCCTGTAACATAGTTACGGAGGTACCCTTCAAGCCATTAGTTCACCCTCTCGATTTTCCCATCTTTCCGGGTGTGATAGCTTGTACTCATGTTCAAATTTGTTTCAACTAGAACAAACAATGTCTGCCAAAAAGCACTAGTGAATTTACTATCTCTATCACTGATTATAATCTTGGGTAGTCCATGCAGTCTGAAAATATCCTTAAATAATAGGGAAGCAACCTCACTAGCTTAAATAGTGGATAATACTGCAAAGAAATGTGCATATTTTTTCAACCTGTCAACCACCACAAAAATATTGTCTTTTCCTTGTGACTTTGGCAGCCCTGTGATAAAGTCCATGGATACACTTTCCCATTTTTTTTTTGGAATAGGTAGAGGCTGGAGGAGTCCAGCAGAGTGTGAGTGATCAACTTTGTTCTGCTGACATGCAGAACATTCTTTCACATACATGACAAAATCATCTTTAAGACCTTTCCAAGTAAATCTCTCCCTTAACTTACGGTAAGTCTTCAGAAAACCAGGGCCCACCAACCACTAGTGCATCAGGTGCATCTCCTAAAATATTCCTCTTTAGTACAGATCCTAGCACTAAGAAAATTATGTTTTTGTAATAGATGAGGTCATCATGAACTTTGTACTCTTCATTCTGGTTCACCCCATCCAAAACTTCACAAGAAAACTGATCTTTAGAGTATTCAGTAGCCAGTTGGATCTTTGATTCATTACATATTTGCAGCAAAGAGAATGTGGGCTTACAGGAGAGTTCATCATCCACAACATTCATTTTTCCCTTTTTATACTCAATGTCAAAATCAAAAGATTCAACTTTACTCACCCATTTTTGCTTCCTGTCATTGAGTTCCTTTTGGGTAAGGAAGTGTCTAAGACTGTTGTGATCAGTCTTCACAATGAATTTACCTCCCACCAAGCACTATCTGAATTTGGACAAGGCATGCATGATGGTCAGCATCTCCTTATCATATATGGAATACATCCTTTCAAGTGGTTGAAATTTTATTCTATCAAATGCAATAGGATTCCTATCTTGCATTAGGACAGCTGCAATGCCTACCCCAGAGGAATCACATTCTAGCACAAAAGGTTTAGAAAAATTAGGCAAGGCAAGTACTGGACAGCTGCTCATTATCTCTTTCATTTTCTGAAAATATTTTTCAGCCTCTTCACTCCAACTAAATGCACCCTTCTTCGTCAAATCTGTCAAGGGTGCAGTGTACCGGGAGTATCCTTTGACAAATCTGTGGTAGTAGTTACAAAATCCAATGAAGCCTCTCAGCTTAGTGAGGTTCCTTGGGCTGGCCCATTCCAATATGGCCTTTATTTTTTCTGGTTCTACCTTATCCCCTTCTTGGAAAATCACATGGCCAAGATACAAAAATTATGTCATGCCAAACTCACACTTAGACATCTTGGCAAAAAATGACAGATTTGCAAGAATAGTGAGTACCTCCTCCAAGTGGTGCAAATTCTCCTCCCATGTCATACTATAGATCAGAATATCATCAAAAAACACAAGAACATACTTACTAAGTTGTTTTCTGAATACCTTGTTCATGCATGATTGGAAGGTTTCTAGTGCATTAGTCAAGCCAAATGGCGTGACTAGAAACTCAAAGTGGCCAAAGTGACGAAGAAAGGCTATCTTTTGTATGTCTTCCTCCATCATCCTGATTTGATGGTACCTCGACCGGAGATCTATTTTGGAGAAAAATTTGGCTCCATGCAACTCATCCATCAGCTCATCAATTCGGGGGATTGGGTACCTATTCTCTATTGTATTCTTGTTCAAAGCTCGATAATCTATGCACATCCTGAGTGTCCCATCCTTCTTCTTCACCATAACCACCGAAGAAGCAAAAGGACTGGAACTTGGTATGATGAGGCCCAACTCAAAGAGCTCCTTGATGGCCTTCTCAAATTCGTCCTTGAATCTCTTTGGATGCTTGTAGGGGTGTATTTTGATTGGAAGTGTACCAGCTTCCAATTCAATCATGTGTTCAATGCCATGGTCTGGTGGCCTAACATGTGGAAGGTCTTCAAAAACCCTCTTATGCTTATGCAGTAATTTTTTTATATCTTTGGGATGGGAGTAAAATTTGGTAGTTATTCCGTCAGTTGTGATTTGGAATTCAACAGCCCATTCAATGTCTCCATGCCTCACAACAAATCTCATACTTTTTGCAGAAATTACTTGGCTAGGATAAGTATTTATACCTTTCAATACCATTGGTTTTCCTTCAGCATCCTTGAAACTTATTTGTTGTATATGGTAGTACACAGAGTGCTCTCCAATAGAGTACGGCCATTGTACCCCCAACACCATGTTGGTGTCTACCACATTAACAACATAAAAAATTTCTTTCACAGTATAGTCACCGATGTTTACTTGCAGATCTGGGATCCATCGGTTGCACCCTATGGTATGGTTACCAAGAATAACCACAGTGAATCCTTCAAAGGGCTTAGTAGGTATTTTTC
Source organism: Pseudotsuga menziesii (assembly GCA_001517045.1). Taxonomy (NCBI): domain Eukaryota; kingdom Viridiplantae; phylum Streptophyta; class Pinopsida; order Pinales; family Pinaceae; genus Pseudotsuga; species Pseudotsuga menziesii. Next base: position 231,400 of record LPNX010425672.1, read on the forward strand.
TCCTCTCCACTAGGGCTGAATCAATAAAATTATGTGTGGAACCCCCATCAACAAGAACTATAATTTTCTGCCCTTGCAAAACTCCTTTCATCCTTAAAGTATGGAACCTAGGAACTCCACTGAGCACAACAATTTTGCTGTTGGTTTGATGGGGATGCTCCTCTTCTTCAATTATTTCATACTCTCCATAAGCCATTTCATATTCTTCTACCCCCTCTTCATCACTTTCAGAAAATACTTCAATATAATGTGCTATTCCCTTCCCACATTTGTGACTAGGAGCCCACGGTTCTTGGCAGGAAAAACACAACTTCTTCCTTCTCAATTCATCCTGATCCTTATAGGAGTAATCTTTCTTTCCAGGGGCAGGAAATTTTTTCATAGGAGGTTTTTTATTCTAAAATTTATGTGGCATGGGATAAATAGGATGATACTTGGTCCTCGGAATTGCATCCTATAGGTCTCTAGTCCTACTCACAACTTCTTGCATAGTGGTAGGTTGGTAGGCCTTCACCAACCCCTTCAATGGTTCAGCCAGTCCTTCTGTAAACAAAAGGATCAGCATTGATTTTGATATGTCAGTGACCATTACAACCACCTTTTGGAACTCTAAGATGTATGCTTCTAGATTTCCAATTTGTCTTATGTGTGCCAAATCCCGGAAAGAGATATCAGGATCTCTCCGGTCAAATATTTTTGTCAATTTTCTGGTGAACTCCTCGTAGGTTACTACTTGAGCATGGCCTAATTTTTTCATGCCATGAAACCACCAGTCAATGGCCTCCCCATTAATATGTAGGGCTTCCAACTTAACAGCATCCCTTTCTGCCATAGGATTCAGCTGAAAATATGTATCCATTTTCTGAATCCAAGAGCTCACTAAGCAATTGGAAGTGCCATCAAAATATGGCAAAGTGATTTTCCCAATGGAATTCTTTAATTCATAATTCTGATATGGATGCCTTTTATCCCCTCTTTCCTTCCCCTTAAATTGAGTCTCACAGAAATATCGGAATGGCAAATCCCTTCTGCATTCTTCACTCAATGATTGGTACAAAAAAACTTCTCCTCCCATGGAGAAATAGTTTCATCCTATGATTCATGGAATTCTTTATGGGTCTCTACAAATTTGGGCATGGTAGGTCTTGGATGCAATTTTGGTTCCTCTCTATACTCAAGTGGTATATTCTGAGGCCCAGTCTTGGAAAAAATAGTCCCACCTATGACCCTTCTTTCTTCACATTGGGAGCCAATGCTGCTCCCTTCCCCATCTTTCACTCCCAGTTGTTTAGCTAGGAATTATTTGGTCTCTTGGACAGACTGTATGATGTTATCTGAAATTTCTTGCAGACATTTCAACATGTTCTTATCAAAATTCCTGAATTCATCTTTCTCATCCCTTTCTTCATGGAATCTCCCATCCACATATTCTACTTCCTCCTCTTGAGGAATCTTTCTTTTGGTGTCGGAACTATATTTTGGACCCATTGAATAATATCAAGAGAAGGTATGCAGGACCATGCTCTGATACCACTGTAATATCCCTGTTCTGATGCAAATATCATAATATTAACTTTTTGCAATTTTTAAATTAAAATTTCTGATAACACTCTTGCAAACATTCAGTAAATTGTTGACTCGGAAATTAAGGCATTTTACTGGAATAAATTGCAGACAAAGGGAGAGGGAAGTGGGAAGAAACCACAGATATTTCAGAAATATAATTTCATATTCCCTAACACATTTAGATCTAGTTCCATTTAGGGTTCAGAATCTGGTTCGTGGAAACCTACTACCACGCTTCTAGGTAGCCAAACCATGAAACTAGGAAGAGTAGTTCAATCTTTTTCAACTAGGGGATTTTAGAAACGTGCAGAGAGTTGTTCCAGAATTCATATAAAATAATAAATTGGTTTTTACATTTTTCATCATTTCTGTAAATTTCTGAGGAGTTTTGGAGGAATTTGGGGGTTTTCAGCAGTTTTGTCCTAGTAAAACCCTGCGCAGTGGAGGATCCCAAAAGGTAGTACGGCCCCAAGGAAAAATGGTTCTGAATATATTTATGGGAAGGTGTCTCTGTTATTGACCCACAGGAACTGACATATCTGATTTTGAGTTAGAATAACTCATTTTACATCAAATTTGGCAATACTAGTCATTAAAAGCTAGCAATCTAGCTAGGGTCTAAATTTAAGCAGTTAATTCATGTAAAATTGATTTCTGAGATACATATGAATTATAAAAGAGATAAATAAAATCTCACTGAACATATAAAATCTCTTAAAACACTCCCCCAACCTTGCATATTTCTTATAGCACTCAAATTCATCAATTTTCCCCCATACAGTGATAAAATAAGCTTTTTTTGGTGAAACTGAAGACATACTTCTTTATGGAAATAGATGTTTCGACCTGATAAATATAAATTACAGAGTAATATACTGCTACATATCATAAATCATATAATATACTGACCATTACAAGGAGACTCCAAAATAAGGGGCAGGAGGCCCAGAACATGACCAGCAAAAGGGGCTAAGAGCATAGGTGAAGCATGGGCTTCACAGGAGCTCGAACTGAACATGATGGAGGCTGAAAATAAACCTGATAATACTTCAATTCCTGCAATATAGTGCTCCATACCTGCAATATAAGAGAAGAGGATGGAAGGAGAGGGGAAGGGAAGGCTGGGGCTCATCTCCCAGTAGTCTGAGGCACAACACCCAGAAGGAATGCTCACCTAAGCATAGATAAACATACACAACAACAAAATTGAATAAATGGGATTTAATTCTCCTTTAATATCATTTTGGATGACCTATATAGCAAGTGGAGGCCAAAGGTGACCTGTGAGAGCAAGTCAACCCCCATGGGTGCCCTAACCCTAGCCACATAAGTGCCCTCCTTGGGTAATTTAGAATGTAGGACCATGTGACATTGTTTCCATGTCCTACTCATCCCTCACATTTAGAATCTATGCCCTCCCTTACTCAAAATATGCTTCTTTTGTTTTATGACAGCTTTCTGCTTTTGTTGGCTCATAAGGAAACTATGCTTTCCTTTAAAAAAATTTCCTACTTTTCTCCTTACAGCTTTTCTAAGTTCTCTAAGAGGAAACTAACCCTCCCTTTGCAAAACTTTCCTACTTTTACCTCTATCTATTTTTACGCTTCTTTTAGGCAATTTCTCTTTATTCCCTTATATGCTTTTGGCATGGTGTTTCTTATTTTTCACCAAGGCAAGTTGACTAGTTCCACCAATGCGCCCTCCTGACATGGAAGCATTATTTCCACATCATTAATTTGTATAATAAATAAAAATGATGAAATAAAATTAAATACATGCCTCAAAATAATTATTAGCGAAATTTATCCTAGGAAGAATAATTAATGTCAATTTGAGCCCCTAGGAACTTAGCATGGTCAACACTTTTAATGGTCAAATTGAGGGGACATGACATATCCCCACTTTAGCGCTCTATCTCCTACTGCAAGGTGCACCATGGATGTTTAGAAGGAAAATTTTGAAGCTTTGAGGTCCTTCTCGAAAGTATATGAGGTGGAGGATCATCCCTAACTTCTAGGTGAAGTGGCATTTGGTTCCCCAGCCTAATGGGAGGATCCGACCTCTCCTCTGAATATTCATCCTCCTCTATCCCTTTAGCCTAATAAATTGAACCCTCTATCATTTGTGAAGGGAGGAAGGACTATGGTACTCCTATGCTGGTGGAATTTCTAGGTGATCTTTATCATCCTTTGGGAGGCAAAATCTCATCCTTTGGGAAGGAATAATATCATCCTTTGGAGGATTTTCTTGGATTGTTGGATGTAAGGTTGCAGCGTTAAGGCTAGGTTGTGACATTTTTTCTCTATGTAATGCTATGTATTTCCCTTCATTACCATAATACAAATCTCTTTCCATAAATTTTATTGTGTTGATGATGTTTATCACTTTCTTCCTTAACCGTTAGCTTAGATCAGTTAATATCTAGATATGTTTGTACTGTTTTCTTGTTTCCACATGCTCTACAGGGTTTTGCAACTGGAGATCTAAAATTTCTGGATCTTGGATCAACAAAGAGGAAAAGGATTTGCATACCTCGGGTAAGTGATCTATCTGTTAACTTGCATTTCTATTTGATCTAGGAAAGTAGATTGTATTCTCTTCTTGATTTGTTCTAGATCCACTTGGACTAGGGAGATATGGCTTGAGTCCACTTGAGTAGATTTATTCAATAACAAATTTGGAGACCATATAGTGAGTTGTGAAGCCTTGACACTCCTTTGAGGATCATGACTTTATATCCACTCTTATTCACACAATTTGATTGTGGCTTTTAGACTTGAGTAGTGTTCGATTTGTGTGGTACTTTAGACACTCTTAGAGATTTCAGACATGGGAGACTCTCTTGGGACCACCGACCAAGAGACCCCTTTTCAGAGTATGTATTTTTTTTCTCCCCCTTGTGGAGCTCTTGGGCCTCCCTTTATGGACACATTGAGCCTTCTCATATTGAATATAGGATTACCTGTGTGGTTATTCTCCAATATTGTTATACCAAATGCAACCTTTGTGTCAAATCATGGTCCTTCATCGCATGAGCATCAACCTCATGTTAATCCTTCTCCTTCTTCCTCGAATGTTGAATCAACTTCCCTTTCATCCTCTTCACCTATTGAAAACTCTGATGTTAGTAAATGGGTGTGTAATAAGAAGACCAAAAGGAAGGCTAAGAAGAAGAACACCAAGTAGAAGGTCACAACTCCAACCTCTGATCGTCATGTTGGAAACCTATCAGCCATTGATCACAGTGCTAAGAGTGTTGAATTACCCACAAAGAACACCTCGTAAGCCTAATTTCCCTTGTAGAATTTGCAAGGGTGACCATCTTCTTAAAGATTTTCATGGTTTGACCTGGGTTTTAGAAATGTGGTTTGAGGCTTCCCAACACCCCATGTCATTAGCCTCTGGTATTCATACTGATGATACCCCATCAACCAGTGAGTTTGTGGCTAAAACTCGAAAGGCGAGATATCCTTGCTTGTTATGTAAGATATTCACCTCACTTATCTTTTTCCTCGCTTGGATGAAGCTTCAAAGTTGTTGGAATATATTATTGTTCCTCAGCAATGACTTCCACCAGGTAATCATAAGTTGTCCCCTAACATCCCATTGTTTTGTAAAGTGGTGAATTCAGTTCCATCGTTGGTTGATCCCACTCTTCCTTTTAAGAGTGAAGTTAAAACGATCAATCCAGTTACATCCTTGGTTGATCCCACTCTTCCTTTGAAGAGTGAAGTTAAAGTGATCGAGTCGATGTCATCTCCACCTGATCCCACTCTTTCATAAGAGAGTGTTAAGATTGAAGTAGTCGCTTCAACACAATCTTCGTCTTCTCCCTCTCTTCCAGTTGAGAGTGAACTAAAACGTACTAAATTTTTCATAGTTTGTTCCTATTATTATACACAAGAGGAAATTTTGTCCCTTTCGAAAAAATCCTCTCCAATTACTGAGGTTATTTCCTTTGAATAGAGTAACCTAACAGGATCTCATCTTCATTTGAGTGTTCCTTTCTAGATATTTGTGCGAGTTACCGCTAAGAGTATACTCTGCACTATTGTTGACGAAGGGGATTCTGTTAGAATTCTATCCTCTACTGCTTGGCAAGACATAGGTTCTCCTCAGCTTGTGTCAGCGATAAATCAGATACTGTATTTTAATCAAAGACCTACTGCATATTTAGGGATCTTTCCTCATATTCCTATCACTTTTGGAGGGAAAATTGTCTGTAATGATGTCATGGTAGTCCAAGGTCCCTTATAGTTTAATCTTCTCCTTGGGCGAGATTATGTTTATGCCATAAAAGATGTAATGTCCACACTTTTTAGAGTGATGTATTTTCCCCATGGTGGGAATGTTGTGACCATTGATCAGCTTTCCTTTGTTAAACTTGATCATTTTATGACTCTTAGTCATCATACTTCCCTAAATGTCTCGCATGTTATTGTGGTTCCTTCACCTGCCATGTCACTTGCCTATGAACATCGTGATGAAGTTCAATCATTCGAAAACCTTATCCTCTTATCCTCAGGAGGAAGCTTTGGGGGCATGTCTCTAGTTAGGGGGAAAACCTCCAGCCTCTGGATATCATGTTGGCTTAGAAATATCAATGAGCATAGTTCATATTCTGTGTCAAGCTTGTTAAAAAATGAAATAGGCACCTGCAAGCAGAGTTCCTTTTCTGTGTCAAGATCGATAAAAAATGAAACGGATTCCCCCAAGCATAGTTTCCTATTCTGTGTCAATATCGTTAAAAAATGAAACAGATGTCCTCAAGCATGGTTATTTTATGTTTCGATCTTGTGTAAAAATGAAACAGGTCCCCACAAGCATAGTTATTATTTGTTTCAAGCTTGTGTAAAAATGAAACAGGTCACCTTGAGAAGAGTTCCCTTTTCATGTTGAGCTCGTTAAAAAATGAAATGGATTCTTCCATTGTGTCAAGATGTAATATTTTGAACCTTCATTTCATCCTCCTGTAGTACTTGATCCTCTTTCTTCCTCTATTTTTGGTGAACCTTCATTTCATCTTCCTGTAGTACTTGATCCTCTTTCTTCCTCTATTTTTGGTGAACCTTCATTTCATCTTCCTGTAGTACTTGATCCTCTTTCTTCCTCTATTTTTGGCGAACCTTTTCCTAGAACTAACCCAAAATTTAGTTAGAAAAGAGTAAGAAAATGAAATGAAGCTTGGGGGGCATGTACCCTACCTCTTTATGTTGGTTTTAAGCTACTTTATAGTTATACTAGGCACAAGTAACAACCACTAGACATCATGTTGGGAAATTACCCATCAATGGGAGTCATTTTGAGCATAGTTCAAATTATGTGTCAAGCTCGTTAAAAAATGAAGGAGGTGCCCTCAACATTATTTCAACTGATCTTCGAGCTCATTAAAAAGAGTAAGATGGTGTTGATCTTACTTTCATTTTTCGTGCTCTGGTTAAAACATGAAAAGTGGTTTGAGCTTATTTTATCTCTTTTTCGTGCTTTGGATTCAAACATGAAAAAGGTTCTAAGTGCCTTTTATACCTTCGGTGTGCTCGTTAAAAGCTTAGTGAAGAGGTATCGAGTGTAATTTTACTGTTTTTCAGACTTGTTAAAATTGAATTATGAAAAAAGAACCCTAATAGAGTCCTATTTAAGCTCTTTTCGAACTCTTAAAATGTGAAAAGATCGCCAAGTGAACTTGTCTTCTTCACGCTCGTAAAAGGACCTGAAGAGCCGTCTTCTTGGTGATAGTTTACCCCTTTTTTGGACCATGGGGCACTACTTATGAAAAAGGTATGCTCTGGAAAATCATGACTGGAAGAGTTCTCCTGGGCATTATTTTATAATATTTTGGGACTCGGGGACTAAATTTACAAAAAGTCCATCTTGGAGTCTTATTAGTCATTTCGGACTCTCTAAACATGAAATGATGAATGAGTTTGCTTTCATCGAACTCATAAAATAAAATGATGAAGGACCCTTTCTTGGAATGAACCCCTCCTTTCTCAGGTTCATAAAAAATATGAGAATGACTCATCATCCGATGAGATATAATGAGTGTTTGTTACCCTCTTTGAACTCGTAAAAATGAAAAGAGGTACTCATCCTTCATGATGGGGAAATTAAGGAAAGAGTTTGTGTTTCATTGTAGTTATGGAAATACATAGTTACTCTTGAACATGGCACTCATTTGCATATGCATTTTCAGTAGTTAGGTAATATGTTTGTCTTCGATTCCTGCTGATTCCTTGAGTCTTATTTCCCGTTTGAGTTGTCTAAAAATAATCCTACCATTAGTTGCATTCAGGGATGGGTATCAGTCTCATCTAAGTCAATAATTCCAAGTCATTCCATGCCCATGTTCAATAGATATTTGGTCATTTGTTCACTATCTGCAGTCATCTTACCTTCTATCATGTTGGTCATCTCTGATCCAGTCTCGTACATCACTCTGTTGTCTGGTTTACTCTAAAACATCTGTGATCATGTTTCATGTTGATTATGGGGGAAACATCATGGCCCTCCTTCGACAAGTCTATTTATGTTGACTTCAGCGCATCATCCAGGAATTAGACTTAGAAACCATGACAAGTACCTTGGGCCTACATGCCTCAATGGCAGGATACCTCACTTTCAACATGAGTTTACATCACTGAATTTTGATTAAAATATGTGATCAAGTGTTCAACTCCAAGTCCTTTATTCACATTCGATGGTATGTACTGAGATACCTTGTGAATCATTGACATCAATGGTGATTTCCATTGCACTTGTTAACATTTTACATTAATGACTGGTAATCAACTAGTTTCTACCATGTTCGACATCAAGAAAGTGTAATCACATGGTTAGATTCGTATCGTTGCGGATTCAAGTTAACTTATATGTTTCCCAGGTTGCGATGGAGTTTGTTTGAATCATATCACACGGATCCACTTTGTATTGGTCATGGTTGTGTTATCATCTCATCATGGATCAATGTTTGTGTCTAGTAGCCATGATTGTGTTCAGTCGGTTTCCACTACCATGGATCTACAGTGTATTGGTCGACATCCATGATGTGAGTTACATGAGACTTGAGTTAGATTTATTGCAGCAACTTCCAACCAACATCCTTGCCTTTGATTTCTTCACTTCACAAATAATTCACCTATTGCATTCCTCTAACTTCATTCTTAGGGGGGGGATTCTGTTACACTAAAACCTCTTCATCTTGAGCCATGTGTCAACCTTATGCCTAATCCCCAAATTTCCCTCTGCTAAACTGGATTGATTTTGAGTTTGTTCCTACCCATTATACCCTCTCTAGGTAGGTTGGTGCTTTTCCTATTAAGTCAAGGTGCGCCAGCCCCTCTCTAGTGCTCTGTCTCCTACTTCAAGGTGCACCAAGGGTGTTTAGAAGGAAAAATTTGAAGCTTCAAGGTCCTTCTCAAAGGTATATGAGGTGGAAGATCATCCCTAACTTCTAGCTGAGGTGGCATTCAGTTCCCTAACCTAATTGGATGATCCCTTACAACTCTCCTCTTAATCTTCAACCTCCTCTATCCCTTTAGTCGTGCTTTAGCCTTATAAATTGAACCCTCTCTCCTTTATGAAGGGAGGGAGGAATATGGTACTCTTATGCTGGTGAAATTTCTAGGTGATCCCTATCATCCTTTGGGAGGAAAAATCTCATCCTTTGGTAAGGAATACTATCATCCTTTGGAGGCTTGGCTTGTATTATTCGATGGAAGGTTGCAGTGTTAAGGCTAGGTTGTGACATTGTTTCTCAATGTAATTCTATGTATTTCCCTTGATTACAGTAATAAAAATCTCTTTCCATAAATGTTATTGAGTTGATGATTTTTATAGATTTATTCCTTAACCGTTAGCTTAGATCAATTCATATATAGATATGCTTTTACTATTTGTTTGTTTCCACATTCTCTACAGGGACTTGCAGCTAGAGATCTAAAAGTTCTAGATCTTGGATCCACAAAGAGGAAAAGGATTTGCAGACCTTGAGTAAGTGATCTATCTGTTAACTTGCATTTCTATTTTATCTAGGAAAGTAGATTGTATTTTGCACTTGATTTGTTCTAGATCCACTTGTACTAGGGAGATCTGGCATGAGTCTGCTTGAGTAGATTTACCCAATAACAATGCCACCAAGTTGCCTCCAAAGGCTAACTATTTTCTCCCATTGTATAGTATATTCATTTTCCAGACATATTTACATGTTGGATAGTAATAAGAAAATTAGTTATTGGCACCATCTCTATGTTTTAATTTTTCTCTTTTACACTATTTTGTGCATAATTTGTGAAATTATTTAGTTGTGAGGATTCTCTTAGCTCCTATATATTTTTGTGAATCATATTTTCATAATGGAAAATTGGAGGAAACCTCTAAGGATCAGTTCTCACTTGTGGCTCTGTTTTTTTTTCTCATCTTATTCAAATTGATTAGAATCTTTATCTGAAAGAATAACAAGCACAACAATATGCATAAGATAGAGTAGATACACAAGACACAAAGATTTTCCTCAGGGAAACCATAAAGGAGAAAACCCTGCAAAATTCCACATAATAGTTTTGTCACTAATAAATATCACAAGATGGAAAAAACCAAGAACAAGAAGTATTTTGCATCTCTTTGTCTCTCCTCCTTATTATCATCTCTCTATCCTCATGTGAACTTGAGTGAGTGAGTGTGTGTATAAATGAGGGAGGGATCTCCCTATTTATACACATTAAGTAACTGACCTAATAACTTGATTGGTCGACCTCTTACCCTAACAAGGCCGACTTCATCTAGGCAAACTCAAAAATACATTTTATTATATTCAACTTGGGGACTACTACCTCGATTTAGAATGGAGGGTTTACCTCAATGACCATATACAATAATGACATCTAGGAAGGAGGGAAACACATCTCCAATTAGGGTACAACAATATACAATGGTAATATACATCAGAATATATTTTGAAATTACAAATACAACAACACTCCCTCTTAACTAGGAAGGTATTCTCTCTCCATAATCATCAACACATTTGGTCATGCCATCATCAATGGATCATCGTCTTTGTTGTCGTATTCCTCATCTTGTCGATTATTAAATAATGACATCCGTCACATCTATCCATCATAGGAAGTTTCTACAGAGTCAATCATGGTTTATGTTGGGTGTAGGCCTTTCCCTCATCTAGGTATTCATCACATCCATAAGCACTCTATTACATAGGTACAACCCAGGAACATACATTACATTGTCACTACAATCACCTATGTCTCATACCTTCATCTCGTCGTATCCAGATCACCTCATCATCACACATGGAGCACAACCTAGATCTATATCACAGTCCACCTATGTTCTACCAACATAGGAGCATGCCAAGACTCATTAAGTCTCAATGACAACTTGCGTATACCACTATGTGAGAATCTCCTAGGAGAACACCAAGTGCATTATGTCTCTCCACGGTCAACCGACGTTCTACCTGTTATCTCCCAAAATAAAATAGATTTATTTTTGATAGTATGAAGAATTTAAATGATGCAATGAAGGATATGAAAATCACTAACAGTTTTGAAGACCTCTATTTTTTATGCAAATTTCACAAAGTTGTGGCTTCAGTGGCTTGGGCGAGGATCAGAACATCTCATTAGCCACCAAAATATGGAAGATAAATAGTAGGTGGAAGACCCCTTCGGCAGATAGGCGTATTGCTGTAACGTTTTACACCATCAGATCATTTTTAAACAGCAATCGAAAGTTTTAAAGACTAGAGATCGGCGAGATAAAGCTAAAGGTTTCCGCAGTGTCGGCGTCGGAACTTTAAAGGACTAACGATCGATGAGCTAGTTCCCTAGGGAGCCGCAACGGTGGGAAGAAAACTGACTACAGCTTTCGATCGATGACAAGAAACATTCTGATAGCATGACAATAGATGAACACATCAGTGATCGGAGGGTCTAAATACTAACCGTCAGTGAATTAGTCCTCTCAGGAGCTGCAAGGGCAGAATATATACAGACTACGGGTTCCGCGAGCAGATGGAAACTTTGGCGTTGGAGATGCTAAAGACTAACCGGTGGCGAAATAGTTCACTGCAGAGCAGCAATGTCGAAAAGGCTAAAGACTAACCAGCAGCAAGATAGTTAAATGAGGAGTCGCAATGGTGGGAAACCAAAGGACTACGGATCGGCGAAGTTTGCAACTAAGCTCCTCCACAGTGTCGGTGGCACAGGAGGCTAAAGCTCCGATTTAAACATCGTCAATAAACTCCCGGTAGCGATGAATTTAGCTAGTTTCACCTTCGAAACTGTGGAAGCGTCCATGAAAAAAGGTTACGATGCATTAGCCGTCACAACTCCCGATCGCCAACAAGCCAATGATTGAGAGTGGTATAGTATATATTTAGAGCGTCGATGAGCCAAAAGAAAATCCTCCGACCGGCAACGGGGCGGTAAGGAGATAAACTGTGGAAACATTGGTACTGGGAGTGCCAAAACTATGGCAAGCATGCAAACTTCAGGCATTGATGAAATAGAAGACAAAGTGTCCGATCAGCGACCGCAGCGACAAGATAGAGGAAAATCCAACAGATTAAAAAATCACTTTAGCTAAACGTCAATACACTGGCTGTTGGCAGCAATTCCACAGCGAACCAGCAGTGGTGGTTATCAGCTACTACTTCAGTCTTTAAAAGACCGCTCAATGAACTAGATCTTCACAGTAAATAAACAAACAGCCAGCAAGGGTTTGAAGCCCTAATCTGAAAAAACTATTACTTCCAATTATTTTTGTGTAAAATAGATCAGATTTTTGGGATATGTAATTTTTGTAAAAGGCTATAAAGCCCATGATTAATTTAATAATAAAGGGTTTGTCTCTAGGGATTATGAGCCTGTTCCATTATCAAGCGTCTCATCTAGTTTATTCTAAGTATAAGCTCTTTTGCTGTGATTTGTTCAGCCATCTCTTTCTTTACTGTGTTTATTTCCTGAATGTGCATTTAGGTAATTCTCATATTTATTAAAAGGTCGATAGTTGTCATCCTATTGGTTATTTAGTGATATTTGATTTATAAACACCATCCTCAGCAGGATTTATCCATTTATATGCATGTGTTATGTGTGTAAGTCTGCCATCCTGGTGAGTTCTCCATCCTTGCACCTTTTTGTCAAACTACTGAACAAGTTGTAACTAAAATCCTTGTGATTGAGTGAGCCTCATGCATGTTTTGAGAGTGAGAGGTTATATAGGTTATCCGGCTTGATTCAATTCAGAAAAACCCTAAAAACAATTTAAGTTACTAGGCATCCTCGAGCTACAACCTAGAGGATTTTCCTGGAGTGATAACAAAGTGGCGCCGTTTCCGGGGAGAGGAGATTGAAGCTCAGCTTCCCTGGGAGAGGACATAGATCCATGCTTTGATGATAGACAAGGCTTGGAAATTATTACGGTTGTAATCATCTATCTGGTGACTCATTGATAAAAGGTGGTTTTAAGAAGACCAAGTACCAAAGCAAACCCAAAGGGGCCACCAGCATCACCCGTTTCAGATCCAGAAGAAATCTTGAGGAAAGTTAGGGCTTTACTAAGACAAACCAGCAGTGCTGCACAGAACGCTGCATCCGGTATTTCAAGAAATATTTCTTCTGTTATTTCTTTTGCTGAAACTCTTAATCCCTAAGAATTTTTAGATCCATGAAATATGAATTCAGTGGTGACTCCACAATATTAAGATGTCAAAAGCATTTGCTGCTCTTTTGGATGGGAGATTTGCACCTCTTGACTTCTCTTCCATTCCTAGTTTCCCACATCCAGTGCCTGATATGTCTGAATGGGGATATTTTTTACCTGTCTTCAAGGAGGAGGAAGAAGACAATCCTGCAGAACACCTCTTCAGGTTTCACGATTGCATGGATATCTTAGATCAGCACCATGAAGATGTTCGTATGAAGATGTTCATGTATTCATTATATGGTGATGCATGTCAGTGGTATTTTTCTTTACCTCCTTCCAGCATTTCATCATTGAAAGATTTTCACCGAGCATTCATTGAGCACTGTAAAAGGTACTATTCAGAGGAGTTTGCATTCGATAATTGTTGTGAAGAATAAAAGTTGCATTCTCAGGATGAAAGGGGAAATAGAGAAGAATATCTCCCTCAAGAGATACCTCATCTCTCTTATGATCTTCACAATGAGGCACTTTCCCATAAACATAAACTAGAAATGAATTATAAAGGAGTTGAAGGTTTTCCTACCATCATTAAATCTAATTGTGGTGAATCTGAGGGATTGATTTCTTTAACTACAAATGGAAATGATCAGCTTTCTGCTGGCCAAACGATCATTGAAATCAGTCAGGCTAGCTCACAGTTTCCAGATTTGCAAATCAAGGAAAGTTGCAGTAACCAAGAGGAGCAATATTTCCAGGGACTATCTAATCTCCAACTAGAACATCAGGAAGATATTCCTTCTCCTTATGAACATGTTGCTTCAAATCATGACAAGGAACTAGGTAATATTTTTCCAGAACTGTTTCAAAATTTTATTGCTGATACTCATATACAAGAACCTTCATCTCTTTCATTAGGATCTTATCTTGATGCTCCTATATTCAACAAATACAGTGATGAGGAAGAAGAGGTTAAAATTTGTGAAGACTTATTGTTTACTCAAAGTTTGTCTAGTTCTTCTTTTCAACAGAGAGATGATAAAAAATGTGTGAATACTGTGATAGATGCTTGTTACAAATCTGTTGCTCAAAAGTTAAAAACAGATCTTTTTAGTTCTAGTATATCCTACAAAGGTATTATTTTGGCAGAGGAAATTGTTAGTGGTGATCATGATGTAGGTGAAGGGGAGGAGAGAGATTCAGATCAGCTGTTGAGCTCGCATTTTTATCAAACAAAGGAAGAATGCAACAGATATGAAGAGGAAAATGATGATCTGAAAAGCCCAGAACAACAGGGCATAACTCATCCTCCTTAGTCAAAGATCGAGAAATCTACAGTTAACATACTGATCACTGAGAGAATCCAGCAACAACATTTCATTAAGTTGGAAAAGCAACATAAAAAGGCATTTCTTGTTGGTTTTTATGACCCAGTTGCTAACTATCTAGAACTTATAAGCAGCATAAATATCAAAATATTTTTGTTAGATGATAGTTGTTTCTGTCACCCTTTGAAACTACATGGCTGCATGCTAGGGTTTCATTTATTTTTGGGGTCAAGGTCAAGGATAAGTTTAGTAGATAAGATTCTGACCTAGCTTCATTGGAATCATGATGTCACATGATAAGAAGGATCTACTGATTAGAATTAGGAGTAGGAGTAGATAGGAAAATAAGCTCTTAATATGAGCAGCTAGGTCATTTTCAGTTGTTTTCGTGAATAAGCAAAGCGGGCAATAGGAAGATTGCAGGGGATCAGTTATAAAAGACAAATGAATCCATGCCCAATGGAACACTAGAAGATAGCTTTAATTTTTAAGGAAAGCCATTTTGGTCTGGGGTTCTTGGGACCTCACAGGGAGGTTCCCGTCCCCGAGTAGGAGCAAGATGTTATCTACCAAAATAAAATAGATTTATTTTTGATAGTATGAAGAATTTAAATGATGCAATGAAGGATATGAAGATCACTAACAATTTTGAAGACCTCTATTTTTTATGCAAATTTCATAAAGTTGTGGCTTCAGTGGCTTGGGAGAGGATCAGAACATCTCATTAGCCACAGAAATATGGAAGATAAATAGTAGGTGGAATACCCCTTCAGTAGATAGGTGTATTGCTGTAACTTTTTACACCATCGGAGCATTTTTAAACAGTAATCGGAAGTTTTAAAAACTACAGATCGGCGAGATAAAGCTAAAGGTTTCCGCAGTGTCGACGTCAAAACTTTAAAGGACTAACGATCGATGAGCTAGTTCCCTAGGGAGCTGCAACAATGGGAAGCAAACTGACTACGGATTTCGATCAATGATAAGAAACATTCTGATAGCATGACAATAGATGAACACATCGGCGATCGGAGGGTATAAAGACTAACCGTCGACGAATTAGTCCTCTAAGGAGCCACAAGGGCGGAATATATACAGACTGCGGGTTCCGTGAGCAGATAGAAACTTCGGCATTGGAGATGCTAAAGACTAACCAGCGGCGAAATAGTTCACTGCGGAGCCGCAACGCTGGAAAGGCTAAAGACTAACCGGTGGCAATATAGTTAAATGAGGAGCCACAATGGTGGGAAATCGAAGGACTACGGATCGGAAAAGTTTACAACTAATCTCCTCCATAGTGTCGGTGGCACAGGAGGCTAAAGCTCCGATTCAAACATACTCAATCAACTCCCGGCAGCGATGAATTTAGTTAGTTTCACCTTCGAAACTATGGCAGCCTCCATGAAAAAAGGTTCTGATGCATTAGCCATCACAGCTCCCGACCACCGATGAGCCAATGATGGAGAGCGGTATAGTATATATTCAGAGCACTGATGAGCCAAAAGAAAATCCTCCGATCGGCGATGGGGCGGTAAGGCGATAAACTACGGAAAAATTGGGACTGGGAGCGTTGAAACTGCAGCAAGCATGCAAACATCAGGCTCCAATGAAATAGAAGACAAAGTGTCCAATCAGTGACTACGGCGACAAGATAGAGGAAAATCCAGCAGATTAAAAAATCACTTCAGCTAAACGCTGATACACTGGTTGTTGGTGGCAATTCCACAGCAAACCAGCAGTGGTGGTTATCAGCTACTACTTCAGTCATTAAAAGACTACTCAGTGAACTAGATCTTCACAGTAAATAAGCAAATAGTCAGCAAGGGTTTGAAGCCCTAATCTTGAAAAACTATTACTTCCAATTATTTTTATGTAAAACGGATCAGATTTTCGGTATCTGTAATTTTTGTAAAAGGCTATAAAGCCCATGATTAATTTAATAATAAAGGGTTCGAATCTGGGGATTTATGAGCCTGTTCCATTATCAAGCATCTCATCTGGTTTATTCTAAGTACAAGCTCTTTTGTTGTGATTTGTTCAGCCATCTCTTTCTTTACTGTGTTTATTGCCTGAATGTGCATTTAGGTAATTCTCAGATTTATTAAAGGGCCGATAGTTGTCATCCTATTGGTTATTTAGTGATATTTGATTTATAAACACCATCCTCAATAGGATTTAGCCATTTATATGCATGTGTTATGTATGTAAGTCTTCCATCTTGGTGAGTTCTCCATCCCTACACCTTTTTGTCAAACCACTAAACAAGTTGTAACTAAAATCCTTGTGATTGAGTGAGCCAATTGCATGTCTTGAGAATGAGAGGTTATATAAGTTATCCGGTTTGATCCAATTCAGAAAAACCATAAAAATAATTTAAGTTACCAGGCATCCTTGAGCTACAACCTAGAGGAGTTTCCTGGAGTGATAACACTACCAACATAGGATCACTCCAAGACTCATTACGTATCAATGACAACCTGTGTCTACCACTATGTGAGAATCTCCTAAGCGTAGACCAACTTCCTTGTGACCTCTCACCATCACCAACATGGGAAAACATAAGGAGTGATTATGTCCAAGGAGAACCTGCATACCATGCCAAGACTCATTACATCCAAGGACAACCTCAAGGACTCATTACATCCAAGGATAATTTTCGTACCACACTGAGACTGATTATATCCAAGGATGACCTTCCAGGACTCGTTCATCTAGGGATAACCTACATACCACACTAGGACTCATTACATCCGAGGATTACCTGACATGACCAATTATGTACTGGGACAACCTATGTACTACACCAAGAATAATTACATCCAGGGACAAACTATATTCCTTCCTATGTGAGATCTCGTTCTAGTGCATCTGCATCTTCCAATCTTCTCATCATCTCTATCATGGGAGCAGGCTAGGATTGATTACGTCTGAGAACAACCTGTGTCTACCACCATGCAAGAGCTTGTCACTCCCTCTTTCTAGGGACCTCGATATGGATAACACCAAGTATCTCTATGAAGTACTTGAACTTCACTCTAGGTAGTGGCTTGGTCAACACATCGGATATCTACTCATTTGTCACCATTTACTAGAGCTTCACTACTCCTCTCTACACCATATCCCGGATATAGTGATACTTTATCTCAATGTGCTTTGACTTTCCATGTAACACCATATTCTTTGACAAATTCACACAACTCTAGTTGTCACAAAATATACAAGTTGCCTCTAACTTGAGATCAAACAAATCATATTGTATCTTTTGAATTCATACTGCTTCACAACTAGTCGAACAAGATACACCATACTCTACCTTGGTTGTACTCAGCACCACGCAAGACTTCTTCCTGTTAAACCAAGAGATCATATCGGATCCTAAACTGAAGCAGCATCTTGAATTTCTCTTCCTAGCAGTGGTGTTTCCTGCCAAATCTGAATCAACAAAACCATGCAAATTAATCTTTTGATTCGCATCATACTTGAGTCCATAATCAATTGTACCATTCAAATACCTCAATACATTCCTTGCAACTAATAGGTGAAAATGTCTCTTATACTTCAGGAACTAGATCAGGGTGTTCACAACAAAGCATATGTTTGATCTCGTATTCATCTATTAAATCAATGAACCAATCATTTGACGATACAACGTGGCATAAACTGTCTTTGATGAAGCATCACATGGTAGCTTAAAGTTCGATATCATATGTGTGGCTATCTCCTTGCATTCCATCATTTTTAATCTCTTCAGAATCTCCACTGCATACTTTCCTTGACCAAGGAAAATTCCATCCATACTCTGCCACACCTCCATGCCTAACAAATAGTGCATCATCCCTAGGTCTTTCATCTCGAACTCAGTGGAAATATTCCTCTTTACATCTACAATGAGTTCATCCTCTCTTGTCAGAAATAGGTCATCAACATATAATAGGAGCATCACTGATCTTTTTCCTTCAACCTTGAATTACAGGTTGTAATCCGCTTTACTCTTGTTAAATCCTAACCTCATCAAGAAGTTGTCCATCCCGTCGTATCATGTCCCTGGTGCTTGTTTCAATCCGTACAAGGCTTTCTTCAATTTTAACACATGTGTATGCCTATCATGTGTCTCAAATATCAATGGTTGATCCACGTATACTTCCTATTGAACTACACCATTCTAGAATGTTTTCTTGACATCCATTTGGTGTACCTTCCATTTCATTATTGCAACATATTCAAGTATAGATCTAATGGAAGTGTATCTTTCTATGGGTGCAAATGTATCCTCATATCTTATCCATTCTTTTTTAGAGAAGCCATGCGCCACAAACCTTGCCTTGTTTTTTTCAATGCTACCATCTATAACACGCTTCACCTTGTAGATTCACTTCGAAGTCATGACAAACTTTCTTTTTGGTCTTAGAACTATCTCCCAGATATCATTCTTCATAATTGAATGATACCACTCGATCATGGAATCCTTCCATTCTTTCTTTTCTACAACCTCTTCATAGTTAGAAGGTACTTTATCAATGATTTCACATAGCAGGGCCACATAACTGTTGTATGGTTTAGGTATTTTCCTTTCTCTATGCATCCCATCTAGAGCTCCATACCTTTCTGCATCTTCTATTAGCTCTCATGCCCATGTTGGTTTTCTCTTGTGGGAATTATTCTCGTGAAGTGGTTCTGCAGGATCTTGTGGTTCTTCCATGTTGTGATATTCATGGTATTCTAGAATTATTTCTACTATTATTGTGTCTCAAAATTTGGTTGATTCGGATTCTTTAATCTCTTCAATAGGTAGTTTTCTGGATCTAGAGTATGTTGTGTCTTTGCCAATTTTTATGTCTATGATAATGTCAATATTCTTAAATATTGGGAAGTATATTCAGTAGGCCTTTAAGGTCTCAGTGTATCCTACAAATATTACCTTGCTTCCTGAAGGATCGATCTTGGTCCTCTTTTCCTTTGGAATGTGTATGTACACTGGACAACAAAATATTCTGAGAAGGATAACTTTGGTTTATCTGCTAAGAAATTCTCTTCGGGATTCTTGTTGTTGATTACTCAGTGAGGAGTACAGTTCTGTACATGCACATTTGTCCTTATTACTTCTTCCCATAAGTGCATCAGAATATCCTGTTCATGTAGCATTGCTTTCGTTGCTTCCATTATTGTTTTGTTCTTTCATTCTACAACGAATTTCTGTTGAGGATTGTATGGAGTGCTCAAATCCCCCTTAATCCCATATTCTCTATAGAGTTCATTGATTTCTTTTGAGATGAGTTCTCCACCATTATCTGACCATAGAGTCTTGATCTTGCTTTCAGTGTGATTCTCGACCAAGGATTTGAATTCCTTGAACTTTTTGAATACTTCATTTTTCCCGTTCAAGAAATATATCCAATTCTTATGGGAGAAATCATCTATAAAGGAAACATAGTATACATACCCTCTTAGTGAGATGGATGACATGGGCCCGCAGACATCTAAGTGGATTATATCTAGTACTCCTTTTTCTTTGCATTCACTACTGGGGAATGTCTTCTTTATGTTCTTTCCTTGTGCACATCCCTTGCAAATGCCTTCATGTTTCCTCTAGATTTTTGGAAGTCCTGGAACCGCTTTGCTTGCAATCGATACTGCTTTATAGTGCACATGTGCAAGCCTCATGTGCCATATCACTTGGTTCTATGGAGTCATGAACCAATGTTTTTTCAGGTTGTCCCTTCAACTTGTACAAGCCTCCCTCTTTCTCTTCAATCACTATTGCACCACCTATTGTCTTTCCTTTAGGCCATATTATGACTTGTCCATCAACAAATGCACCCCTTATTCCCTTTGCATCTAGTGCGGAGATGGAGAGAATATTCTTCTTCAATCCTGGAACATATAATGCATCTTTCATATTCAAATATTTCCTAGATTCTAACTTGTAGGAAGCTTTTCCACTTCCTTTTTGTCACGTCCCCTCCCCTCATCCCAATGATGGAGACGATGTGACTACACTGACGTTGTTGTCAAAATGGGGAGTCTATCCCCATGAACATAATATAAAATGCATTGAACATAAAATAAATACACATATGAATAATACATGTAAATACACAGCGGGAGAGAAACATATTCATTCAAGCATTCATCCGGTTCATCATAATTCATTAAAACAAATACAGTTGCAGAGGTAAATACATAAGAAAATACTTATCTTGAGAAGAAGATTCCCCACAACTAGCTATGTCACTCCAAAGTTCCACCCAACTATAGGCTAGTGTGCTCATCAATCTCTCAACATCACTGCCACCACCGAGTTGGGCATGATTTCCACAAGGAACTAGGGAACAACAAGCTTACACATAGCAAGACCATACACCCAGAGTCAAGCCAACAACCAGTTGGGTTCCAAAGACTTCCCTTCCAAGCCAACACCGACTTGGGTTAATAGGTTGCAGGCTTACCAAGCCAACACACATCAAACACAGTCAACCAACTAACAGTTGGGTTTCATAGACTGTCCATCCAAGCCAATAAACAATTGGGATTCATAGCCTATTAAGGGAACAATCCAAACACAACAAGATACCACCAAAACAACTAACAGTTGGGTTTATTAGGTTGCTAAGGAAATGGATAGGTAGAAGTGTTGGGATAGTGAGCTCAACCCCAAAGCTAAGAATACCTACACTAGATCTAGCTTGGTCTCCACGGCTCCACCCCACCCTACACAAGGAAGTATTCCTTTCTCTTCTTACCCAATCCCTCAAGCCATACCTTCCCTATAGTGTTCATGCAGGTGTGAATGCCGGATTTACCATCCCCTTCGATCCCTTTTGTGTGGTTCCTCTTTTATAACTAGCCTTATCATCCCAACCTAGACCTACTCCACCCTAAGCCTTCAACCCAAAACAGGGATGCACTACACAACATTCCACAAGGAAAACATAGTCCATGGGCTTGACTCCGTAACACAAAGAAAGTCACTGCGGAACCACTTTTTCGTGGCTCAGGAGATTGAGAAAAACTTCCCTGATCAATAGATCATATCACCCATAAACCAAATAATGGTTGGGTTTTTTGGGCTTACTCATCCAAGCCAACATTCACAATCAAAACCACAGTCAACCATCTAATAGATGGGTTTCTTGGAATTACTCAGCTAAGTCAACACAAGGATGCACTTCAAAACAAAATACAATTACTAGGTATGGATAAAAACATCCCAGGAAGCCAAAACAAAACTGGAAACAAGGGGAAAAATAGCCCTGGGATCCAAAACCGATTTTAAAAAATGTTCAGGGACATTTAGGAGCAAAAATGATGGCATCATTCACAATCAAATAGTGAATCCCAAAATCAGAAAAATCCTATGGGAATCTTGGGAGAAAATTCGACCTCAGCAAACACCCAAAACGTGAATCTCGGCTGCACATTCACTCAACAACACAAAATGACTTCCCATCCATGGAGAAAAACGGGAAAACTACAGAAAACATGAAGGAGAGAGCTTCCCAAGCTTTAGCTGCGTGAGGGAAAAATGAAGGGCGTCCCTGCATTATGGGTGAGGAATAAATTTTTGGGCTCTTACTTGCCCAACAAGCCAAAACATGTTTTTCTAAAATGGGTGGTATTCCCAATTCGAGTTTGACCTCCATACCTTTCCCATCCCAAGGAAATAACTTCCTCAAATAATTTCTAAATGACTGGGCACAAAAGACAAAATGGGTAGTTGATAGCTTTATGGGTTTTCCCTTTGACATTTGGCTTTTCCCCATTGGCTCAAGGGTTTGAATATTTCCCCCTCCCTATTCCTTGTGAAATCATACCCCCATCTCTTTTACATTGTGGTACTTTTATTAATTCGCATAGCTAGTTGTGGTATGTTTATTAATTTTCATTTTTACATCATGTCTCAAAACATATTATGCTTGTCTAGCACATAAACCATCGGCATCGATTTTAATCACCGATACATAAGACACTAAGTCAATGGTGGGGCCTTTGCCTTGAGCTCCACACCATGATCAAATAAAAATATTTACATCATGTGCAATTCAATACCATGGGGTCGAAACCGAGGCACACATTCCCCTCCCCCTTGGGGTCAAAACAGGGGTGTTACATTCCCCTCCCCCTTCAACACCACTGTCCTCAATGCTTTACAAAAATTTAACAAAAATG
The DNA here is from genome assembly GCA_001517045.1 of Pseudotsuga menziesii. Classification (NCBI taxonomy): domain Eukaryota; kingdom Viridiplantae; phylum Streptophyta; class Pinopsida; order Pinales; family Pinaceae; genus Pseudotsuga; species Pseudotsuga menziesii. The sequence continues at coordinate 254,118 of LPNX010425672.1, forward strand.
CTACACTAGAACCACCCTCAATGCTCTGCAAAATTGAACCAAAAACTGGGTGTGTCAATCACATGGCATCCTCCAGCTCCCATGTACCCATATTAGGACTATGGTGCTTCCTCTGCACCTTTACATGTCCAATGGTACGATATGGAACTCCTACTTGGTTCCATTTTGTGGTTGTCTTGCATACAAACTCCTCCAAGCCCTTGATTGCATGCTTTAGTACACACCACGGGATCTTTTTCGGGTCTTGGAGAATCCTTCTCCTCAGCTTGGAACATTTCCAATGTCTTTGGAAACCAACAACAACTATGCTCAAGCCCCAAGCAATGGGTCAATTTCGATGTTAGTATTCACAATATTTTCCAAAATCATAGATGAATCACATGCACATGTATATTAACATAAAATCAACAAGAAGTTTCCAAGTGAACCAAATACTTATTAGCATAAGTATCTGATTTTGGTTCCACAAGTATCCGAATACAACCATCGCACTCACAAGCTTGCCCCACCCCACAACTGGGTGTCCATTAAAAGGTATCTCGGTTTCTACAAGCCTCGGATCACCTAAAGATGCCTCTCAACCGAGGTCTGACAGCTCCGTTCTTGAGCCCAACACCTCCTCTAGGTGCTCACTAAGCTCAGGTGCTTCCTTTCTGTACACCACAATGAATTAACTCTCATGTCAGATTCATTCCCATAGGATGAAATCTAAAACAATATTTTCAAAACCATGGATGCATCATACACTCATGTATATTTACAGAATATCAACAACAACAAAAGTTTGATAAGTAAACCAAATAATTATCTGTATAGCATCTCCCAACTGAGATTTGGTCAGCCCTGCTTTAGAGCCTAACACCTCCTTGGGTTCTCAATGGCAGCTCTATCTTAAGGGCCTAGCACCTCTTCCAGTGCTCACCAATGCTCAGGCGCTTCCTTTCCAGACACCACAACAGATTAATTCACACGTCAAATTCATTTTCGTAGGATTCATTTCTTAACAAGATTTTCAAAATCTTAGCTGAATCATTATGCACATGTGTAATTACAAAAAATCAACCAGGATTTTCCAAGTAATCCAATACTTATCTATGTAGCATCTCTCAACCAAGATCCATTCAGCCCCACTTCAGAGCCTAACACCTCCTTGGGTGCTTAATGACAGCTCTGGCTTAAGGGCCTAGCACCTCCTCCAAGTGCTTACCAATGCTCAGGTGCATCCTTTCCAAACACCATAATACCTAGGGGTTATTCTCTTCATGGATCCCCCACTCTCGTGACAGTCCCATTATGGTGTGAATGAGTGCAGAAAGAAGTCTAACCAGATTTCTTACACCCTAGCTGTCCCTAGTGATGCATATGGGTTCCTAGCTAGCAGGGGGGAGAAGCTATGTACCCAAGTGCATCCTTCCAAAGGAGACATGTACCCCAAGTACATATTTTCATCATCTCACCTACGTTACATACAAGCATGCAGTTCATATGATATGTCATCATAAAAAAAAATCAATCATAGGTTTTCAAACCTATTCCAAACACATCCTTCCAAGAAGCTATGTATCCAAGTACATCCTTTCGAGGAGCCATGTACCCTAAGTACATATTTCATCATCTCACCTGCATTACATACATGCATGTAGTTCATATGAGATGTCATCATAAAAAAAATTCAATCATAGGTTTTCAAACCTATTTCATGCATACATGATTTCCCAAATATCAAACGATCAATAACATTGATAGTCAAATAAAAATATGAGTTCACAATTCTGCTTCCTGTAGAAAATCATATTTTTGCAACCATGATGTCATCCTCATATTGTTTGGCTTTTTCAAGTGGGAGCACTTATCCCCTACTTACACATGCTACCCAAAACCTGGACATCCACATACATCATGTCATCATGACACCATTTTAGATCAGCCAAACATTTAATAATATTCAATTTAGCAATTAGCAGCAAAATTTAAAATCTATCTGTTCAGAAGTTAGATTTTAGTCATGATATTCTTCTCATAGCACATGGCGGCTTCCTGCCCTAAGTTTCATTGGGCACAACCCTACTACTCCCTGCAGTCTCTAGGAAGTCTTGATATGATTGTACACACCCACGAGGGTCATCTCCTCATGGAACTACAAGTTCACATGCATGCCTCTTCAACCTATACATAGGCTCCACTTTACCTGCAGAATATTCTTCAATGAACTTCCTACAATACCCTTCAAGTCCCACAAAATATCTTACATCTGTCATCTCTTTTGGAGCAGGCCAACTCATAATGGCCTCAATCTTTTTAGGGTCTACAAATATTCCTTCATTTGAGATACTGTGACCCAAATAATGAATTCTATCTTTATAGAAGTCACATTTGCTCAACCTTGCATACAACTTATGCGTCCTAAGAAATTTCAAAGTCAGCCTTGAATGTTCCACATGTTTTTCCTCATTCTTAGAATAAATAAGAATGTCATCAAGGAGAGTAAGAACTAACCTATCCAGAAACTTACTGAAAACATTATTCATGAGGCACATGAATGTAGCTGGTGCATTTGTGAAACCAAATGGTAACACTACAAACTCATAAGTTACATACCTTGTTCTGAAGGTTGTCTTATGAATATCTTCATCCTTGATTCTTACTTGATGGTAACCAGACCTTAAGTCATTCTTGGAAAACACCTTTGCTCCTCTCATTTGGTCAAAGAGGTCATCAATCCTAGGAAAATGATATTTTTTCTTCTCAATGACTTTGTTCAACTATTTGTAATCAGTACATAACTTGTGTGTACCATATTTATCTTTCTCAAACAAAACTGGTGTTCCCTGTGGGGACACACTTGGCCTAATATACTTCTTTTCCCACAACTCTTGTAGCTGCATTTCTCAAATCTGCCTATTGGAGATCACTTTTGGAATTCCTCTTACAACCCTTATTTTTCCTTCTTCATCCAAGCACTCAAAAGTATTATTGTAACAATCAAGCTTTGATCTATGTGCTTCGAACCAACCCATTCCAATGAGGACATCATAGGATCCAAGTGGAAGAACATTCAGATATGCATAGGTGGCTAACCCATCCATGACCAATTGACATTTCTTTACCACCTCACTGGATTTATTTTTAGTTCTAGTGGCTAGTTGGACTGACCATGATATTCTATTCTTTGACTTCTTCAAAGTGCACATCTCAACAAGTCTAGGGGTGCCATAGCTATGACTGGATCCAGGGTCAATCAAAACAGAAATAGTCTATTCAAAAATCTCACCCTCAACTTCCACTAGAGTTGATTTATGACCTACCTGGTGGTATTCTAACATTGCACAAATTTTAGGAATGGTCCTTGCTTCCTCACCCACAACTTCATATTTCTGGCACCTATAATTCCCACTAAAAAACTACTGAAATTCTCTGTTTTGGTGAACTCATATTTTCCACCCAATCGACAAAACTCGGGTTTTCCTTCCGACGTGTCGGAAAAACTCGTCAAGTTTTCCCGACACATATCGGCAAAACTCGCCCTTTTCATCCGGTCGACAAAACTCTAATTTGGCTCCCTACACACCGGTAAAACTCGTCCTTTTCTTCAAAATGGAAACACTCACCAAACTTCCCGACGTGTCAGCAAAAATCATCGAGTTCACCCAACACGTATTGGCAAAACTCATCTTTTCTTGTCGACAAGGGAAATTTTGACATTTTGAAATTTTTTATTCAGCGAAAACTCAACTCTTTTCACCTGAGATGCATCGGCGAAACTCAACATTTTCACCCGACATGTATCAACAAAAGGCGCCTTTTCTGCCTGGTACGCATCGTCAAAATGCACCTTTTTCACCCAACTCGCATTATCAAAACTCACTGAGTTCATCTGACATGCATTGAAAAAACTCCCCAAGTTTTGTCGACATGTCCTTACCTAGAAAAATTTTGGAAATTTTTCTTTCTTCCTTTCTCAAAAAACCTACCAGTTTCTTCCGACAGGCGATTTTGGCAACCCTTGCTGAGATGGATCGGCAAAACTTAACTTTTCCACCCGATACGCATTAGTGAAACTTAAATTTTCCACCTGGCATGTACCGGCTAAACTCTGAAGTTTTGGTCAACATGTCCATACTTAGAAAAATTCCAAAAAAAATTATGTCTTTTCTCAGCCATCGGTAAGACTCACCAAGTCCTTCTGATGTTTGTCAACGAAACTCAGCCAACGCATCCGCGCATCTCGAAAAACTCAGTCGACACTGCAACTTCGAACACTTAGAAATTTTTCCTTTCATCCTCTTTCTTGTCGGCTCATCTTATCCTTTCATGTCGACACGGTCGCTGCAAGCTTGTCGGTGAAACTCATCCAACCCAGTCAAAATGTATTGGCTTAACTTAGCCTTTCGTGCTGACTCCATCAGCACAACTCGAGAAGTTCAACCGACATGAATCGGCGGAAACTCGGCCCACTGAGTTGACATGCAAATTTTCAAAACACTTAGAAAAAATTGTAAATTATGTATGTCTTTCTCTTCATCGACTCAACTTGTCCAACGCTGTCGACACGGTCTCTACGATATTCATCGGCTCGACTCATCTAACTCACCCAACATGTGTCAGCTCAACTCTGCTAACTCAGCCGACACAGTCAATACTTAGAAAAGTTCCAAAAAAAATTCTTCCTTTATTCCGACATCGGTGAATCTCAGCCTTTCAAGTCAATATGTATCACCACAACTCGGACAGTTCATCCAACATGTATTGGCGGAACTCAACAAACTGAGCCGACATAGAAAATTTCGAGCAATTAGAAAAATTCTTGGGAATTTTTCTGTCTGCTTCTTTTCCTGCTGACCATAGAGGGTGATTCTTCCTCTGTCAAATGTTCATCTTGGCCCATTGAGGCCCAATGCTGCAACTAGTGCTATGATACCACACTATCATGTCCCCTGCCCTCATCCCGACGATGGAGAGGACATGACTACATTGTCACTGCTGTCAAAACAGGTAATCTAGCCCATGAACATAATATACAATCCATTGAACATAAAATACATACACAAATGCATTATACATGTAAATACACAACGAAATAAAAACACATTCATTCAAGCATTCATCATGTTCATCATAATTCATTAAAACAAATACAATTGCAGAGGTAAATACTCAAGAAAATACTTATCTTGAGAATAAGCTTCCTCGCAACTAGTTATGTCGTTGCAACGTTCCACCCAACCATAGGCCAGTGTTCTCATCAATCTCTCATCATCACTACCACCCCTGAGTTGGGCATGATTTCCACAAGGAACTAGGGAACAACAGGATTACACACAGCAATACCATACACCCACAGTCACAGCCAACACACAGTTGGGTTTCATAGATTGCCCAGGAAAACCAATGCCTAGTTGGGTTAATAGGTTGTAAGCTTACCAAGCCAACACACATCAAACACAGTCAACCAACTAATAGTTTGGTTTCATAGACTATCTATCCAAGCCAATAAACAATTGGGATTCACAGGATATTAAGGAAAAAATTCAAACACAATAGGGTACCACCAAACCAACTAACAGTTGGGTTTATTAGGCTACTAAGGCAATGAATAGGTAGAAGTGCTGGGCTAGTGAGCTCAACCCTAGAGCTAAGGATACATACACTAGATATAGCTTTGTTTCCATGACTCCGCCCCACCCTACACAAGTATTCCTTTCTCTGCTTACCCAGTCCCTCAGGCCATACCTTCCCTCTAGTGTTCATGTGGGTGTGCAGGTCGGATTTACCAACCCCATCGATCCTTTTTGTGTGGTTCCTATTTTACTAGGCTTATAATCCAAATATGGCCCTACTCCACCCTAATCCTTCAACCCAAAACAAGGATGCACTACACAACATTCCACAAGGAAAACATAGCCCATGGGATTCACTCTGTAACACAGAGAAAATCACTGTGGAACCACTTGTTCGTGGCTCAGGAGATTGAGACAAACTTCCCTAATCAACATATCATACCACCCACAAACCAAATAACAGTTGGGTTTCTTGGGCTTACACAGCCAAGCCAACATTCACAATGAGAACCATAGTCAACCATCTAATAGATGGGTTCCTTGGACTTTCTCAGCCAATTCAACATAACGATGCACTTCACAATGAAATACAATTGTTGGGTATGGAAAAAAACGTCCCGGGAAGCCAAAATGAAAATGGAAACAAGGGGAAAAACATCCCTTGGAACCAAAATCGATTTCACAAAATGTCCAGGGACATTCAGGAGAAAAAACGACCATCATTCACAATCAAATCCTGAATCCCAAAATCAGAAAACGCCGATGGGAATTTCGGGAGCAAATCCGGCCTTAGAAAACACCAAAAAAAAGAATCTCAACTGCACATTCACCCAGCAACACAAAATGACTTTCCATCCATGGAGAAAAATGGGAAAACTGCAAAAAACGTGAAGGAGAGAGCTTCCCAAGCTTCAGCCGCGTGAGGAAAAAATGAAGGATGTCCCTGCATTATGGGTGAGGAATGAATTTATGGGCTCTTACTTTCCCAACAAGCCGAAACATGTTTTTCCAAAATGGGTAGTCTTCGCAATCTGAATTTGACATCCATACCTTTCCCATCCCAAGTAAATAACTTCCTCAACCAATTTCTAAATGACTAGGCACAAAAAACAAAATGGGCAGTTGACAGCTTTATGGGTTTTCCCTTTGACATTTGGCTTTTCCCCATTGGCTCAAAGGTTTGAATATTTCCCCCTCCCTATTCCTTGTGAAATCATGCCCCCATCTCTTTCACATTGTGGCGCATAGCTAGTTGTGGTATTTTTATTAATTTGTATTTTTACATGATGTCTCAAAACATATTGTGCCTAGCTAGCACATAATCCATTGGCATCCATTTTAATAATCGATACATAAGACACTAAATCGATGGCAGGGCCTATTCCTTGAGCTCCACGCCATGATCAAATAAAAATATTTACATCATGTGCAATTCAATACCATGGGGTCAAAACCAGGGCACACATTCCCCTCCCCCTTGGGGTCAAAACCGGGGTGTTACACTTTTATGGTGTATTGAGAATCATCCTTAAGTTTCACCTTGTGAGGTGACTCATGTTCAGATAGATTGACAAATGATTCTTTGTATACTATCATATGTTTGGATACCCCACTATATACATGCCAATCATTTCTTCCATGTGATATAGTGCATGTGAGTCTCTTTATTTTTAATTCGTCATATTCAACGGTGTGGCATGATGTCTCTTTTTATTTGACTTCTTGTTGAAGGAGCCTCTGTTTCTAGGACAATCTCTGGAGTAATGTCCCTTCTCATCACAAGTGAAACATCGAATTTTGGAAGGATCCCTTCTGAATTTCTTTTGTCATTTATGATGATAGTCCTCCCTTTGTTGTGATGGTGATCATCCTTCTTTCTATGATATATCCTGGTGTGAACTGTGAAATATTGATATTCATTTGCTCCCAATTTCTCTTCTCTTTTTATGAGTCGAGCTTCTTCTTGTGTACATTCTTCCCAGACTGCTGAAAATGATCAACTTCCTTCTGACACATATTCCTTGAATGAATGAATCCCATGATCTAGGGAGACCATTCAAGGTGGTCATAACAATCTCTCTTTATTCTACATTATCTTCGACTACTTCAAGTTGTTCCTTTATTTGAGAAACCCTTGTGAAGTAGGATTGCATGGTCTTTGAGTTTTGTATCTTCACATTCTTTAGCTGGTTCCTTGGTGTCATCTTTCAGTTGATTTTCTTTCCTTCGGACAACTTCATCAAAGCATCGAACACTTCCTTAGGTGTCTTCAAGGATGATACATGGGGGATGAGGTGATCCTTAATAGAATCTGCAATGGTTCTCTTGGCCTTGACCAAGTTCTTCTTATGGATAGCATTAGCCTCATCTCCCTCTATTTCTGGAACTCCCTTACTAATATACTGATCCAAATCATCTTATTGAAGGATCAAGGAGATCATGTACTTCCATGCTCAGAAGTTGTCAGCTCCCCCAAACTTATCCTCATGTTGGGTATGATGAGTCATTTTGAAATGAGAACCTCAAATGGAAATAGTAGAGATTTATATCTTACCAATTTGAGGTTTCTGACCTGGTTCCGAAGCTGGATGACCTAGGGTTTGTTAGAAAAACCCTAATTTTCCAAACTTGGAATTTTGGAATTATGTTTGGATAGAAAGATGTGCCTCCTTTAGGCGAATTGCTCAGTAAGTTTCTTTTCTGAAAATTGAAGAGAGAAGCCTTTGAAACTTGATTCCCTAGTTTCTCCCGACACTAGTGTCTGAGTAAAAAATCAAACTTCTTCAAATTTGATTCTACTTCCACCAAAAGATACACCCTCCTAGGGTGAGTTATCCTAGCCCTTGTGTTGGGTCCCAAAATCCCCCTTTTTAACCACATCCATTATACCCTGTTTGTCTTGTCTTACTCCATTATGCGCACCAAACAAACGTTCTTTCCTCATTTGAGCCCTGGATCTTCACAGGTATGATTAATTATTGTTTCATCCTATTAATGCTTATGATTGCTATAATCAGGACTTTGCTTCTTGAATTATGCTAACACATTATGATTTTACAAAGATAATTCAAGTTGTGAGAGAATACAGGTGTAGCAGTCCGAGTGGTCCAAAGAGGAGATGAGCATTCAATGCTAGTTGTGACCTACCAGTCCCGTCTCTACATGCGGATCCAACCAAGGGTCATCATTCCATGCGGACTGCAACATGCATGACTGCCAAATACTTAGCTGCAACAACACGTCGCTGCTTAGAGTTAGCTGCAATCATCATGGAATCTCTTAAATTGGTTATGTTATTCATTTACTGACTCAAGCAACAAAATTGCCTATATTCCCTACTTTTGTTTAATTCCACCCACAGCTATAACAACGCATGTAACAGGGCAGCCTGAAGGTCATAGATCTTCATGGCTTTCTAATATTAGTGGGTGAGGGTTACGATTGTTGATGTATAAGTACGGGGAAACATTCGGAGCCAGGGGTTGGAGAATATCATATTTTACTGTGCGATCTGTATCATAGACTGTACTTTCATTCCACCATTTTAATATAAGGAGCAGGATTCTTCAGACCTCTGTGGTTTAACTTGTGTTAGTTCTGGCGTCTCTGTTCGAAGGCTGGGCCCTCCTTCCCACATAGATCGCCGAGTTAATTAAATGTTTTGATTATTTGGTTGTGTGGTGTGGAAGTTACATTATATGCATTCTTTTTCAGTAGTTGCAACAATAATGTTCAATCGTTGTGTTTCCTTGAATAGTCAGTATTTGTATTTCCTTTAAGTTGCAGCAGTGTGGTGTGACAGTCGACTATGTAAGTTAATTTCCTTTATGCATGTGTGTGATAGTTGTAACAGTCAATATCTTCCTCGGTTCCTTTCAATTACTTGTCTTTCTCAGGTTTGATCATTCAGATAGACTATAGCTTAGAGTTGTTTGGTTCAATTCCTGTTATTTCCTATTCCTAGATTAAGGTTGAATTAAACTAGTCATAATGGATCTGCATAGAGTCTGGTAAATTAGGATTTAACTTCTTGGAAAAGTAAGTCTAGATATTTATTTCATGAATCATTCATTGTTGGATTGAAGTTGTACGAAGGTGATTGCAATTCTGAATTCTTATATAGGTAGTTTAGATCAATTTAATTATGGGAGGATTTTGACTAGATAGATAAGTAGGATAGTTTATTCAGTTCATCAACTACTTAGTGTTTAAGCACAAATAGTGTGAATTATCTTTGAAATAAAAACACTTCCCTAGGTTGACAATTTATATTGAGCATTTTGCATGATGGTTTTAATTAACTAGCACATAGAGTGACCAACATTTTGGTGTTGTTGCCGGGGAAGGTAATTATTAGACACCATAGTAGTTGCATCTGTTCATTTTTCTTTAGTTTTTAAGTTTGCATGTTTTTGGTTGCATGAATACGAGGAGAGTACAGTGTGGCATTCCCTAAACTCCCCAGAATACTAATGTTGTAGGTGGTCGAGGTCGTGGAAAAAATCCAACATTGGGAAGAAGAACATTCATTAACAATCTAGTTGCAAAAACCAATTCCTCTATTGGAGCTCACTATCAGGGATCCTCTGTCAGAAGAATTCCAGTTACCCCCAGGGTGGAAGCATCATTTTCCATAGTGGAAAACACAGGAGGAGCTGCGACACCCTTAGGTGTCCCTGCAGAGGAAGATAGAGTTAGTGTTGCGGGAGTAGGTGATCGAGAGGTGATTTATCACATTAACGAGAAGATGGTGGAAAAGGAGGAGTGGACACAGTTTCATCAGAAGTGGGACAATCAGAAGAATCAAAGATAGGAGAGAACAAAGGAAAATATGAATAATGGCCATGAACCTGGAGATCATGAAGAAGTGATGGGGGAGAATCATAACAAAGATGGTGATCCCCCACATGAGGGGACAGTTGCTACACTCTAGTTCCCCATTTGACATCTAGCTGGACAAGCCCCCATGAAAAAAATATCACCATCAGTATTACCTCATTTTCATGGAAATGCCATAGAGGATCCAGATGAATTCCTCTTCGAGTTTGACTTCCTATGTCGCAGCTATGACTACACTTCCAACGAGCAGAAGTTAAAACTTTTCCCTGCTACTTTGAAGGATAACACGCTTCGTTGGTTCATGAGCCTAGGTAGTGAGACTGTCACCACGTGGGATCAAATGAAACAGGTGTTCCTTGAAAATTACCAGGAGTACTGCAACACTAAAGATAAAAGAGAAGAGTTGTTCAAGATGGCACAAAAGGACGAAGAAAGTTTGGAAGATTTTGTTGAGAGGTTTCTGTAAAATGTGCAAAGGGCTGGACAGATTACAATGGGGCTAGATGTGCTCAAGATAATCCTACTTCATGGGATTAGAGAAGACTACCTAGGTATGTTGAACCTGCTGGGAAAGGGGGATATCTCGAAGGAACCCTTTGAAAAAATTGTTGAATTATGAAGAAGGTATTCCAGAGGATCCTCATGGACCAACAAATAAGACAAATTGGAACGAGATGTCTTTGACAGAACATAGAATTCATCCAATGGAGGAGCCACCCGAGTAGAAATAGGAAAAATTCTCGAGAACTTCAAGACAGAGATGATGAGATCCATCTCCTCAGAAATAGATGTCCTAAGGGTGAAGCAGAAGCAAGCAGTAGAAGATATAACACTCGGTGTATTCTGCCCCAGATGTAGGAAGAAGCACCCCCTACTTGACAAGGTGGAAGTGTGCTAGCTCCATGAACTGAACCATGATACAAAGGAGTGCCCCTCACTACCTCAAGTGAAGGAAGTTCTACAGGCATCAACTCCAGATGTGGAACCAGCCTACTTCATTGCCCAAAAAAATCCTTGGAAACCTCAAAACCAAGGTATGAATCCAAACTCATTTCCGTTTTCGAATAATATGAATAATTGGAATAATATGCATCACATGAATACACAATTTCCTTCACCTTATTCCAACCATCAATGGCATCCTTCTCAACCTCCTATGCAGAATTTCAACTCCTGGACCCCTTGGACACAACCACCAAATCAACAAACTTCTTGGTCTCCTGGGTGGAGGAACTCCCATCCAAGAAACCAGTTTCCTCATAGCCAACCTCATCAAAATTTTCCTCACCAACAATACCCTCCTCAACAATACCCTCAGCCATACCAACAGTATCAGCAGCCATATTTGCAAATCCAGAACAATGTTGCACCTAATATGCCTATACAACCACAACTGCCTACTCAACCTAACCCCAACTCAAACAATAAAGCAGTCCACTAGTTTGAGACTGCCAACATGCCCACTTACTCCATTACTCCAGTTCCCTGTAACAACATACGCTTATGATCAGGGAGAGTAGTGGAGCCTTTAGTCATTGTGGATGTTCCATCCTCTATGTCTAAAGAACGGATGAACCAGCAGTACTCATCCAATGCAACAATCCCCATTATTGAGGATGTTGAAAGTCCTATCGATACTCCAGCTGAAACACACAGAGAAATAGCTATTGAAATGTAGCCTACACAATTGATTAGAGAACCTCCATACCCTGAAAGACTGAAACTATAGAAATTCATGGAACAACCCTAGTTTAACCTCTTAGGAGAGTTGAAAAATCTATATGTCAAAATTCCACTGTTGCGGTCCCTCCATGATGTGCCTATCTACACCAAAATAGTCTGGACCTGTGTGTAAGAAAACCAGGTAGAAAACCCAGGGATCCTCCCACTGTCCATGTCATAGGGAAACTATATGAACTGATAATGGGAAAAAATATCCTGGCCAAATATGATGATCCTGGAAACCCCACTGTCACAGTGCAAATTGGGAACACGTAGATACCAAATGTGTTGGTGGATCTAGGCGTAGATATTAATGTTATGACCATAGAAACTGTACGAAAACTTGGGCTCACCAATCTTCGGCCAACCCCTACCATTTTAGAACTGGCTGACGGGTCCACTATCAAAACCGAGGGAATATTGGATGACCTTATCGTCTCAGTTGACTCGTGGGAATACCCTATTGACTTCTTGGTTTTACAGCCTAAGTCGCAACTAGGAGGAAACCCATCGATCCTGGGAAGACCCTGGTTAGCCACAGTAGATGCTTGCATCACCTATTGGTCAGGGTCTATGACCATCTCGGATGGGACCGAAACAAAAAACATTGCCTTGTATCCTCCAGCTTGACCTAGTCTAGAAGCTGAAACTCCATTATAGATGGAGCTAGAGGAAGAGGAGGGCATTTAGCCACTGTTAACAATAGGGAAGGCATTGACCTTCAAGGATGAAACAGAAGATGATGCCATTAATAGTTTCATCAATGAGCCCACTTCTATCAATAAACAAATTTATCAGATCCTAAACAGTACTCTAGAGGAAGCAAATCAAGAAAATATCACATAGGAGACATTAGTCAGTTACACTTACATAATTCCAGTGCTGAAAAATTCAAAAAGTATTCCAGTTGAGATAGAGCCGGGAAAAACACTGAACATCAATCCCAATCTCTCTCCTAATGAACAGGAATTCCTGATCACTCTCTTGAAAAAGCATAAGGGGGAATTTGTTTAGGATTACATGTATACAAAGGGTATCCCTTCTAATATGTGCACTCTTCGCATCTACATCAAGAGTGACTCTTGACCTGTGTGCCAGCCACAACGAAGGATGAACCCCAATATTAGGGACATAGTGAAAGAGGAAATTCAAAAACTCTTGGAAGCATGGTTTATATACCCGATCTTAGATAGCGAGTGGGTTTCCCCACTCGTGATAGTACCCAAGAAGAATGGGAAATGGATAGTCTGCGTAGATTACAGAGAGCTAAAGAAGGCAACGTAAAAATACCACTTTCCTCTGCATTTCATTGATCAGGTACTTGACACCCTGTCTCGGAAGAAGTTCTTCTCCTTTCTAGATGGGTTCAGCGAGTAAAATCAAATCCAAATTGCTCCTCAGGACCAAGAAAAGACCAATTTCACCTGTCCCTAGGGTACCTTTGCATATAGGGTACTCCCCTTTGGTTTGTGCAACGCACTAGCCACCTTTCAGAGAGCTATGATTGGCATATTTTTCGGAGATGGTCAATGACAGTATGGAGATTTTCATGGATGAATTTACCCCATATGGCAGTGACTTTGAGGAGGAACTGGCAAATTTAGAGAAGGCTTTGACACATTGTGTGTAGACCCAGCTATCTTTGAGCACTGAGAAGTGCCATATGATGATGAGCGAGGGTGGAGTGCTGGGGCACTTTATCTCTTCTAATTGTATCCAGGTAGATCCATCCAAAATTAGGGTAATTGAAAATATACCCACTCCTGGAACATAGAAAGAGGTAAGTAGATTTTTAGGGAATGTAGGTTATTATAGAATATTTATAAAATAAATTTCCAAACTAGCTTCTCCTTTATTTACCTTATTGATGAAGGATGTACAGCTCATTTGGAATGATGCATGCCAGACAACATTCATTGAACTTAAGAAGAGGCTGTCTACAACTCCTATCTTAAGGGGGGCCAATTGGGCTCCTCCTTTTCACATTTCTTCAGATGCCTCTGACACTGCCATTGGAGTAGTATTGGGACATCAGGATGGTCAAGCACCATATGCAATTTACTACATCAGTAAAAACTTGGCCCCTGCTGAACTCAATTACACTGTTACAGAGAAAGAATTTTTAGACATTGTCTACTCCATTAACAAATTTAGGCACTACATCACTGGATATCCCACCTTTGTACACACTAACCTCTCAGCCATCAAGTATTTAATGAAAAAACCTGTCACCAATGCTAGGATAACTAGATGGTTGTTCACTGTTACAGGAATTCAATATTACCATTATTGACAAACCTGGGAAAGAAAATGTTGTTGATTTTTTATCTTGTTTTACTAACAGTGATGATAGCTTACCAGTTGAATATTCTTTCCTAGATGAACATTTGTTTGCAGTTTCAACTCATTCCCCTTGGAATGCAGATGTTGCTAACTACTTGGTTGTAGACAAGCTTCCGGCACATTTGTCAAAGAGAGAAAAAAGGAAAATTATTCAACAAAGTTCCAGGTATTTCTGGATAGATGGTCATATTTTCTACACAAGTCACGATATTGAGATCAGAAGATGTGTAAGGGAGGATGAAGTCTTCCATATATTGAAGGCATGTCATGATGATCCATGTGGGGGACATTTTGCAGATAAAGGGACAGGTCATAAGGTGTTAAGAATGGGCTATTATTGGCCAACAGTTTTCAGGGATGCAAAGAATTATGTTCAGGCTTGTGACAGCTATGAGAGAATGGGCCAACCTAACAGATTGGATGAAATTCCTCTTCAACCACAGTTGGTGGTTGAACCTTTTAACGTATGGACCTTAGATTTTGTTGGGACTATCAACCCTTCCTCAAAGCAGAAAGCTTACATTTTAGTTTGCACCGACTACATGACAAAATGGGTGGAGGCTATGGATTTGGTGAAAGCCAATGACCAGGATGTAATATATTTCCTATACAGGGAAATATTCACTTGTTTTGGAGTACCCAAGGAAATAATCACAGATGGAGGACCACAGTTTGTGTCACACAAATTAGAAGCTTTGCTACATAAGTACCATATTCAGCATAGGATAACTTCACCTTACCATCCCTAAGCCAATAGCTAGATGGAAACTACCAATAAAGTTATTGAATCTATCCTTACTAAAACAATCAGAAGCAATCGCAGAGACTGGGCTGACATGCTTCTAGAAGCATTGTGGCCATATTGCACTACTTGGCACAATACTACAGGTTTCTCCCCTATGACTTGGTGTATGGTAAAATCATTGTCTTCCCCATCAAATTCGAAATCAAGACCTTGAGGACATCCATGGATGTAAACTGAGATGTAGCAGAATCCCAAAGGGACTAGCTACTGTAGGCCTAACAAACATGTTGTTCATACCTCATTTCGGCCATAGCATATAGGCCAATACGTATGTAAAGCAGTTACTGCTCTGCTTTCATAGAGGATACTTATGGTTGGATCATCCATACCCAGTTAATGCTGAATTGATAGTGAGAATTACAGGACTCCCAAGAGAAGGAAAAGATCCTCTGCCTTACCTCACTAAGCATAATACTTAGGCCATTAAGCGGAAGCACAACCTTCAGCGCGCAGGATGGGGATACTTACTTGCGCCCATCCATGACAAAAGTGTCTTGGTTGCTGCAAAAATCTTATCCTGTAAAATATTTCCTAAGGTGCTACCGATGCAATGTTTGGCAGCGATAATAGAAATTGCAGATTTATGTGCATAGGGAGAAAAATTCAACTAGTCGTGGTACTTGCTAAATGCCCTGTTTGAATATGTGATGCTAGCGCAACACAAGAAAGGTCATAAATTCTACTATTCCTGGTTACTAATTTTGATTTCCTTCACCGTCTGGGCTGACCCCCCAGACTATGTACAAATGGATGTCCCATTATCCTGTTTGGGGGAAGGATATCAGAATCTATGGGAAGACAAGACCGACAACAAACACCAGCAGGATAATGATGTGGTATTCTTCTTACACGCAGAGGCCCTGTGACAGGTTGTTCGGCAAACCCACAGGATCCGCGCCACAACTGTGCACAGGTACATTGCTTTTGTCAAGTTTGAAACTAATATACATAATATAAATCTCCTGCCTACAAAAGCACCACGTTGACAGATACATCAAGCAAGATTTATAGTGACCGACGATGATGTGGATGCAAATGTCAAGCTATGTCCTGAGGAATGGTGCGGTCCACTCGCAGAGCCGCTACCTAAAGACCTAAATGCAGAAGAACCGCCCATTCATTAAGTTAATGGTGAAGAATAGGAAGGTGACGATGCCCAAGCGGATCCATCACAAGAAAACATGGAGGATGATGACGATATGGAGGACTCAGACCCGCATCCTTCAGTGCAACCGCATGCTAAAGATCATACATAGACCTGTGTGCAACCCAAGGAAGGCCAATCATATTGAAAGAAATAGAAAGATGACAAAATGGATAACACCACTATATTAACTGAGGATGAGTTACAGGAACTTGCCAACGCTATTAAGAAAGTTGCGCAAGATAACCTTCACGATCTGATGGCCTAGGAAGTGCACATTGCTAACCAAGTCCAGGACCACCTCAATAAGTTAACAATGGCTATCAATGATGTCAAGGACATAGTGGAGGCCAAAACATATGGCATTGATCCTAACGTGCCACTAGTCGCACCAGCATTAGTCCCACCGATCAAAGTGCTCATTCAGAAGCAGGCACTTGAAGCAACTGAAGAAGCAAGCACAGCTACTACTGATAACAACGTTGCGATAGACTTCTCAAAGTTGTTCTTGGAGGAGGTCTATAACATCCAGCAGGCAGCCGCAACTGAAATTCGGCTAAGGGAAAATGCCGTTGCTTCTCAAGAAGCAAAGCACCAAAGGAAGGCCAAACTGTGCAAGGCCCTCTTGCAAGAAAAGGAGTGGGAACTACATGAGCGCACCAACCTCATGGCCAAGAAGGAGAAGGAAATATTATCCCAGGAGTAAATCTATGTCATGTTGGCAAATTCCATTAAGAATGCCATCGCAGAATTCCCCCCAGAGGTGGGGCAAGCCGATGAAGACTCCTTGGCTAAATTTTCTAGGCTTGTGAAGATTGCACAAGATATTCAACGCCAAGTAGAAGATATGAAAGCCCAACAGATACCAAGCACACCCCCAAAAGTGCTGGCCGAAAGAAGAACAACAGTGTTTGAAGCTGATGACAAAATTAAAGGTGGAGAAGCAATCTGTGCAAAGGCCACAGACAATGTCGCGACCATTTGGGAAAAATTGCTCGAGGATGACGCAACTGAGAAAATAAGGAAGCGTATACGAGAGACAGATGAGCGCATCACTGCTGTGAAAGTGGACATGCAGAATCTTCTCCTCCAGCAAAAGGTCATTAAGCATGCAGAGATCAAAAGTATCTAGCAAGAAGACCAGCCCTTCGCGAGAAGGAGAAAGCTAGGGAAGCCAAGGTTGAGGAATTCCAGTTAGAAGAAAAAACGCTCATGGAACATATTCATCCGATGCAGCAAAAAATTCAAAGCATACTGCAATCGATAGAGAAAGACTTGTTGGAGCATGTACAGTCTGACCAGGTGGAGCAATTGGCCGCGCAAGCAGAGGAAGCTGTGGCGGAAGTTGCTAAGATCAAAGCAATGGTGCAGGCATTCCAAGGCAAGGTTTGTGCTACTATGAAAACAGACTCGGAACCAACAAGTTCAAAATAATGCATGCCAATATGATTAAGGCGCTCGACTGAAGAAAAAATAATTGAATTTTGAAATTTTTGAATTTTGGAGGCAACCATAGCACCGCGTGTGCATAACAAGCAGGTATAACTTAAGGAAAAATTTGTACAGACATGATGAGACACATTACAACCACTACCAAAACCGGTTATGAAGCAAATGATGGCAAGTCCAAGACAGCTGGCAAGTACTGACAGACCGTTAAATGCATCAAGATTCAACGGAGATTTGGCGCTTGGATCAGGACAGCGCTGCAGCCGTATCAAGTGTGGGGTACTTTGTAACGGTGGTCATCCAGCTCATCCGCACATGCTCACAACTGTCCATACCCAAAAATGGCGATGTCGGTAATCGTAGCATATCTAAGAAGGAAATATGGTACACAAGGTGAGGGTCTTGTCCTCGTAATGCCACTAGATAACCTGCACAAAAGAAGACCCGATGCTCTTCCTATAAGATCGGGGTTTTATTGCACTAAGTAGATATCATTGTGTTATGCTTCTCACCCACCATATGTAGTTACAAATGAATTGGAGAATCTCTTGCTAAGCATCCTTGAGGGGTAAAGCTGGTGCTCCAGCTTTCAGTCTATCCGGTGTATCCAGAGACAGCAAGAAGAAAGATGGTGCTAGTCACCTAGTTGGTTCAACCCATTGACAAGCCTTCAACGAAGTCATCCTTGGCTATTAATAGATCAGTAGAGTAGAGGACCTATCGGAGGCACCAAAGCGGACTCCTGTAGGGACCAGAGACCCAGCCCATTTTGACAAGCTCTATGGGGTTCGAACCAGTGTCCCTGCTGTCTTTCACAAATTCTGCAAGCTTAAAAGACGACCGCAGCTTCCACCCCTCCAGGAAGGGTCTTCGACTCTTAGCACACTGTGGGAGGGCCAATGGGAAAGTGTCGGCTTGTAATCTGTGCTGCTCAGGTGAAATTTGTCAAAGTTTGGCAAATCACTCACCTCCACCACCCGGGATAGCAAGTCTTGTCCAATTTTCAATATGGATAAGTCTTCAAAGTTCATATCTATGGCAAAGAGGGTGGTGAAGAGCAAGCTTCAGAATAGAGAAAATCAAAGAAGAGCAGCAAGAGAACAAGCCACAGCAATCCACAGCAACCGCGCATCAAGCCTCAGGAGCATGAGAATGGTGGAAGAACCAAGTCCATGTGGATTGATGTGTCGAAATGGGACACTAAGTACCCTTGGTGAAATTGGAGGTGGACTACAACAAGATGATGAGAGAGTCCCAGAGAAAAGATAGCATTCCTCTTCATAGGAATCTTGGTCTCAATAAGAAGCACATAAGCTTACTTGGTTGACTCAAGCGAACTCTGCCATCGAATCCTCCATTACCCATCTACTAAATGGTGCCAAGAAACAAGCTATATCAGAGGGCTTATCCTGCAACGCACTCAAGTCTGTCAAAAAATTTCCTTGAAAGGGATGTGCAAGCTAAGACGCAGCTGAAGCTAAAAAAAAATAAAAAAATCAAAAGATACCACGTAGATCGGGCCGCTCATATGTCCCTTGCTTCATGGCTCAGGACGAGCCACAGGTGAGTGTTGGGGGCTTGTTGGCCCGGGAAAGGGGCATAAGAAGGAAGTTCATGCATGTAACCAAGAAAAATGCATCGCGTGCGCGATAGAAGCAAAGGAAGATTGCGAAGGACGAAAAGGGCCTGCGAAGGTAGAATGGAGAAGTGCGCGACAAAGGAAATGCTAGCGCGGAAGTGCGCAAGGGAAAAATGGCCAGAAAGCGACAGATGCAGAATCCATATCATGGTCGTATAAGACAGCGTAATCCTGTAGCTACACACGTATGAGAAGATATTTGTAAGTTGGGTTAATAGTGCCTCGTTTCAAGTCATGATCACCACAACTGTAACCAGAGGGGTGGTTGATGGTGACGGACAGACTGTCAGGATGCAGTTAGCCCTGCGTGGCCATGTAAATTAGTATAAATAGGAAGGATGAAATGGTTAGAGGGTTGGTCTATAAGGTTTTCATTGATCCCTATTCAGTTTTCAGTATTATTTTTTCTATTCAGCGGTAATATGTGGAAGGGGATGCCGATTATGTTGTAATGTCATAGCGATTAGAAGAAGAGTACTCAGGGAGAGTATGGTAGCATTAGACGGGCTGTTGAGCCGCGAATCTAAGTGCAATGTGAGGAGACCTCTAGGAGTAGGAGAAGAGTAGGAGAGCAAACCAAAGAGCATGAGAACTATGAGTCTAAACTTAAAGACATATCTCAAGATCAGTCTACATCCCACAGACTGCAAGGTGCTATATCCTTTCTCATGCCAAATGAAGAGCACCTTGTTGGTTTTTCACAGATGGGTTTCCACGTTATTTCTTGTGTCTAAATGAATGATTGATGTGGTGAATTTTTATGTGATTGATTACTAATTTCTTTCCATGTAATGTTAAATGTGGTTCAGTTTCTGTTAGTTTCTTGCAATTGGTAAATGGATGAATAGAATACCTTACTGAATTGAAACTGTATAAATATATATCATTCTGTATAATTCTTGTTATGAATCCCAACTTAAGTCATAGAGTCTATTGATGTGAATCAGTTGCGCCGCACAAGTTGCACCAGCTGCGAGGGGGAAAGTAAATTCAAGTCGCGCGTGATGACATACAGTTGTGCTCATTCGCGCAGAACCGACTCCTCCGTCCAGCCAACCTGCTACCTTTGTTGAGCTCCTTGGCCGTGAGTCAAGGGACTATTATTCCCTGACAATCATGGAAACATGGTTCCGGCAGTTACCCATCTATGAGATATCTCGGGTGAGACTACGCCTACTTTGCAGATGTTGCCGATCGGGCTTGCTCTATCAAGCCGGAACCTCAGGTAGTTGTTGGATCGGCGGGCTACACAGAACCTGGGTCACGTGAGAGGGGAAAAGTGGCCAACAAGTATATTGAATCAATTAAATGAACTCAATGAAAAACGTATAGTTACGGTGGATCAAACAACATTGATTCAGCAGTAGTGATCCAAATGGCACGATCGGTTCATCAAGAAGAAAGTATTCTATGAAGGAGACTGGGCATTATTATATGATTTAAGATTCAAAAGGAACTTCAAAGGTAAGCTGTGCACAAGATGGTTGGGTCCATATCATATATACAGAGTATTTGATAATGGTACAGTCCGCCTGGTCACCATCGACGAAAATCGTACACCATTATTTGCTAATGGTCAAAGGCTATGACTGTACCACAAGCCAATCTCAAGGGACACATTTATTTCATAGGTTGCAGCTGATCTGGGATACCAGTTAGCGCAAGGGCAGGAATATTTCTCTGCCCCTGTTAATCTTTAGAAAGTCACTGTGATTTCCACAAAAACAAAATGTACATAAATAAATTGATGTTTTGTTGTTTTCATTTTTTTTGTTTTCCTTTACGCTTGATCGGTTTTCTATGAAGAATCTATGTAGGAATTTACTTAAGGAGAAATGTTCATGACTAGGCCTGACGACCGTGAGGCCCTATTCCAATTTCATGTTTTGGAGAAAAAAGTCCTTGAAGAAGAACAACAAATGTGAATAATGAACAATCCCGTGCACCTGCAACTCCATAAAACTTTGCCTATTTTTTTCGTTCTATGCAGCTGCAAATGTGTAAATTTTTTCCTACTTTTCCCCTTCTGCACAGCTGCAACTCCGTAAAATTTTCTTCTTTTCTCGTTTCGCGCAGCTGCGACTCCGTAAAATTTGCCCATTTTCCCATTTCACGTAGCTGCGACTCCGTAAAATTTGCCTATTTTCTCATTCCATGCAGCTGTGACTCTGTAAAATTTGCTTATTTTTTTCGTTCCGCGCAACTGCAACTCCGTAAAAATTTGTCCATTTTTCCTATTTCTCGCGACCGCGACTCCGCCAATTTTAACATATTTCCCTATTTCTCGCAGCTCCGACTCCGCCAATTTTAGCATATTTCCCTATTTCTCGTGGCTATGACTCCTCCAATTTTAACATATTTCCCTATTTCTCGTGGCTACGACTCCGCCAATTTTAGCATATTTCCCTATTTCTCGTGGCTGCAACTCTGCCAAATTCCAGCATATTTCCTATATTTTGCGGCTGCAAATCCTCTAGATTTATCCACAGAAGGGCTACGACTCCTCCATATTTGTCTGAAATTTTTGCCGCCCATTATTTTGTTGATTCTGACTCACCTCACAACTTCAATTATGTTTCCGTCAATGCTGAAAAGACAGTTTTTGGTTCACCGAAGGGAACATCATCGCAGCATACTCACAATAATGTTTAAATTTTATGGCAACATTTGACACGCTGTATTATATTGAGAAGTCATAGTTCATTGCATAATTACTAAGGTACAGTTCCGATTATTTACATGATTAAGCATTAAGTAGATTTGGAAAAACTAATCATGCTTTCCTTTTTATACCTGTCATTATACCCATGCTTTGTTAACTGTCAATCCACACGATCTAATGGGTACTTGAGCTTATCTTATGGTCGTCACCTTTTTCCTAATTTGGGGCCAAATCTTACCAATGATTCCTTGCTTACGATTGTCTTAACTTTCCTGATTTTCCCAACCCCAATATCAGTTGTTCGTGCATGACCCTATGCTGTAACCTCCATTACTGGGCCTGTAAATTATTGAGTTGATACCAGCATTCAGAAAGAGAGGAAACATCGGTATCCCAGCCCGACATGAACCTACAAACATGCAGGAATTACGAAGAAATGCTGAGGTTTTTTCCATCTTCAAAGCTGCTGGTTGGACTGATTTTTTCCAACATCTAAGTGGTTTCCATCAAGAAACAGATCTGCAGTTTGCTCTAAATCTCACAAAAACCCATTCAAAGGTCAGGGGTTTACACATAGAATTGACTGAGGAGATTGTAGCAGAGGTTACTGGCCTTCCTCAAATTGGAAGGGCCTGGTTTGGAAGAAAAACCCCCAATGATGCCGCACTGTGGGAGTTTCTGCTATATAGTGAATAGATCCGCCAAGCAAAGAGGGGGATAGAATTACAATCACTGCCTCACCCTTGGAATGAAGTGGAAGTATTCTTGAAGAAGTACATTATGTGTGAAGGTAGGTATCAAACTATGTATTTCTATGATTTCCCTCTACTGTCTCATTTACGCCATAGGGATTTACTCAATGTTCCATTTTATCTATTTAAATACCTACATCACATGGCGGGATTTGTAAGATCGGACCGACACCCATATTCTTCCCTCACCCATCACGGCCTAATCAAACTGCTTATCTTAAGGGCCTTAGCTGAGAGGAACCAAACCTCGGAACAATTTACTGGTCAACTTCAAATAAACCAGGGACCTGTACTTTTGCATGGTGTTTCAATCATAGGAGGAAGTTGAAGCACCTACACTTTTGTGGGGTGTTCAAATATAAGAAGAAGAGGAGGCACCTACAAAGTTGGGAGGAATGGAAGAAGAGAAGGAGGACTAGATTCCCTCCAATTCAGTTGGGGGGAAGATGAGACATAATCAGATAACCAAGAATAAGAATCAGGTGAGGATGTAGCAGCAACAAACCCTATAGAGGGGATATAGAATTTGGGAGCTCCAGCAGCAGAAGATGAAGCTAGAGCAGCATTGGATGCTGCGCCAGTTGAATCTGAAGCTGTAGGAGCTATGATGACAGAAGGAGATGTAGAGGTTCTCACCATTGAATCCTTTTCAGAATGGATGGGAACTCTTATTGAGGAGGAAATAGAGATGGAAGAGACCAGAGAAGATGTTGAAATAGGAGACATTCCTTCTACATCAGCTGCAGAATTGGAATCCCCTCTACCACATAGGAAGAGAAGAAGATCAAAAGAGGAGGTACAGGAATCATGACCAGTAAGAAGAAGGAGACCCAGATCTATCGTAGTATCAAAAGCAGCGCGGGAAATATGGGAAAACATCGAAGCAAACATTGAATTTCCCATCTTGAGACCCAGGACAAATGCTGCCCCATAAGAACCTGTTGCAGAGGAACCTCAAATTGAGGGAATTTTGTTTGAAAATGGTATGTTGAAGGAAGAGGTGCAAGTGCTCCGAAAGGAAGTGGAAATATGGAAGGAAACATGCAAGAAACAGGTGGAAAGGAGATTGCACACACTGGTAGAAACTGCAAATTAGGTCGAAGGATAACTTCTGGTTGAGGAAGGTGAAGAATTGGAAAAAGTAGTTTTCCATGTGTGTGGAAATCAACCAGGATACAAAGTCACGGTGTGTGCATTTGTGGCACAAAAACCCACATAGGAAGTTGGAGAAGAGAAAGAAACATCTGCGGTGGATTTGAGGAATGAAGAAGAACCAGAAGCAGAAATGATCCTCGATATAGAGGTAAGGAAACATGAGCAATTATAGTCTCAGCCACAGGGTGTTGTTACACAAGAACCAACAACCCTGGAAATGTTTGTTGAGGCTGCTACTCAATTGGAAGTGAGTGATCCAGAGGTCGAGACAATCCCTGACCTGAACTTAGGAGTTTTTACTATGACCCCAGAACAATCTCAAGACACAGAACTAGTGGAGGGAGAACGTCAGCAACAATAAAATGTTGAAGTTGATTAGGATGTTTTCACACAAGAACCAACATCCTCAAGAAACCTTCGTGATACTCCCATTCAGCTAGGGACAAATGACCTTGAGGTGGACATAATCCCTGATTTGGAACTAGGAGAAGATGAACAAATGCAGTCCCAGCCATCAGGGGACATTGAAGCATTCAAGGACCAGTCTCATATATCTGGGGACACTGAAATACTTGGGGATCAGTCTCATATTTCATGGGATATGGAAGTAACTCAAGAGAAACCCAAGCAGCTAGAGGGACTGGGAGAGGAGGAATTTGTTACACAAGAACCAACTTCTCTGTAGCACCCTGTTGAAGCCACAGTCAAGAATCAAGAAGTTGCAGTCGAGACTCAAGAAGATGTTGAGATTGGAACACAGGAATATGTTGCCACACGAGAACCAACATCTTCACAAATGGTTGTTGGAGTTGACAAAAAAGGGTTTCAGGAAGAAGGCGTTGTTACATAAGAACCAACATCCTCGAAATTGATTGCAGAAGTACCCTTGCAAGAAGAAGTTGTTGGACCACTGGTAGAAGAGGAAGTTGTTTCACTTCCGATTCAGAACAATCGGGCTGAAACATTGGGTAATAAGGTATGGACACAATCTTCCCAAGACTTTGTCAATTTATATTCTGATGAGGAGAAGGACACAGAAGAGGAAAGGATTCAAGGTCTAATAGAAGAACTCTCACTGTTGAATTTAGAAGTAAAGAAATGGAAACGTGAGGTGCATAGATATCACAAAGGAATGATCCCCCTTTTTCAGCATAGGAAGACTATCAGTGAGTTGAGGGAAAGATGGGCAGAAGAGCTAATATTCTAGAAATTCCATTGGGAAGAAGTACAGAAAGAATTGAAGGAGTTGAAGAAATTCAAGTCCATGCAAAAGGAGAAAGACCAACTGTACATTCTCTCTCGTGAATTGGTGAGATCCAAAGCTCCATCTCCCTCTTACCCTATATTTTTATAGGAACAATTCACGTGGTTTAAATTGAAGGCATTAAAAGAAGGGATACCTTACGAAGTGGCATCCTCTTCCCAGTTTTTGGAAAATTTTATGGAAAGTAGCTTCACCAAGCAGAATCTTCTGTGTGAACTTTATTTACATGAAATGGCTTGCCCCATGGACTGATATTCAAATCCTGCTCCTCACCTAGGTGATGTTCAGCTAAGGGATTTTGCTTCTTTTGTCAGCAACCATGTGCAATGGGAGAATTCATTTCAGACAGTTTTTCAGAATGAGGCTAACTCTACTCTTTGGATTCAAAGTGAACCTCAATCCCATCGCCTTCTTCATACTCATCAAGAACAGAGGCTTAAATTTCTCATCCAGACTCAGCAGCTGGTCGAACCTCAAGAGCAATTCATATCCACCTGTGTTAGCCATATTTCTAGGCAGCAATGTTTGGATTTGGAAGGCAGTAAGCATATGTGGCAGGGTTCTCCTTCATCATTAAAGAAAAGGAACCCTTATTTCTTTAAGAATTTTAAACAAGCTCTCCCTAGGGTTGAGGGGTACATCGACTGTATGAGGAAGTGTGGAGTTAACTGGTTGGGACTTAAATTCAAATTCCCACTTATTTGGTGGCCAACAAGGTCGTATAGGGATGACTTTTCATTGACAAAGGCAGAAGAGAAGAAGTGTTGGAAATATTGGGTTGCCCATAATGGATATCTAAATGGGAGGGAACCATCTGAATCCTCCTACAACTTTTCATCTCCCCATGAGCCAGCTACAGTTCTAGACTCTGATTCAAACTAGTGGAGGTTGTTGCACGAGGACATGCAACAGAGCAGTTGGGGAGAGATGTTGGGTCCCAAAATGCCCCTTTTTAACCACATCCATTATACCCTGTTTGTCTTGTCTTACTCCATTCTGCGCACCATACAAATGTTCTTTCCTCACTTGAGCCCTAAATCTTCACAGGTATGATTAATTATTGTTTCATCCTATTAATGCTTATGATTGCTATAATCAAGACTTTGCTTCTTGAATTATGGTAACACATTATGATTTTACAAAGATAGTTCAAGTTGTGAGAGAATACAGGTGTAGCAGTCCGAGTGGTCCAAAGAGGAGATGAGCGTTCACTGCCAGCTATGACCTACCAGTCTCGTCTCTACACGCGAATCCAACCAAGGGTCATCATTCCACATGGGCTGCAACAGGCATGGCTAGAACAGACTTAGCTGCAACATCGCGCCGCTGCTTAAAGGTGGCTGCAATAGTCGGGGCATCTCATAAATTGGTTTTGTTATTCATTTACTGGCTCGAGCAACAGAATTGCCTGTATTCCCTGCTTTTGTTTAATTCCACCCACAGTTGTAACAACGCATGTAAAAGGGAAGCTTGAATATCATAGATCTTCATGGCTGCCCGATATTAGTGGGTGAGGGTTACGATTGTTGATGTATAAGTACAGGGAAACATTCGGAGCCAGGGGTTGGAGAATATCATATTTTACTATGCGAATTGTATCAGAGACTGTACTTTCATTCCACCATTTTAATATAAGGAGCAGGATTCTTCATACCTTTGTGTTTTAGCTTGTGTTAGTTCCAATGTCTTTGTTCGAAGGTTGGGCCCGCCTTCCCACAGAGATTGCTGAGTTAATTAGATGTTTTGATTATTTTCTTGTGTGGTGTGGAAGTTACATTATATGCATTCTTTTTCAGTAGCTGCAACAGTAATGTTCAATCGATGTGTTCCCTTGAATAGTCAGTATTTGCATTTCCTTTAAGCTGCAGTAGTGTGGTGTGACAGTCGACTGTGTAGGTTAATTTCCTTTATGCATGTGTGTGATAGCTGTAACAATCAAGCTCTTCTTCAGTCCCTTCCAATTACTTATGTTTCTCATGTTTGCTAATTCAAAGAGACTAATATAGCTTAGAGTTGTTTGGTTCAATTCTTGTTATTTCCTATTCCTAGATTAAGGTTGAATTAAACTAGTCATAATGTATCTGCATATAGTCTGGTAAATTAGGATTTAACTTCTTGCAAAGGTAAGTCTAGATATTTATTTCATGAATCATTCATTGCTGGATTGAAGTTGTAGGAAGGTGATTACAATTCTGAATTCTTAGATAGGTAGTTTAGATTAGTTTAATTATGGGAGGAGTTTCATTAAATAGATAAGTAGGACAATTTATTCAGTTCATCAACTACTTAGTGTTTAAGCATATACAGTGTGAATTATCTTTGAAATAAAAAGACTGCCCTGGGTTGACAATTTATATTGAACATTCTGCATGATGGTTTTAATTAACTAGCATATAGAGTGACCAACACCTCTTTGCTTCATGATCTGTGGAGAATACCTTGAACTAGGAAGCCCTAGTTTCTGTTGGTGCACAGTGCCTTCTTTCAGAGAGGCTCTGATACCATGTTAGATTTTCTAATATTATTCAAATTGATTAGGATCTTTATCTAAAAGAATAACAAGCACAACAATATGCATAAGATAGAGCAGATACACAAGACACACAGATTTTCCTTGGGGAAACCATAAAGGATAAAACCTCACAAACTTCCTCAGAATAGTTGCATCGCTAAGACAATATCACAAGATGGAAAAAACCCAAGAATAAGAAGTCTTCCAAACTATTCCAAACTACCTCATCGGAGCTTTAAACCATTGTGATGTCACAGTATCGGCGCTTTAGAGAACTAAATCTCCGCAACGTTGAAAGATGATTTTTTAACTTGCGTGACTTTCTTGTAGCACCTCTGTGCATTTGTTTTTGACTTGCGCTATAAGAAAATCTAGGTTAATGATTTGCAAAAATTAAGCCAATGATAAGGGTTTAAACTTGTTTTAGGAGTCTCAATTAAACTTTTATGTTATTTTTAGACTTTTTTTATCCATATAAGCCCTTTGATTATGAAATCAAACCAAAACTTGTAAAAATAAACTAAGAAATCAAATAACATAAAAGCTAAAGGGAAAAACTCAAACTATCCCAAACATCAAAATTTTCTAGGAATAAAGAATAAAACCAAGCTTCAAAACATAAATAAAAGTATCAAAAGATGGAAAACAAAAACAAGCTATAACATCTAGCTCCTGTTGCGGGATGAAGTCCTCCCTGTGAGGCTTCAAGAACCTATAGACCAGTGCCTTCTGTGCTGCTACTTGCTAGTCTACAAAATATCCATTAGTCTATGGAGTCTTTATTCAATCCTTCACACAGTGGTATATACAATGAAATTCAAATCTCTTTCCTTCAAATACTGTAAAAGTATCTGAGGAACCTTCCATCTACTGAATTAAATTGTAATCCCATTTCCAATGTAACCAGGCAAAAATTTCATCAACCCACCAAAACTTGCTTCCAACTCCGAATATATGTATAATTAGAAATATTGGAAAACATGAAGAGTAAAGATCTAGCAACTTGTACTCACCTTCATCAAATTATATCTCTAAAATAACAGATTTATAACTTGGTATTGACTCTAAATAATCTGCCACTGGATTATAAAAATTTCCAAAAGTTACCTTTTCCTATTCTATGAAAAAGATAGGCTATCCATAAGAATATTTTGTTCCATAAATATCAAGCAAGCATTGGCGATAAAAGACATCAGGATCAGCTTGAATTTGCTCTGTAATTTTTTGGACAGTATCATCAATCATGTCAACAGGATGAACCTCCTTTTCCATACTGTCTTCAAATGGATAACTATCATACATTAGCTCTGGTTGTTCAAGGATAATGGACTGAATGCATTCCCGAATCTGCTGATTAGATTGTACCATAACACACACCTCACACATTTCTGGGTATTTCTTTTCAATTTCATCATCATATTCATCAAAAATTGGAGCATCTTGGTAATGGTTTTGAACATCAAATTTATCATAACCATGAATATATGAAATTTCTGAAACAATTTCAACAACCTGACTTTCATCAATTTTAATATCAAAACAAAAAGGACTAAAATATAATTCATCATAGAATTATTGTCCTAAAACCCCAATCTCTTCATCATAACGTGGAGCATTCTGAGAAATTTCAAATGATGATGCTGAAGGTTCGTGTTTTTCTTCAATACAAAGCCGATCTTTAACACAACAATGATTTCCAACAATTTGTTGAACAAGAGATTGATCTTCAACAGGATTAGCATTCAAATGATTATTAAGACTGTTGAAATCATTATGAGAATATTCCAAACTATCTCTGCTGATCTCATCACTAGATTAATCTTCAACCTGACTTAAAACAACAACTTGATTATCGTAATGATCATGGAATTCTTCCTTGACAACAGTATCTAAAAATATCACCTCTTCATATTCAACAAATTCTGAAACTACAACTTCTTCATGATATGTTTTCAATCCTTGATTATACTTATCATCATGATTTTTTGAATCAGAAATTGTATTATAAAAATCAGCCTGCTCACAACAATCTTTAAAAAAGAATTCAGCTGAGAACACATACTTACAATGCTTCTGAAAACATGTGTGTAATTCTTTCAATGAGGAAATGTTAGCAGCAGGAAGAGAAAAATACCATTCTCATGCATCTTGCTCGAGTGAATACATGAACATCTTCATGAGCACATCTTAATGATGTATATTTAACTGAACCATATATTGATGAAACCTGATGAGGTGATCTGAAGGATTATCCTCTTTGCTTTCTCTAAACCGTGGAAGATAATCTACCCAAACATCCATAGTAGGTACTGGATTTGGAAAACCTGGAACATCGAAAAAATTGAAAGGTGCAAACCTTCGATCTAGAATGGATTCCATGGACTTCGGCCTTTGCATCTTGAAATAGTGGAGTCGCCAATCGATTTGTCAAGATAGATTTTGTTTTTCCTCCTCAGAAAGTAGAAAGGGTGACAGTAGGTCAAATAAATTAGGGCTGCATAAAGTTGGGGATGATTGAGACCTTTTGATTTGCCTAGCTATTTTCAAAATCTTCTCTGGGTCTGAGACACCCAGTTGTAAGGTGAACTAGGTCTATTTATTGTCCCAGCTCCCTTAGTAGCCACTGTGAAATACTGGTGAAAAGTAGTCTTTAAGATTTGTTGGTTTAAGTTCACCTCTCAAAACCAGTGAAATGATAAGTATCCCAGGGAAAATAGGTTTTCAACTCCATCCTTGGAAATGGCGCCAAAGATGTTTGTGCCAGAAATTGTTCTTGGACTATAGAAGAACAAGCCAACACAATCTCAAAAATCACAATAAAGTAAAATAGGGTTTTATAGGGTTTTGGTTGAACAGTTTGAAGACAAGAGGGAAAACATTCATAAGACCAAACCAAGCACTAAATCATGAGCATTTAAATGACTGAGATGCGTAACATATAAACCATAATCCAACAGAGTAATCTATCTCTCAGGTGTCGAAATGCATACGCCAATCTTCTCTGACCGTTTTGACACTCCAAATGACCGCTCCTGAAAGCCCTAATCTTTGCTCTGTTTCAAAATTCCGATTTTCAAATACTAATTTTCCACCACGATCTCCACCTGCTCTGCGTGCACTTTAGGAAAAAACATGATTCGAAACACCTTTGTCTCGTTATGGTCTGCCATCACTGTCGGCGATCGGAAGCAGTAATATCTAATGCATCGGAACCTCAAGACAATATGCTGCCGTAGTGACGGCGCTTTAAATCACTTGCTTCATGATCGGTGATCAGAATTTTTAGCAACTATATTTAAACCATTAGCTTCGTGATCGGAGATCGGAAGCTTTATCGACTATTTCATCGGAGTTTTAAACCAGATTGTCGTCGCAGTGTCGACGACATAGACCACTAGCTTCGCGATCGACGATTGGAAGCTTTATCAACTACCTCGTCGGAGCTTTAAACCACTGTGCTGCCACAGTATTGGCACTTTAAAGAACTAAATCTCCGCAACGTTGAAAGATGATTTTTTAACTTGTGCGACTTTCTTGTAGTGCCTCTGTGCATTTGTTTTTGACTTGCATTACAAGAAAATCTAGGTTAATGATTTGCAAAAATTAAGCCAATGATAAGGGTTTAAACTTGTTTTAGGAGTCTCAATTAAACTTTTATGTTATTTTTAGACCTTTTTTAATCCATAAGCCCTTTGATTATGAAATCAAACCAAAACTTGTAAAAATAAACTAAGAAATCAAATAACATAAAAGCTAAAGGGAAAAACTCAAACTATCCCAAACAACAAATTTTTCTAGGAATAAAGAATAAAACCAAGCTTCAAAACATAAATAAAAGTATCAAAAGATGGAAAACAAAAACATGCTATAACAGTAACAACATAGTTCATTCAACATAAGATGCAACATATGTCTAGTATAATAGAATGGCTCGTTGATTTTCAAGTGAGAAACCCTTCTTCAACAACTAAAGCAAGTTCAAATTGGGATCCAAAGGTCATGTTTCCAAATTTTGAAGGAGTTTTTAATGGCGAATAAGTGTACAACTAGGCTCATGTCTTGCCTCACATTTCCAAGACATGAAGAAGCTTTTGGAGAATGACAAGGTTGGACTAATTGTCTACCATTTACATTGTCTCGCATTTCAATGGTGGGTTACCATTAAGAATCTTTGGGTTGATAATGCCTTTATTTATATCTAACTAAATGATCACACCTAGGTCACTTCCTCCACTGTGATTACAAAATGTAAGGACATTTGTTAGGAGTTGCAAGCACTTTTTTTATCCAGCTAGACATCATGAAGTGTTATGGGTCAAGTGGTTGCATTTGAGATAATTTCCCAATTAGAGGGTCCCTTAATATATTGAAGGATTCTACAAACTTTAGGTATAATTGTCCATTTTTAATCTAGAGCAAGTCTTAATCCTTCAGTTTAATACGAAATTATTTCCCCCTTGTGCATCATGAAGTGTCCTTGGTTTCATGTACATCATTGCCTCTAACCTTTCAAAATGTCGTAGTTGTCAAAGAGAAAATGGGAAAATGTACCCTAAGCACCAAATCTCACTTTTGTTCTACCCCGCCTTTGCCAAAA
The DNA here is from genome assembly GCA_001517045.1 of Pseudotsuga menziesii. Lineage (NCBI taxonomy): Eukaryota > Viridiplantae > Streptophyta > Pinopsida > Pinales > Pinaceae > Pseudotsuga > Pseudotsuga menziesii. The sequence goes on from LPNX010425672.1 coordinate 286,559, forward strand.
TTCCCCTCATTACTGTAAGCTCTCCCACTTTGAGTACCTAATGTTCCTTCCTCAAGGTTATTTCTCACTCAGTTGAACATTGCCATTCTCTCCAACATCTCTTCCAATGATCCTCTCCTACAAGAACAATATTAGACAAGTTGGCCTCACTAAATGTCTCCATCTCTGCATTATTAATGAAGGAAAATCTAATCATCCACAACCTCCTTCCTTGTCCATTTAACTTCTCTTGCAAGACATTTTCCAAGACTCGTAGGGGTTACCATATACATGACATATTCAATATGAAGAAGACTTGGTTTCCAGGTGCTTCGCTTCCCAATGGCCTTGCCTATTATTTGGATGCTACTAAAAGTATTGAGATTGACAAGTAGATTCTAACCCTTCTCACTGGAGGTAATATTAACCCTAGTTCTTCTCCTAATGTTTCATCTTCCTTCATCATTCCCAAAAAAGACTCTGATCAGTGGCATTTGATCATGGTATGTTGAGCTCTTAATAATGTGACCATAAAAAATAGGTATCAGTTGTTGTGCATTGAAGATCTTCTTGATCAACTAGCCAATGCTTCTTATTTTACCAAGCTTGATCTCACCTCTAGATACCATCAAGTGCACACGAGGGACTCTGATGCCCATAACACTTTCTTTAAAATCAAATTTGGTGTATATGAGTGGTGGTTATGTCTTTACAATCAAATTTGGGCGATAATGCTTTTCACCTAAAATTGCTTTCTCAATTGGGTTTTCATCTGATTATTAGTTTCTCTCACCTCAAAAAGTATAATTCCTTATTGTTGGATGAAGAGCTTCCTCTATCTCATCCAATGCATGCTACCCCAAATTTTCAGCCATGATACATCGTTGGAGGTTTGTCATCAAACCACTCTCCATGACAATATTACCACATACCTTATTGGTTGCAAAGAGAAAATGCCAACTCAAGCAAAGTAGTTTATGAAAGACGAGTTTCACACTCATTTTTTATATCATAGTTGTATAAATAAAGACACTTATGACTTTTAAACAAGGAGAAAATAGTGCAAATTCCAAGAACTATGTAGTGAGATTACCTATTTCAAATAAGTGTTAAATAAATGGTTTAAAAAATAAAAACTTCATAATTAGAGTAGTTATTTTTATATTGTTATAATAAAAGCAATCCCAATCCATCTTAATCATTTTCCTGTTGTTGTAAGTACCCACACATATGCATATATATATAAATGGTAATGCTAAGTTTTAATGGTTGGTTTTTAATGTTTAAACATATTTTATGCTATTTCGAGTTAATATCTTACACGTTCTTTTTATGAAACATGTCATTCCTTCTCCTTTCACGACTACAAGTAGGTAAGATGAAGAGCTACGAGGCAAATTGAAATACAATCATGGGCATTTGGGCACACTCGGCAAGATTACAAGTGGCGAGCCTAGTGGATTCTAAGAGGTTTCTAAATATTGGGATTAATTTAAGAGTTTATCCACATGTTAATATTAACTGGAAAGGTAATTCCAAATGACCTTGGGATTGAATGCCAGTGTTGGATTGTATTGTGATGTAAGAGACTAAAGGTCAATAAAAAGGCCTTGTACTAGTGGATAGGGTGCATGGTCCATTGTCATAGATACAGCTGGTAATTCAGTGTGTTTAACATTGAGTCTCTTGGGCCATGGCAAGGGTGCTTAAAGCATGGAATATCTTTAGAATCCCAAGCTCAATGGGCCCATACTCTAAAATTCAGCGTTTTCTTGAAGTCATTAGTGCCTCGGTCAACTAAGCCAAAGGCCAAAGGATCCACTCAAGAGACACGAGGGGTATTCTCCAAGGAGGGAGACAAGATGCCATGCCAACAAAGATGAAAACGAGGGTACATGCAGAAAGGTTGCTGAGTCGGCCAAAAACAGAAACAGATAAGCATGGATAGAAAGGCAGGAAGAACATGGTGAAAAAGTAAACCAAAAAATAAAGAAAGATAAGGAGTTCCTGGATCCGGAGAAATGCAATCACATGAAAGGATAATAGGATCGAACGGTCGATCAAATCAGTATCCAATGTGATAAGATAGAATATTTTCAAGAAATGGCCACGATATAGATTATGATTGATGAAAAATTGGTAAGTGGTTTCATGAAAAACATCTAATATCATCAGATTTTCGTTTTAGTTCAAATGTGGCTTAATCTGTTTTTGTAATTGAGATAAGAACTGATTTGTTGGGAGAAAAACAAATTTAGGAAGGTCGGTAGTTTTAGATTTAATTTTCAATTTCAAATTATTGTTTTGGTGAATCCCAAGGGAATAGGTTCCCTATAAAATTTTAGGTGAATTTGGTACCTGTTCTGTTAATATGTAAATATTTTTATATATGGTTTTGGTGTTCCAGCTGTAAAATCACAATCCAATTAAGGTAAATTTATAGTTTCAATTGGTGGCCTACATACAGAATTTATAAGCACTTTAAATTGGAGCTGTCTAACATTGGTTTTTTTGACTTTTCAGGTTGATTTTCTACTTGAAATCGATGAATTTAATCTACAAAATCTGTAATTTCTGTTGTTTGTTGGGTGATTTTAAGCTCAGAATTGAAATCAGGTGACAGGAAAACCTCCAAACACCCACATTCTGTAAGATCTAGCATTGTTTTTGAAAGTTTTGAAAATTTCTTGAAAATTCATGACAAAAACTGGTAAAAACCAGCAGGAAACAGAGGTCAAAAAGTCTCCTCTTTAGACAACTCTGTTTAAATTTATAGTCTGGATTAGGGCTTTTACTTACAGAATTTATTTAAATAGAATAAGAAGCTATTTAAACAAGGGACAATTTTGACTTTTTGATTGATTTTCTAAATTGTGTGAATTTAAGACACAAAATTTGTAATTTTTATTTTTTGTTGCGAGATTTTAAGTATAGAAATAAAATCAATTAACACTAAATACCCCTAAAACACATATTCTATAATATCTACACATTCTGAAAATTCAGTGAAAATTCATAACCCAAAACATGCGAAGAAGAAGAAAAAAAAAAAAATTGTCCCCAAAACTCGAATAGAATAATAACCAAAAGTGCAAGCTCAACTTTTTTATTTGCAAAATTTCAATAAAAATGATCGAAAAATTACTTAAAATGGGACGATTGGAATGTCCCTCCGCGTACGACCAGTAGTGTGAAGCGGTGAAAAAGAAGTGAAACAGGTAAGTGAGAGCAGCTGGTGGCCACCCAATCCAAATCCGCCATTTTTATTCCTGAATGAGTGGGTGGGACACCTGGCGCCGGTGGTTTAGGGGAAAGCCACCAAAAGGAGAGACGGGAAGCAATTAGAGGGAATTCATTGGATGCTCGTGATTGATTGAGGGTAGCAAGGTACAGCATTTTTGTATGAATGTGGACCAGTCTCCTTCCCAAGTCTTTCCCTCAATCCCTGCTTTACACGCGTCCTAGCTCATGTGCTTTTTATGTCCCTCCGTTTCTCTTCTCCTTCTTCCCCTCGCTTCACTTCTGTTAACTTCCATCTGTCTGCCTGCCTCCGCTTTGCCTGCTATCATCCTCGTCACTTGCCAACCAAACCCAATCCCTAGACGGCACAAATTCACATCAAATCATTAAGAAAAACGAGGGGTCGGTAGACAAAACAGCACCTGTAGTCTGGGGTCCAGGTCTTATTTATGCCACATCAATATTTCGTTGGTGGACAAGGCACCGACCTCCACCTCCAGGCAGCCCAAGGACCATAGCCACAGCTTCAAAAGTCTGTTTGGAAGCAGATCCAGCCGAGTTTTCTTTTGTTTCTTTTTGGGTTTTTTGAAGAAGCACAGAAGAGAGAAATCTGTGAGTGCCCACAAGCCCAAAATCATTACTGCAGCTTGAAAAATCATCACAGCCTATGATTCATGCAGGTTGAGCTTTTGCAGAGATCTCTTTTTCGATTTGGCTTCTCAGGGAGATTAAAAATATAAGTTGAGAAAACAGTCCTGCTCACCTACAACTCGAAGATTTGTATTGCAGCTTGAAAAAACTACGGCTGTCCGAGCCGGGGTCATATTGGGGGAGCTTACAGGCAGATTCTTGTTGCAGAAATCTTGTTTCCAATTGGGTGTCTGAGGAAGCAAAGGGCCGAGAAAACTGTTTACACCCTTCAAACACAAACCGAAGGAGCTTGAAAATCATATTGCTTTAGGTCACTGGCAGATGGTGGTCACTGGCAGATGGTGGTAAATTTTGTGGAGAAACCTGTGAGGAAACAGAGACCAGAGAAATATATGATAGCCAGTTCAGAAATTTGCCCAAAATTCAGTCTTGGGTTTGATATTATCATGAAATTGATTTCATTGCTATAATTTACTTGAAGGAGATCGATTTTCATCTCATCTGCAGCAGGATATAGACGGGTAATCAATCAATAGGAGGACGGTTATGGATGATATGACCGCACCCACGAATCGAGCAAGCAGTGACGGAACATTGAAGATCAATCACAATACTGAACACCAGGTAGTTACTGCAGCCAGGAGGCGCAGAATGGAAATCATGCGCCTCAAAGTTGTTGCCAACGCTGGGAGCCAGAATGTCGAGCCTGTGAGTAAGCGTTCACGCCCTTGTTCTGAGGATGTGAAGCCTTCCTCTTCTTCCTTTCATGTCCTAACCATAACATCCTCCTCCTCCTCTTCCTTCCAAGCTATGGTAGATGATGACGAAGGAGAAGGAGAGTGCATCCCTATATTTAAGAACGATAATATTTTTGAACACCCAATTTGTCCTTCTTTGCAGCAGGATATGCTCTCATCCTCAACAACGATAGACAATGGTTTGGCGACCGAGGAGGTGGAGGAGCAGGAAGAGGAATCATCAACAGTACTTTCCAACAGAAGCACCACAACTATTACGCTACAATTTGGTTCTGATGAGAGTTCTGGAGAATTTGGTAGCATGCTTATACATAACAGCTGTAGCATAAGGTCCGGTTGTTCTGATTCTGAAATAAATGGAGCAGAATCTCCTCCTGAGCCTGAATCTGTTACCAATACATTAGCCTCTCCCCAAGAAGAGTCTTCTGTTGTTGTCACTGCAGAACAAGAGCTTTTGACCAATTTGAATCTGCAATCTGTTACTGAAACTGTTGCCTTCAGTGGTGGGGATTCTTCAGATCTAGCATCTGTGGTCTCACTGCCTGGCATTAGTGAAGGAGAAGGTAGAGGAAATGGATCTACAATGAACGGCAGCTGTATCGCCGATAACCGAAACCTTCCCTGGGGATTTTCTTCTATTTGTGGCAGGCGGGCTGAGATGGAGGATGCCATGGCAGCCGTGCCAGGATTTCTTTCTGTTCCCTGCGGAACTGTGGGTGGGTGTATTGCGTGTGGCTCACAAAATTCCAGCGAAAGCTCTGCACTTCATTTCTTTGGCGTCTATGATGGACATGGAGGTTCCCAGGTTGGTTTATACAAAACTTTTGTTTTTTGGAATATATTTGTAAATAATGGTTTGTAATAAATACTTCAGACAAGCTTGCAAGAAGCAAGTCCCCTTGTTTATTTTAAGTATGCCTTGTTAGAACTAGAATTTTGTTGAAATAGTTACTGTTCCTGTAGGCTGCTAATTTCTGCAAAGATCGCCTTCATCATGCTCTTGTTGAGGAGTTTGAAGCGGCAATGAATGCTCAAAATCTTAGCACCAATGGAAGTGGAAAAAACAACTGGCAAATGAAGTGGGAGAGGGCTTTTGTTGACTGTTTCCACAAGGTTGATGTTGAGGTTGGAGGGGGAGTCTTCAGAAGAGATAATAACGGAGAGGTGGTTGTAGCAGAAGACAGTGCAGAGCGAATAGCTCCTGAAACTGTTGGATCTACAGCCGTAGTTGCAGTTGTGGGGGCCTGCCAGATCATTGTTTCCAACTGCGGAGATTCAAGAGCTGTTTTATCTCGTGGAGGCATGGCTATTGCACTTTCAGTTGATCATAAAGTAATGCTCTGTTTTACTATTTATTTGTTATGATGGTTTCTTGTTGCATCGAAGCACCGTAACATGGAAACTATATTGAAGGCATAAAAGGAGATTTTGTAACATATACACCTGACTGATACAACATGATGCAGCCTGATAGGGAGGATGAACTGGCAAGGATTGAAGCTGCAGGAGGCAAGGTTATAAACTGGAATGGCTATCGTATCTTTGGAGTGCTTGCCATGTCAAGGGCCCTTGGTATATGATTATTGCTGTTGTTATCATTAACATGTTATTAATTATTTATATGTGCATTTGATTCAATGTTTGGTTGTAACTTAGAGATCTTGTGAAGAGTTTCTATTCCATTTCTTCATCTCTCACTGTTTAGATTCAATTCAACCAGGTGATTATTATCTGAAGCCATATGTTATTCCCGACCCTGAAGTCACATTCACCCAACGAACAGAGGATGATGAATTCTTGATACTGGCAAGTGATGGACTATGGGATGTGCTGACAAATGAGGAGGTCTGTGAGGTTGTCCGAAAGCGCCTTGCTCGTGGACATGGTAGCAATGCAAGTTCATCTGCTAAAATAAGAGAACATCCATCAGCCCAAGCAGCAGCTGAATATCTCTCTAGATTAGCTCTCCGTCGCAATAGCCGTGATAATATCACAGTGGTGGTGGTGGATTTGAGGGCAAGGAGGAGACCTGAACCAACAAATTGAAAGCTGCCTATGAATATGCACTGTTTCATCAATTAGGATGTCTGTACTGTTTTTTGCAGACAGCCCTTGTTATTTTACTGGAATGGAAGATTTCTCCATTTTGGAAGTTCCACTGGAGATGATGGTCTTAACCTGGATAGTCAGATTTTGAAGTTCTGCCAACCATTTCTGTATTATAGGATCTCCTTGGCTCTCATGCCACAATGAATTGGCCCAAAAAAAATGGTCAATCTAATCCAACAGCTTTGTTTCTGACAACGTTGGCTGTTTGAAATGTGGCCAATCTAGGCAAACAGCACTTCTCCTCATGATTGTTTGTTTCAACAAAGAGATACCCGGTTATATTTCATTGTAGAGGAATCCCACAGAACTTTCTCAATGACTTTCAGATTCTAGCGGATTTATTTACCTTCATGTAAGATTTTCATTTGTCAGTAGTGCCTTCCAATACAAAGCAACTCTGTCAGCCAATACTAATACATTGGAGACTAACATTGACCCTCAATATCAGGACTGATGGAATAACACTTTTCCTGTTTCATGAGCTCCACAGCTGTCCTTGCATTCCCGCGGCTTAAAGACAGGAGCTTTCCTGTTTTATGCTGTGAATTTTTAACAGCTAACGGATGATATTATTGAGAGAATATTTCAAAGTAGTTGTAAAAAAGCACAATATTTCATTTAATCAGATTATCCTTTATCTTGGAACTCTGTCATCTATGAAATGTATCAGGCAGATCTATTTATGTTTATACCTCAAAAGAACTCTTGATTTCTCACAAGTGGCATTCAAACCACAATATAAAGTAACTTAATGGTTTTCATGTGAACAGTGAGCCATTGGCAAGTCAATGCCAATTGTGATGAGACAACTTCTACAAAAGGCATGTAAAGCTAGCTTGAACTTCAGAGTTCGAGGTTTAATCAAATTACGGTTCATGGATATTTGATGAGTTGATGCTACCAATGTTAATAACAGAGGGATACTGTATGCACAATTCAGCATCACACTTGCAGTCTGCTTCAAGATCCTTTGCTTGATGAAAGTACTGATTGCTAAAAGGCATATAATAGCTATAAGTTTATAACATATTCTGACAGCGTTGTCCAGACAAAATAACATAAAATGTTTTAGAAAATTCCTGATTGCAGAGCCTAAATAACAACTTCGAAGAAAGAGATTCTATTAGGACTCCACAAATGACCAAAATAGGCTAATGCATTCTAAATATATAAGTAGCTTTTTTTTTAAATGTGGTTCACCATTTGTTAGAATGCTATTCCACGGAAAAAACCAACACCTACTATTCAAACTGAATCAAGGTATGGCCATCTTATATCATCAAGCATATCAAGCATTACATAAGAGCTCACAAGAGCATCATATCACTTACACAAACCTGGGTGAGGAGGGCAACAATCATTCCTCCCAACCACCCAAGCTATATCCAATGAACAGATACACAAGTAGCTTACAGCCGACATAAAATCCAATTAACTTAACTAAAGTATAAATCAGTTTTAATGTTTACATTTGATCTTTCTACTCTGTTCCACAATAATCTTTAATGTAAGAAAAAGGTTGGATCTTGAAACGAGCACTCTGAGAATAGAAAGAAAAAAAAAGTTCCTATTAACGTCCAGACTCTATAAATGAGCAAAATGGGTCAATGCACTGTAAAAACTCAATTCCCACGTTACTGAGTTCAGCTCCTTGCAATGACATTAGATTTGGCAGGAACTGGATCCCCTATTGGTAAAGAATATTCTTTTGATAGCCTCACATTGAGTAATCACGTTAAGTTGGCAGTTGATGTGGTGACAAGTACAACTGCAATATTGGAAGAAGAAACGAGGAGAAATTGACAGGGGTGTTGGAGTTCTCTATCTTCCCTTCCCATATGAGAGACTTGATTGCAATTGAAGTTGATCCAATAACACAGATAGTAACTGTATTTCATTGAAAGAAAGGTGGTGGCAAAGGACTACAGCCATTTTGATAAAGCTTGTATTTATCATGTTAAAACTGGCGCCATACAAGCTATGAAATAAGGCAAAGAGATAGAAAGATGCTCTCACCTGGATCCTAACGATTGAATACTTCGCAAGTGAATGGATCCTACCATATATTCCTATCAATGCTGGAACACTTATGTACCTACACCCAAGACAACCAAAGACCTTTCCCAAATGCCTTTGATTATTGTAAAGTAATGATGAAAGCAACTATTGAATTTTTGTATATCAATTCAATCCACAAAACATCATACTTAGTCAAATCATATAATGTATAGAAATGATTTGGGGAGGGAAAGAACATCATATTTAGGCAAATCATATAATGTATAGAAATGTTTTGGGGAGGGAAAGAAGAGCGAAGATAACTACAAAAGAATCTGAATTCTCCATGTCTGGGCCACTAATAGATTTTCTTCCATAATCTTCCTTTAACTAGGAGAACAAATGATCAAATAGTCTTAAGTCAGCTCACTCTAGAGAAAATGGAGAACTCAATATGAATGGGAAACTAAGAGGGAGGATGTTATTAAAACCATGAGGCAACTCCGATTCAATTCCTCCATCATGTATTTACTTTGTTGGTGTATGGTACCCTTCCTTCATATTGGGGTTTGTTTTAATATTTCAGAGAGGTAGTTTAGGGGGTTGAGTCAAGTATAACTAAGTCTTATGTGGATGAGAAACAACTTTCAACCACCTGAAACACATGTGGGACTCCGCATATTTTTTTTTTTCAAAATTTTGAGAGATACTATGCATGTTGATAATGGGTAACACACATATGCATGTTGCTAACTGACAACCTGTGTATACATGCCATAAATGGGTTTTTTGAAGGATTTTTCTCCAGAGTTTGATGTGTAAGAAGGATGTAGGGGGGTTTTAGCATCAATGAGTTAGAAAATGCTATAACAAAAGGTAAGAAACAAAATTCCATTTCAATTACAATTTTTTTATCTTTTATAGTTGAACAATTCAAAGAACTGAGATATTAGAGAAAAATAGAGGAAGCAGTGAATCCTTTAGTGACCTATCATAGGGCACAATGTCTACTCGCTATATGGTGAAAAAATGTCTTTGCATCTTGCATTATTAAAACAAAGAATTAAAATAGCAATGCACACTTCTATTTCTCACTAGAGTTTTCACCTTCACCGGTTTCTCCAAGTTAGATCTTGTGTTCAATTGGTTAATGTTGTGCATTTTTATTAACATTGTATTCATATTCTTATTTTGTCAATTCATTTCAATGTTTCAAGTGGCTTGCTTCTAATATCACAACTTAATCCTAAACATTCACTGTATGGTATAATATAATGTAATTCTATTTATAGTATCATATTCAAATATGTTGTGATGAGCTTGTTAGTTTTTCAACATTAAGCTAGCATTATTAGGATCTTTAACTGAAAGAATAACAAGTACAACAATCAAACACAATAGACAATGAACACAGTGTTTTTCCTCTAGGAAACCATAAATGGAGAAAACCCCACAACTTCCTCAGAGATAGAATCAGCACCAAAACAATAAAAGCCCAAAACAGTAGTGACCTCCCGACAGCAATAATCTTCTTCTTGTCTAGCCTCAATATCTTCTCCTTCCTCAACTATGCGCTATACTTGAGTGTGTATGAGTTGTGTGATAAATAGAGACTCCAGTTCTCTATTTATACTAATCTTGACATGACTAAAACCCTACCAGGGCCAACCTCTACTAGGAGAGTCTAATAACCCTAGTGCTCCGGAACTACGGGGACTTCAACCCTTAGACAATCGGAGGGTTACCCATAATGACTTGACATGACTTGTTTACATTATTGATCCTCCCAATCAGAACATCGGGGCATGACAACATGACTCAATTACATTATAGATACATCCCGAAATAAACATCGGGTTATAATACATAAGATACATCGATGAATACATTCCGAAGTTACAAATACATCAACACTCCCTCTTAACTAGGAAGGTTTTCTTTCGACACAATTTTCAGTACTAGTCTTCTTCTCTGTATCAGCTGGATCATCTTGTCTTCTGCATCTCAAGTCTTCTGAGTCTTCAAGTCATATTCGTCTTCAAGTCCTCTTCATCTTCGAATCTGGATCATCTCTCGATCTGGATCATCACTTGGCATCATCACTGGATCTAGACATCACTGGCCATCATCACTGGATCTGGATCATCACTCAATCTGGATCATCACTGGTGCTATCTCATGATTCTTCTGGTCACAGGAAGTTCTACAGAGCCAGCCCTTTTTCATGCTGGTTGTAGGCCTAGCCTCCATGTAGGTCTTCTTCAGCACTTATATCTGACCTACTCATCAGAAAGGCACAGTACTCACATCCATCCAGGTTGGAACCACATCCTACCACAATGATGGAAGATCTATGTTCTTCCATCCAGGCTGGAACCACATCTTACCACAATGATGGAAGAGTTCTGTACTTCCATCCAGGCTGGAACCACATCCTACCACAATGATGGAAGATTTATGTACTTTCATCCAGGCCGAAACCACATCCTACCACAATGATGGAAGATCTTTGTTCTTCCATCCAGGCCGGAACCACATCCTACCACAATGATGAAAGACTCTCATCCAGGTTGGAACACATCCTGCTCACAATGATGAAAGATTTCTGCACTTACATTCATCCAGGCGGGAACACATCCTGCTCACAATGATGAAAATGCTCTGCACTTACATCCATCCAGGTGGGAACACATTCTGCTCAGAATGATGGAAGGGCTCTGCACTCATATCTGATCTTGTAGGAACCAATCCTACAGTCACATTAGAATGGCCCCCAGTCCCCCTCGACTGAGCTACCTGGTAACTGACCAAGTGCCTCCATTCTCCTAGAGAATGGCAGTTGCCCTTACATCCAACCTGCTCGTCGGAATGGCCAACACTCACATCTGACATGGAAGGAAATTAATCCTTTAGCCATGACAGAATGGTTCAGCCCTTACATCTGATCAAATGGGAACACATCCCTCTATCACATCAGAATGGCTACTCAGTCCTAGACTGATTTTTCCTGGTACCTCACCAGGCAGCTCCATTCAAAGAATGACAATTGCCCTTACATCTGTCCTACTCGACAGAATGGCCAGCACTCATATCTAACATGGAAGGAAGCAATCCTCTCACCATGACAGAATGGCTCAGCCCTTATATCTGACCTACTCATCAGAATGGCTATGGATCTCAACACTCATATCTGTCATGGAAGGAACCAATCCTCTCACCATAACAGAATGGCTCAGCCCTTACATCTGACCATGGAAGGAACCAATCCTCTCACCATGTCAGAATGTGTATGGGACTCATCACTTTCCCTTGGAGGAAACCTCTATCTGGAGAACACCAAGCTTCTCCTTGAAGTACTCGAACTTCACCCTAACTAATGGCTTTATCAATACATCAACTATATGTTCCTTCGTTGCAACATACTGGAGCTTCACTGCTCCCCTCTGCACCATATCCCTGATATAGTGGTATTTGATCTCGATATGCTTCGACTTGTCATGGAACACTGGATTCTCTGACAACTTTACGCAATTCTGGTTGTCACAATGTATACAAGTAGCATCCAACTGGAGATCAAATAAATCAGATAGTAACTTTCGCAGCCATACTGCCTCACAACTAGCTGAACAAGCTGCAACATACTCTGCTTCAGCTGTACTCAGTGCCACACAGGATTACTTCCTGCTAAACCAACAGATCACACCTAATCCCATACTGAAGCAACACCCTGAAGTGCTCTTCCTATTGATGGCACTGCCTGCCCAATCTGAATCAACATAGCCCTCCAGGTTAATCTTCTGATTCGCATCATACTTGAGCCCATAATCAACTGTACCCTTCAAGTACCTCAGAATATGCTTTGCAGCAATCAAGTGAACATGTCTCGGATCTGTTAGGAACTGGCTCAAGGTGTTCATAGAAAAACAAATATTTGGTCTCGTGTTTTTCAAGTACATCAATGACCCAATCATCTGACAATACATCGTAGCATCAACTGACTCTGATGTAGCTTCAGGTTCGATGCCATAGGTGTGGCCATAGCCTTGCAGTCCATCATCCCAAACCTCTTTAGGATCTCTACTACATACTTCCCTTGTCCAAGGAAGATTCCATTTGCACTTTGCCACACCTCCATACCTAGAAAGTAATGCATCATCCCCAAGTTCTTCATTTCAAACTCAGCAACAAGCTTTCTCTTTGTATCAACAATCAACCCATCTGTACTTGTCACAAATAGATTATCTACATATAGTAGAAGCATCATTGGGTTGCCATCTTCAACCTTGTAGTAAAGGTTGGAATCTGCTTTACTTTTGGTAAATCCCAAACTGGATAGAAAGCTGTCAATTCTACCGTACCAGGTCTTGGGTGCCTGTTTCAAACCGTACAGGGCTTTCTTCAATCTGCATACATGAGACTCTCTGTCATGTGTCTCAAAACCGAGTGGCTGCTCTACATACACTTCCTCTTCCACTACACCATTCAAGAAGGCAGTCTTGACATCCATCTGGTGTATCTTCTATTTCATCACTACAGCCAGAGCAAGTACCGATCTAATGGAAGTGTATCTGGCTACAGGTGCGAAGGTTTCTTCATAATCTATTCCTTCTTTCTGAGAGAAACCCCGAGCCACAAATCTTGCCTTATATTTTTATATGCTACCGTCTGTAGCATACTTGATCTTGTAGATCCATTTGGAAGTTACAACTGACTTCCCTTCTGGTCTTGGGACAACATCCCAAACATCATTCTTCATGATCGATTGGTATTCTTCGATCATAGCATCCTTCCATTCTTTCCGTTCTGCTGCTTCTTCGTAACTAGAAGGTTCTTTATCAATGAAATCACATAGTAAAGCTACATACCCGGAGCAAGATCTGGTCCTCTTTCTTTCTCTATGATTCTCTTCTGGAGCCCCATATCTCTCTGCACCTTGGATAAGTTCTTGTACCCAAGCAGGTTTCCTCTTATGAGGATTCTTCTCCAGAGGTGGATCTACAGGTCTTTGTGGTTCTTCGAAATCTCGATCTTCTTCTTGAGTTTCTTCATTCATGGTTGTATCATGAATTCTGGGTGCTTCTGCTTCTTCAGGTTCTTCAACAGGTCTTTTTCTGGATTTGTTGTACGCTGTGTCTTCATCAAATGTCACATCCATGCTGATGTCAATCTTCTTGTATCCTAGGAAATATATTCTATAATCCTTTGAGCTTTCAGAATATCCCACAAATATACCCTTCTTTCCTTAAGGATCTAATTTTGTTCTCTTCTCTTTCGGAATGTGTATGTACACAGGACAGCTAAATATTCTGAGATGGCTGACTTTTGGTTTCTTACCAGAGAAGACTTCTTCAGGAGTCTTGTTCTCAAGTACTCCGTGTGGAGTACGGTTCTGTACATACACCACTATTCTGGCAGCTTCAGCCCAAAGATGCATAGGAAGATCTTGATCATGCAGCATGGCTCTTGCAGCTTCCATGATAGTTTTGTTCTTCCGTTCCGCAATCCCATTCTGTTGTGGATTATAAGGAGTGGACAACTCCCTCTTAATCCCCGATTCTCTGCAGAGCTCTTTGAATTCATTAGAAGTGAATTCTCCACCATTATATGATTGAAAAGTCTTGATCTTCTTTTCAGTGTGGTTCTCGATCAAGGCTTTGAATTCCTTGAACTTGCTGAATACTTCGTCTTTGTTCTTCGTGAAGTAAACCCATGTCTTCCTAGAAAATTCATTAATAAAAGAAACATAATATGCATACCCACTTAGTGAGTTTGATGATGTAGGACCGCATACATCGGAGTGGATGATTTCCAAGATTCCTTTTGCTTTGCTTTCACTGCTTGGAAATGTCTTCTTTGTATTCTTTTCTTTCGCGCATCCTTTGCAGACTCCATCATGTTTTGCTTGGAATTCTGGAAGACCTTCAACAGCTTTGCTTGCAATAGGTAGTGCTCTGTAATGCAAATGTGCAAGTCGTCTATGCCAAAGTTAACTTGGCTCTACTGTGTCATGGACCAAGGCTTGTTCTAGATGGCCCTTCAATTTGTACAAACCTCCTTCTTGTTCTCCAATTACCACTGCATCATCGATAGTCTTTCCTCTTTGCCACATGATGACTTGACCATCTATGAATGCAACCCTCATTCCTTTTGCATCCAATGTTGATATGGAGAGAAGGTTCTTCTTGAGTCCTGGCAGAAACAATACTTCCTTCATTGTTAGAGACTTTCCAGAGTCTAGCTTATAGGAAGACCTTTTATTGGATATGGGTAGTCATCTCCTAGTTTCACCTTGTGAGGTGATTCATGTTCTGACAGTCTCACAAAGGATTCCTTGAATCCAGTCATATGTTTGGAAGCTCAACTGTCTATAAGCCAATCATCACTTCCACGAGTAATGTTACTTGTGAGAGCAGAAATCAAAACATATTCATCCTCGCTTGAAGAATCTTCACTTTCATATCTGGTTCTTTTCTTGGATGGTTCATCATCCTCTACAGCATGAGCATGATGTCTTCTTTTGTTCCCCTTCTTCTTATGAGAGTGGACCTTGTTCTTAGGACAGTCTTTTGCAAAGTGTCCTATCTCATCACATGTATAACATCTTAATCTAGATAGGTTCTTTCTATTGTTATCTCTATAATGAGGATTCTTACCTTTGGAGTGATGAGTACTTCTTCTGCCTTTCTTGGAGTGAACTATGAGAGCTTGGTCTTCACTTCCCATCTTCTCTTCTCGAGCTGTTATTCGTGCTTCTTCTTGAGAACATTCTTCCCATAGTCTGCTGAATTTGACTAATTTCTTATTGGCACAGATTTCTTGGATGAAAGAATCACATGACCTAGGAATGCCATTCAGAGTTGTCATCACAATCTCTGCATTCTCCACTTCTTCATCTACAGCTTCTAATTGTTCCTTGATCTGAGAGACCCTTGTGAAGTAAGACTGGATGGTCTCTACATTCTGAATCTTCACATTCTTTAGTTGATTCCTCAGAGTCATTTTCCGGTTTATGTTCTTCCTTTCAAATAATTTGGTTAGGGCATCAAAGATAGCTTTAGGTGTCTTGAGAGAGGGCACCTGAGGTATAAGGTGATCCTTGATAGAATCAACAATGATCCTCTTTGCCATTACCATCTTCTTCTTATGTAAGGCTTTTGTCTCATCTCCCTCTAGAACTGGAACCTCCTCATGGAAGTAGGAGTCTAATTCATTCTTTTCCAGGACCAGGGAGATCCTATACTTCCAGGTTCGGAAGTTATCAACTCCCTCAAGCTTTTCATCAAGCTTGGTATGATGAGACATCTTAAACTGAGAACCTCAAATGGAAATACAAAATATTTAGGTCTTACCAGGTTAAGATGTCAGATTTGGATTTGGAGCTTAAATCCTGCAGTACTGGATTAGGAGCAAATTAGGGTTTTGCTTTTCCGGAGATCTATCCACCAAAATGCCTTGAAATTTGTCCCTAACTTTGATTTTGGCGAGGAGATCAATCCAGGCCTGGTCTCACTGAAAAATTCCTCTTCTGTGAAAAGCCCTAATTTCTGGTAGCAGTGTCGGGTCCAAAACTGAAAAACCTCAGAATTGGATTCTGCTTCGACAGAAAGATGCACCCTAAGGAGGAGAGTTATTCCACCTTACTTTTGCTGAAAATCTGTGGAGGAAGATCCACAAACTAGGAAGCCCTAGTTCCCGTAGCTGCATAGTGTCTTCTTCTCAGGTTAGCTCTGATACCATGTTAGTTTTTCAACATTAAGCTAGCATTATTAGGATATTTAACTGAGAGAATAACAAGTACAACAATCGAACACAAGAGACAATGAACACAATGTTTTTCCTCGGGGAAACCATAAATGGAGAAAACCCCGCAACTTTGTCATAGATAGAATCGGCACCAAAACAGTAAGTGACCTCCCGGCAACAATAATCTTCTTCTTGTCTAGCCTCAGTATCTTCTCCTTCCTCAACTATGCGCTACACTTGAGTGTGTATGAGTTGTGTGATAAATAGAGACTCCAGTTCTCTATTTATAATCCCAACATGACTAAAACCCTACCAGGGCCGACCTCTACTAGGAGAGTCTAATAACCCTAATGCCCCAGAACCATGGGGAATTTAACCCTTAGACAATCGGAGGGTTACCCATAATGACTTGGCATGACTTGTTTACATTATTGATCCTCCCGATCAGAACATCGGGGCGTGACAACATGAAACAATTACATTATAGATACATCGCAGAATAAACATCAGGTTACAATACATAAGATACATAGATGAATACATTCCGAAGTTACAAATGCATCAACAGAGCTACCTCATGGAATATTCATGATAGTTTGCGAATCATATTTGGTATCATAACCATTTTTTTTTCCATTCCCATGGAATAATTGCATGATCCAAAAATGAATACAAGGAAGGTAGGAAAATAACCTTAAGCTCCAAATATAGTAGATAATAATGAATAAATTTCGAAAGATGAATTAGTTAAATGATATTTGAGACGAGAAGCAAAAATCGCTGGCATCACCAGGGGTATGACAATGTTAATGCTATCACTAGAGGGAAAAATCAAGCTCTTTGAGCCGTGATTTAGCTCTAATGGTTTGGCTCTCATGATAGTACTTGTTATAACTTTATTTAGTCATCCTTAACCTTATCTCCTAACCAAACTTGGTGAAAGCGTTAACTATAATGATTATGATTTTGAGTCTCTTGGTGCCTCTTTTGGACAACCCCTCATTATGATTGTGCCCTAGTGTGTGAAAACCCATAGGCACCCATGTCTTGCTTTGAAGCAACCCATAGACAATCTCAAAGTGAACCAAAAAGTATATAAAAGGTACAAAATGTTGGTTTTGAGTGATGCACTAGAGGTGTACATTTGTATGTCTTTGATTTTGATCTTAAACCACATGAATTGATCTCTCTAAGTATAAATAGAAGACTCATGGATGGTAATGATTAGCTTGGTTAGCCCTTGATATACTAGGAGAACGCTTTTCTACCAATACCTTTGCTTTAAGAGAAACCCTAGACATTTCTCCACAAGTTTAATCTAAATAGATTAAGGTAATTTAGAGCCACCTTTGTAGGCTCCCTCACGGTATGGTGATCTAAATGCTTGAATTAAGTGAGAGTTTGAATAAGGTAAAGATAGGAGGAACCCAAGCTTGATTGAGGAGGTCACAATCATCATGACCATGTATTCAATATCATTGTAAAATTACAAGTTTCCTAATATAGATCTCCTTTCTCCACTCCTAAATCTTGGTAAATAGGTATCTAATTGTTAATGCATATTGTTCATAAGATAGAACTGGCAAATTTATTTCCTGTTTATAATAGGTTAACTACATTTGAATATATCTTTATGATTATTGTCAAAAGAAAGAGTAAACGTATATTGAGTTTGAGAGGGTGTAGGTGTTCATAGAATCTAAGTGGCGAGGGTTCAAGCTACCAATTGATATTCATAGACAAGAAACAATCGAGGACACATAGGTATTATGTTTTTCTTTTGTAACTATTTTTCATTTTCATTGATCTAATTTAAGAAAAAAGAAAATAGTCTATCTTGTCCTATCAAGGAGAAGCAACCTCGTGTTGGGGATAAATCCATTACTTGTAACTAATTTTCCTATAACACCCAATAGATAAAAAAGCTCAAGATAAATCCCTAATGAAAAAGCTAGAAAAAGAGAGGCCAAGCTCTAGCAACACATCTTCTCAACATCTATTCAAAGTGGACATTAATCCCTATCAAGGTGAGATCGATGTTATCAAGTTGAAGCATTGGTTGTGACAATATGAATTCTATGATTCAGTTTTCACAACCTAGGAGAAGTGCATAAGATGTGATTAGCTCGACTTATCCTAGAGGGCCACACCCAAATTTGGTGGAAAATCTACACATATATACTTAAATTCAAGGGTGATCTACTAGTAGCTAAATGAAAGGTAGTTAAAGATCTTTTCGAGTGCCAATTTTACACTATTGAGACTACATAGGGGTGGAGGATTATGGCACTACTACTAGTAAAAAAATGGAAAATTGTATAATACTACACTTGAAAGTTACAGAAACAAGCAGTTCAATTGGAAACAATACTCCAATATAAGACATCAAAATTCTCATCCTATATCAAAGTTTCTTTGTGTTAATGATGTAACATATGAAGTATTTAAGGGCATCTTACTTTGCATCATTTAGCATCATCATGCATCCTTCTTTTTGCGTCATCGTTATCAATGCAATAAACACTTTTTAGTGTTATGTGTATGATTATGCTGCCACATTAACATTGCATTAGCAACATGTGTGTGATTATAAGATTGGAACAAAATCTTTTTTAGTGTTGAGTTAGAGTCACATTTGCGACATATATCTATTATTAATTATTAATATTTTAATTATAAATATTATTATAATAATTAACACTATTGTGGATATAGTGGTGAATTTTCAAGTCTAACAACAAACTTAGGGAATCTTTTCTAAATTTTCAAGAAACACATGAAAAACATAAAAATGAGTCGTTTTTTCTTTCAAAACATAAAATATAGAAAACACTATTTTTCAAATG
>LPNX010425672.1:306655-358793 GCA_001517045.1 Pseudotsuga menziesii
AGTAAAAAAATGGGTCTTGAAATTTAAGTTCTTCTAAAATTACATCCATTATGGAAATTTAATTGATTTAGATAAAACAGTGGAACGCACAATTTCAATTGATTATTTAATGTATAAAAAACCATTACATTCATAGTCAATAAGAGTCTTCTTTTATTAGTACTTCTTCATTTGAGATTGTGGTGCTAACAATTTTTTTTTGAAGTCCCTTCAACTTCAATTTCAATTCACTTTGTGTTTGAGAGTTTTTCTCCAATGATTATTTATATAGTGAAGCAAAGTCACCCACCTTTTGTTAATTCAAAGTCTTCATAACAACATTGAAGTTGAAGTTGAAGTTGTGATCACACCTCAAATCAAATTTGTTGTCATCACAACTCATTAGATCAAAGTTCATTTTGATCACAACTTCTTGTGATCTCACTGATTAGATCTAATTCTATTTTAGATCAAAATTTCCCATAATCACTTGTTAGATAAAAATTGGTTGTAATGATTTTTATGTGTGTGATCTAACTCATTAGAGCTAATTCATTACTATCATGTAACATGTTAGATTAAAACTCATTGTGATATAACTTATTAGATCTAATTTCTTGTGATTTTACTTATTAGATCAAAGTTTGTTTTGATCACAACTTGTTAAATCAAAATTTGTTGTGAATTAACCTAGTATACCTATTTCATTGCGATCATAACTTGTTAATCAAAATCCATTTTGATGAAAATTGGTTGTGACTTAACTCATCTAATTAGTTAGAGTATGAATCTTCTTTGACAAGTATGGATGCTCTTATTAATGTTTTATAGTTCTAGATTCATTGTTAATGTTTTGGTAAAAGAGTGTCTAGAAGAATATGGCATGACATTAAGACCAACTTTGGTTTCTCAAACTTTTTGAAAATAATGAAGTCTTTATGTCAAGTATCACACTAAACTAATATTACAAGTATAATTCATCTTAACTATGGATCTAAAATTTGAGTAAATCTTTGCACCTCAACAGATTTGATAGCTTTTATATGCTTGGTAAATAATTAAGATGGATATATACTAGTTTAATATGTAAATTCATCATATGCTCAAATCATTCATATGTAAATTGCTCATAATATTTAAGTTTTAATTAATTAAAATATACATCTCTTTGATTTTAAACTTTAGTTTAAGATAAACATCTTAAATTTTTTATTTACTTAATATTTAATTAAAATATCACTTATTAAAATCAAGTTAAACACTAAGTTATACTTCCCTCATCCTATAAATGACATTTTAATACAATTAATTTACCTATTAATAATTTAATAATATAAATATGTATAAAATTATATTATTTATAATTTTAAGATAATTAGCTCTCTCTCCCTGGAATCACGATATTTCAATGAATATTTTTTTAATGTATATATACACATTTACACGGAAACGAATCCTAGCATCTGCCACGTAATCTTCATATATCTTATTAATTAATTACTCAATTTCTCAAAGCAATAAACATAATTCAACATGTTATCTAAATTTATGGTATATCAAAATCAATAAACATAATTCAACATATTATCTAAATTTATGGTATATCATAATTACGAAAATAATATTGATATGGTATTATGTTATCAATACTATCATCACAAATTTAATTTAATATATCAAGTGGATGTGATTGTAATGGGTTGTAAATAAAAAGAGCCTTGTACATATGCTATTCGACTAAGTGAATCAATCAGTCCAAACTATGTACAAATATGATAGCCGAACTAATCAATGGCTCAAACTATTTGCCATTTGATATGAGATTACAAATATGATAGCATCAGCCAAGTGCCAAAATAATGGATAATGGATGGACATATCCATGTCCATGGTGTCTAGCACATTAGACGATTCTCAATTCTTTGGTAGTCACATCTTTAGATGCTTTTATGATAGAACACTTTACTGTGTAAGGAAAGATATATATGAAATAAGTTACGGTTTTTTTAATAAAAAAATATATAAAAGATAATAAGGTAGTGTAAGGATATAAATATATATTTCAAATTTTTTATAATATATTATAAAAATAAAAATAATATAATATATCAAAATAAAAAGTATTTATATAATATTAAAATATTAAAATATTTATCTTATATATATATATATATAAAATGGGTAATGTAATAATATATATAAATGTTAAGTTGATGTAATGCTATATATTAAAGTAATTTTAAATTAAAAATATATAAAAAGATAATAAGTAATAAATTATTATAAATATGAAATAATATTTATAGTATTTTTTATATATATTTTATATTAATAAACTTATGTCAATCTAGTCAAATAATATTTATGTAT
Organism: Pseudotsuga menziesii; assembly: GCA_001517045.1. Lineage (NCBI taxonomy): Eukaryota > Viridiplantae > Streptophyta > Pinopsida > Pinales > Pinaceae > Pseudotsuga > Pseudotsuga menziesii. The sequence goes on from LPNX010425672.1 coordinate 309,005, forward strand.
ATATTACTTTGTAGTAATATAAATTTAATTTTAAATTAAAAATATATATAATAAAATAAAAAATATATGTATATTACAAAAAATTAAATATATTTTATGATTGCAATACATAAAATTTTAAGTATTATATATATATTTTAATATTTATGAAAAAGATTTATATATATAAATAATAGTAAGTAAATATAAATTGTTACATTGATGTAAAATGTATAAAGTGTTATAAGTATTATTAATTTACTTATTTATGTAAATGTAATAAAATATATCAATGTTAGGGTAATAAGTAATCTTTTTCTGGTATTAAGGGGATTAATATAGATAAATGTATTTGTTTGTGCTTTTTTGATGGAGCATCTTAAGGGAGGCTTGCAATGGGAGGAGCTATTAACAATTTGACAAAACTGAAAGAACTCAAACTTATTCTTTACTTGACACATTCTAAGGTGTTTAACGTCTTTAGGTCTTCGAGGATCCTCAACTATTTTGGTTTAGATTAAGGAGGCCTTCCAAAAATATCAATTTAAGACTTATTTTCGAAGACATCATGCAATATATGGTCCTTTTCACAGATATATCTTCTAGTCATGTTTACAGGGAGAGGAACATGACTGCTGACTCTATCTCCAAAATGGGGATCCTCATTACAATCCATCTTGGTGCATATGGGATGGTGTTGGTGTCAACGAATTTACAAATGATATTCATTTACATCCCAAAATGACTGATATATATTTTTTCGGCATTTTTTATGATGGTCCTTGAACTTATAGATGATGCTATCCTTTTATACACATTTTTTTATATCTCCTTTTTATGACAAAAAATGAGAACTTTTAGATAAGTGATAGGCTATATAGTCTCTATGTACAATGTGGTTCTTCTTAATGAAATGAATTATGAATTTTTTTCGTGAAAAAAAGTAGTATATATTTATTGTATTAAAATATAATATTAAAAATATTATGAATATTTATATTATAGATAGGTTTATTGGTTTAATTATGGTATAAGTTACTATATAAATACAAGAGCCATGAGGTGGCAATGTCCCCGGCATTGCATCTGTGTTGGTTGGTGGTTTGCATATGCTTAGAAAAAAATTAAACTCAATAAAAATAGAGTGAAATTTCTTATAGGCCACTTGGCAACTTTTAATATTCACTTGATTACAGACATAAACATCACCAAGAAGAGAACCTCAAGCATACCTCACTACCCTTCTAAAAGAAACAAATGAGAAATATATGGTCATGCTAATAATAAGATTTAAGAAAAAGTCCCTTCTCCCTTATTAATGAGATGTGAGATGCATGAGATAAAACATATAATGACGCTAAAGGAGTGAGCAATTAACATGATATAATGCTGCTCGATACAGAACCATTCAGGTAAATATACGCAGTGTCTGCCGAGAAACTACCAGTCCCAGTTTAGCATAGTCGGTTGACACGGGGAGGGGAGGGGTAATGATAGTGGCAATCATTTCTTATAAACAATAACATTTACCTAGGTCTGTCCCTGTGACTTTCAACTAGTGCATTGAAAGATTTTGGCACACGAGTAAGTGACTAGGGCAGGAAGGAGTGAGTGAGCCAAGTAAGTGAGCTGAAAGGGAGGAAAAAACAGTTAGTGATTCACCTTTTATTGGCTTGGAGTAGAAATATATAAAATAAATATTGTGGATTACATTTTCTCTGAACGCCAATCAGCTTAGAACGTTAGTTGCTATGTTTATATATGGGAATGGTAATTAAAGAAGAAGATGAAAGAAGCGAGTCGAGGGAGATCACAACTTAAAATCATGCATAGGAAGCCAGAGATGAGGATTCGAGAGGAGCAAAATTTGAGTAAGACAACCCTCAAAGAGAGAAAGAAGAATTATAACAAGGATAGCAGCCATCAAACTCACTAGATGTTTCAAATAGGATGGCGAAGAGGAGAGGAGATGCAACAAGGTGGAGGCAAGAGACGAAGGAAGAAAATAAGCATGAGCTATAGAGGAAATGGTCCAAATGCTCCAAATCTAGGTGCATGGATTATCAATGCAAGTTATGAATTCACTGGAATTCCAAGCATAACATAAGCATGTTAACCACAAACTGCAAGATGAATGTCCATGTCGAGGTTGGAGGTGGAAGGACTGGAAAACCAGATATCATCCAAGCCATAGGAACATAAAAACATGGATATGCAAGAATCGGTACAACACTATCTGCTTTGAAAAGGAGAAAACTCCAAGTTAGACAGAAATAAGAAACCATATGCAAGAATCAGTATAGCACTATCTGCTTTCAAAAGGAGAAAAATCCAAGTTAGACAGAAACAGTATCAAGGAAGCCTTACGAGAGATCACATGCGATACAGGGGCATGATTGTATGGCCCTCGAGGAAGGGCAGGATCGTAATCATCAAAAGGAACAAGGCCAGGGCCAGGATAATGTTCATGGAACCGAGGCTTAGAGCGACCGATCATGAAGCGTGTGCTTATACCCCGGTCGGTTTCTTCCTCATCCTCACCATTAGCTTGTTGCACATTCTTATTATTATCAACTGGAGGAGCTTTATCCTTTGCATTTTAAGTTGAAAAATTTAAAATGGTGCAAGTCAATGAAGTAAAAATATTGGCAACAAGTAAAAATACTTTATCCGTTAAGATGGCTATATCTCTAGCAGCCTCAAGTGAATCTAGATGATCATGGGGCCGAACAAAGATACCTAAAAGGAGCAATGGTGATATTAAAACATATTTTGTGATATAAAAAAATGCCCCAACTGGGAATTGAGGTATAATCACGTCGAGAAAATTAATGGATTTAAGCAACATGTTTTTGAAGAACCTGCACAAGATCAATATGAAACCAAAAATTCCTTCACAAATAAGAAGTATAAGAAATGAAACATCAGGATCAGTAAATAAAACCAGCCATGATTATTCTTAATTTTGTAAGTTTGATCAGAAATTTTACAACAAGATCAGAGAACTTCTGACTCTTGGCAATTGAAGCATCCTCAGATGCTGGAGATGGCCACCTGGATGGATCTAGTGGCACTCTAGTGGGCACAACAGATAAATTAAAACTACACAAGATCAATTTTGCTCGACATTTTCCTACGAGTCAAAATCCATGAGATTCAATCCAATGCAATAACAAATTTTTCATCCGTACAAGGAATGGTATCACACTATCATATAAGTTAATATAGGATTCTCAGCAATATTTTTAGCATTAAAATGTTTAGATATTTCAATAGTTGGATACCATCATCCATTAGTGGAACCCTTTCATCAAGCAGCCAAAGGAGAATCTCATTTATAATAATGTTAAGTGTACCTTCATTTACTCCATAAGCAAGTTTATTTATTTGTAATGTCTATAGAAAGAAAGTGCAAAGTCAAAAAAACAATATCAGTAACCATTGTTAAAAAATAAAACTTTTATCAAAACAAATGACTAGCCAACTATGCACATACTTGCATCAGCGTATTCAATACATATTTATAGGCCCTTGAAGAAGCACCCAAAAGACTTAAATTAAATGTTTTAGCTACCTGCAAAGCAGTTGCAAAAGTTGATAATCAGGTTTTTAGTAGGCATAAAAAATATGAAGAAACATTTATACACAGAGAAACCAAACATCACAAGACGATTTGAATCCCTCACAATATCATCCATTGTTGTGCTTTCAGCATCATTCGTAGCTTGAATCAATTCATGACAAACAAGCTTCATACCTTCAACTTCCTACGTAAGGACAGATGAAATAAATTGATGTAAAATTTAAAATTCATAAAAAGATTCCTGCACATTACTCAAAATTTCTTGTGAAAACTAGATTGCAAGAAACACCACCATAGTCATCTAGCTGCTTCACTACTTCTCATCGAATGAAAAGATTGATTGTGTTTCCCATTGTTACAACATACCCGAAATAACAGAGAAGTAGTCCCCCATTCACCTTACCCCATGAACACCTTAACCAAGAGATAAGTACCCATCATGAGGATAACCGAGAGAGAGAAAGCATAATTGGTCGAGAGGAAGGAGTACCACGTTATTACGTCACTTTTGAACACTCGTTCTTCTCTTGAAAGAAAGAAAAGTAGTTAGGTCAATAAAAAACAACCAGCGAGTCAAATATATATACATGTTCTTTCAGCGCTTACTTGATTGAGTGAGTCTACCTCATCTCACCTAAGCTTGCCCGATGATCCAAAATTTTATCATCCGAGTCTGCTACCTGCCTCACCAGAGCCCAGGGGGTCGATCAATGCATATGATTTACTTTACCAATCTATTAGGTTAGGAAGTCAAGTATTATTCTGTCTCAATTCTCTGCAACGGCAAACTAAAAGTAAAACAATTTATATTACAAGGCCTGTGAAGACTCAAAAGAACAAGTGGGTATATATTTTTGCATAGTTCAAGGCAAAATACATTTTAGTAGTCATCCCAACTGCTGAGCTGAAGCACGAGGAGGGGAAAATTAATGGGAGGAGAAGATCTGTAACATACCAGGGATTATTCTGAGCCTTCGTTCTCAAGCAATGCGGCTCAGCAATACCATATACCTTGTACCATCCACTGCTACTCTAAGCATTCCCCTATAAATAACTCTATGCTGATGTTGGCTCCATGAGGTGGCAATGCCACTGTAGTTGGTAACAACTATTGCTATATTTATATATAGAAATATGGTACTTTGTCACAAATTTGTAACAAAAGGAATATTATTTTGCCAAAAAAATTACTTAGCCATCAAATCGATTTCACTACTTAACCATTGAATTGATTTCTCAATGTTCTGAGGAAACAAAGATAATTGGAAAAGATGCAAAATGTTTGCTAAGCATCCTTATTCGTGATCAAAGATCCAATTTATTGGATATTAAATATGGATACATCCATGTAAAATTGGAAAAGGGTGTAGCATACAGGTAAACACACAAATGGCTTCAATAAAATAGGTAGAATAAATAACCTTCATGGTGACCACTCAACCAAAATCATACAATAACTACAATAAATTAAAACATGCAGATGCAATATAGCCCTTGAAGCCATGATTTTTTTTAAAACCTACATGAAGGGAAATTCCTATGAATTTCATTTAAATCCATTGGATTTCGCTAATAACTATCATAATATAAACTAAATTTCTCAAAAATGGAATAAGAACATCTTTTATGCCAAGAAAAACTAAATAAGAAATAAATCACCTACTTATTGAAAAAAATTACGAATATTTTCCAAATACAATTATATACTATGTAAACAAATACTTTGTAAATGAACGAATGAACCAAACTATATGTTAACATATAGTTGGTGTATAATGAACCAAACTTTTAAAAATAAAATCCAACACCAAGTTTAAAGTTAAAATCATTATATTATAGGGTTAAAATCATTATAAAACTCTAGCATTAAAGTTTCACGGAATTGAACTTAAATTTATATCTTTATATGTAAACTTCTACGCAAATTTGACCATTATTCCTTTAAGTTAATTAAATTATTTATTTCTTGTCACTTGAAAACCCAATAATTTTGATAGCTTAAGTCTATTACTTTGGCTCTTGTGTAGTGCCATGTGAGGTCGATTACTAAATGCATAAACATGGTTAGATGTGACGCATCATGATATCTAATATTGTATATTCATTTCTTCAACTCATTTAATACTCAGCTAAATACATATTAATCTTAAAGACTATGTTAAAAAAAATAGAAACAAAAACTGATTTTTGCTGGCAAAATGATAAGGGCATAGAATGAAATTCGAAGTATGTAAAAATCATGCCTCAGTATTAATGAAGAGAGAATATCCGAAAATCCCAAGAAAAGAATAAGAATAATTCTTAATCAGAGCGACTAGAGGCAGATTTTAGGGTTACTTTGGGAGGGCGATGTAATTCCGGAACGTGGACGTGCTTGGAGTGGTTGGCAAGGTTTTCATAGTTATACTATTAATTCTTCATGGATCCTCAACTATTTCATTAATTTTCGGGTTAGATACCCAACCGTTTCATTAATTCTTGTTCGGGTTACATGGATTTATGCTTGAAAGAGACTTAAAAATTGACAATTGTTTGCAGCTTTCTTGTACTTTATATAGATATTGTATAGATCATGCAACTTTCGAGCCTCTTCACAAACTTGTTTTATGGGCTTGATATGTTAGATCTTTTCACTATTAAGTGTTGAAAGGGTTGAAGGCATTGGACTTTTGAGAAAATAGATAGATGTTTTGCAACAAGGTTCTTGAACTTCATAAAATGTCAAAAGCAATGTGAAATAAACATAACACTCATTCTTAAAAATAATGAATTTTTGATATAATTATGATTACATTTTCTCAATTTATGTTGTGTTTAAGATTATGAAATCTCCCAATATTTCAATATTTCATGTGAACAATTTACATATCATTAGGGCAAGCAAAAAAGCCTAGAAAATTCAATCATTATTATGATTACTAATAAAACATTCATACTTAAATTTAATACAAATCCATGATAACTAAAAATTGAATAGTTCCGTTTGTAATTTCATTTTTAAACCATATTTTTAAAATTAATGTTGGCATTGGCCATGGCTTTTATTCACATATTTCTTTTCCAATAAAAAAAACTTTGCATTCTATTAAAAGTAATTCTTCACCTTATGTACCCCTCAGGGGTATATGAAAAGTTCAACATGTTTGTATTTAAAACAATTTAATATATTTTTCCAAAAGAGATAGTTTATGAGTGTATGTCTATTTCCAAAAAAGTGAAAAAACTTTCACGGTTGACAATCAAAATACATAAAAGAGTTGTCAAAACCTTTTTTTAACACATATTAAGCTCCTTTTGGGATCATTTGATTGTTGTATTAGAAGCCAACATTAGATCAGAAAAGATCTAGGGTCAAATTTCATCAGCGTTGTCTCAACCAGTATGCCAATGTACTGGTTTGCGTTGGCTCCAGTGCCAAAATCTATTCTAGATATTGTATAGATAGTAAGAAAATGATTGGTATTAAAATCGATATTGGCGTCAAAAATGTGTAGCAGGTAATGCAGTGAAGGCAAAAAAAAAAATACATCACTGACTTCTCTCGTAAAAAATGTGTAGCAATGAAGGCAAAAAAACAGCCATGAATTGAATTGGCTGGTGGTTTTTGCCATGAATTAAATTGGTTCGTGGGTTTTCTAATAATTGATATGAAGTTTGTCAAATATTAAAAAATTAAATTTAACTTTTGTACGGTAGAATTAATACACCGCTTACGGTGACTGACATAATAATCTATTGGAATTCACGAACCAAATTATAACTTAATATCAACTATTAAAATTCACTACTTTTATGAAAAAAAACGCGTATGTAGTCTAAAATATCCGTGACAAAACTATCTGTGGCTTTATATTTTAAAGCATGGCTTCCAATTAAGCAAACCTTCCATACGCGTTTAACCTTTCTCTTTTTTTTTTCAGTGAAGGAAAATACAACTTTTTAGCCTTTCTCAATTAATAACCATAAGCATCTTATTGTAAAATTATAACATAATACCAGCTATTGGAATTCACTGCCTTTATGGAAAAAAAACGTATTGTAGTCTATTATATGTGACAATGGCATCATCATCCTTCACATTAGTGATGCAACAATCAAGGTTGGTCCTTTTGCAACATTAACTTAGAAGATGAATATGACGTTAAGAAATTTTAATTTCTAGGAAACTTTAGGAGAAGTTACAATAACCGTGATTTTTAGAGTTACTGTGGAATTCTGGTAATTCTGTGGAATTAGAAATTCTTTGCATGATGCTACTTTTGGGGGAAATGACCTTGGATCATTACTCTACCATTAAAAATTTGAAGAAATTGCTTAAAAAGGGATCTTAAACTTCAGGGAGAGCTGTAGAAATTGTACAATTTGTTTTCTGTGTATGTGGCATAGACCATTTCTCATGTCTAAGCACAACCATACATATAATATATGCATATTTCCATGTAACTATTAAAGATAAGATCACGATAAAATAATAGCTTTGCACTATTTCAAGATTTACTTGCAGTCTAACTCTGAGATTTCTCAGTTCGACCGACTTCTTAGCAGAAAGAGATGATTTAAGTCTGTTACAAGCCATGCATGTTAGTTTTGGAATTTCACATTGGCTTAATGCAAATCATTCAAGTGTAATCCAATATAAAGCTTAACTGTAATCCAATGACTTTTTATGTCAAAGTTAATGAAAAATTAATTATACGAAATGCCTGTATTCAGTGAATTCATCTCAAATGAATATCAAATAAAATTTGGTTGTTTAAAAGGTGGAAGGGAAAAATATATTCATAATACTTAGGTTCATCTTGCTAAATATAATCAAGAAATTCAACACAAAGAAATTATGCAACATCAAAGAAATATACGCTTGAAGAAAATCACAATTCAAATAGTACAGATGACTTATTTACTCGCACAGAGATTTTCTCCAACCGAAACAATTTGTAAGGAGCTTCAATTCAAGCAGTGAAAAAATGGCTTATTTGCTGGAGATCCAAAGAAACTATTACTTATTCACTCAATGATTAAAATGACACAATATTTTTTAAATAACTGGAATTATTTACAGCAAACTTCAAACTTCCATAAAAATACTAAACTTATATTTATTGCAAAACTTTAAACGCTTTCTTCTTTGTATTTTCTCTTATCAGGAAGATATTATTTTTGGTTAACATAGAATGCCTCAGATATCAAAGAAAATCACATCTTTTAAGAAGAAGAATTCTTACCTCATAGAATGCCTCAGATATCAAAGCAAATCACATATTTTAAGAAGAAGAATGCTTACCTTAGCATATCCCTTAGTGATTGCTGTTAATTTTTGTTTTTCCTCACAACACAATAGCAATACTTTTCCCTCCATTTCTTCAACTCTTTTGTGCAGACAACCCTGTGGCTTTGAACTACGAATTCTGAAGCCCGAAGCGATAAACCGGTATAAATAAAAGCTCAAAAAACTTGAATATTTTGTGAATACCCAGTGCAACAAAACCCGAGAAAGCTCACAATGCTCATACAAATATCAAAATGGCAAATCAGTGCATGGGATTCATGCAAAGTCGTGGTAGCAAGAAGAAAATGCTACCAAAGAGATGCATGCAGATAACCACACGGTCATTGCAAGAGTAGCTCCATGAACGAGTTTCTAGGTTGTCAAAGTGGCTCATTTCTCATTGCTCATAGAAATATACACCATGAATAACAGATAGGAAACTGCATTAAAATCTGCTTACGAGAGCCCACCGTCGGGTCTTGGGGCACAACACCCTAGGAAAATGTCACCTGCACAGGACCAATAAGAATACAATAAAATAGCTTTAAAAAACAGAAATTAATACAACCCAAAATTAAACTATTGAAAAACTATAGAAAACACAAAAAATTCTTATTTGAAACCCTCAACTAATCCTCCTTCGCGAATCATATATATCCCCTATCGGGGACATAATAAGAGAGTTTAATTGTCTTATCATTTATATTATAAATATATAAGAGTTTAGCCTTATCATTTATATTAAAAATATTTCTTTTTATTTATATCACATAAATGATATGACTAAATTCACATAATTATAATAGCTAAACCAATAAGATATATATATATATATATATATATATATATATATATATATATATATTCTAAGTTTTAAATTTCGATATGTATTCATATTTTGGGCATACAACAAGACATTGAATTTATATAATAAATCTAAGATGAAAGGGTCAATCCATGAAGATGGGTAGCACATTTTGTCCAAATGTGGCGATGAAAATGTGATATTTTACTCATTTATTAAATCAAACCCTTACAAACTCATCTACCCATTGTGAATTCCGAAATGCAATCAAAAAACAAATTATAGGTAATTATGTTCTCTTTCCAATGATTAAAAAAAATACTAATGTCATTTAAAGTGTTGAATTTTCATTTAATGAAATATTTTCACTTGTAAATTTGAGAAAAATTAAAGTTAACAAGTGGCTTGTGTTCACATAAAACAATTTAAAGTTAAATGTATAATTAAAAAAAATGAACAATTGGCATTTACCGGCTTCATATTTTTTATCAAAATATTCTTTCATTATTTGAGAACAATGATGAAGGATAGTGCGTTTAGGAACCTTAGCTTCCATGGAAGTCAATTCGCTTTCGTCCACTTGTATGCATTTAGGAGTTCTCTTTCGTGTTGATGCAAAATTTTTTGCCGTTTGAAATGCTGGAGTGACATTTACATCCACTGACAACTTCGATTAGGAGATTGAACCACCTAGCATGGTTGTTGTGGAGCCACATTTGCATTGTCAGGAACATAATGATTGAACTCTTTACAAAATTGTCTGCTTAATAATGCACCAATATTTTCATCTCCCCCATAACCAGCTTCCATTAACGTTGCATTATACTCCTCAACCTCTATGTCAGGTATCTGTGCTTTTTCTCGAGCTGTTGAGGCGCAAGTATTTGATGCAAAGTGTGGTGTTCCATCCATTGAAATCGATACTGAAATGTGTTAGATTTTTATCATTTAAGAAATATTATCTTAGGATCTTATCTGAGAGAATGACATGCACAACAATAATCACAAGAGACAAGAGACACAAAGAATTTTCCTCGGGGAAACCATAAAGGAGAAAACCCTGCAACTTCCTCAGAGATAGAATGAGCACCAATAGCAAAAGTAAAACCCGAAAAGTTAAAGATGATCTCCGACATCAGTTGTCTCTTTCTCTGATCCCAGCTTCTTCTCTCTCACTCATGCGCCCCAATGAGTGTGTGTGTGTGTGATAAATAGAGAGGCTCACTCTCTATTTATATTCTTTCATTCACTTAATGTATACTCCAACATGTCGGCCCCACTTAACAATTACTTACTAGGGTTGACATATCTAGGAGAGGCTAATTACCCTAGTGCCCCACAACTGTGGGGACTTTGCCCTCCGATCAACAAGGAGGGTTAACCTTGACTCAATTGTGGGGACTATTTCCTTGACTTACAATGGAGGGTTAACCTCAATGACTTTACACGACTTGTTTACATTATTGAATCTCTTGATCGGAACATCAGGGCATGACATGACTCAATTACATTACAGATACCTCCCGGAATAAACATCGGGGTACAATACATAAGGTATACAAGTGAATACATTCCGAAGTTACAAATACATCAACACTCCCTCTTAACTAGGAAGGTATTCTCTCGACACGATTTATCAGCACAAGTCTTCTTCTTTGTAACACCTGGATCATCATCAAGTCATCTTCATCTTCAGGTCATCTTCATCTTCAATACATCTTCATTGTCAAGTCATCTTCATCTTCAAGTCATCTGAATCTGGATCATCACTGGATTTGGATCATAACTGGGTTTGGATCATCACTGGATCTGGATCATCATTGGATTTGCATCATCATTGGATCTGGATCATCACTGGATCATCATCACTGGATCAGGATCATCACTGGATCATCACTAGGTCATCATCACTGGTGCTATCTCAATTCTACTAGTCACAGGAAGTTCTACAGATCCATCCTTTTTTCATGCTGGTTATAGGCCTAGCCTCCATGTAGGTCCTTATCTTCTTCAGCACTTATATCTAACCATATGTCCGAAAGGCCCGCCCAACACTTACATCTGACCATGGGAGGAACACATCTACCACCATGTCAGAAAGGCATACCCAACACTCACATCTGATCATGGGAGGAACACATCCAAGAACCATTTTAGAAATTCCAAGCACTTACATCCAACTATGGGAGGAACACATCCAAGAAACATGTCAGAAAGGCCCAACACCTACATTCAATAGCATGATAGGACACACCTACTATCATCTGTGAAAAGGCCCATCACTTACAACCATCAGCATGATAGGACACACCTACTATCATCTGTGGAAGGGTCCAACAATTACAACCATCAACATGATAGGACACACCTACTATCATCTATAGAAGGGTTCTGCACTTACAACCAGTGGCATGATAGGACACAGATAATACCATCCATGGAAGGGCTCTGCACTTACAACTAGTGGCATGGTAGGACATAACTACTACCATCCATCGAAGGGCTCTGCACTTACAATTGATCATGTGGGAGCCAATCCCACAGTCATATCAGAATGGCTCTCAGCTCTAGGCTGAGTATTCCTAGTAACTGACCAGGTGCATCCATTCTCCCAAATAATGGCCTCTCAGCCTAAGCTGAGTATTCCTGGTAACTGACCAGGTGCCTCCATTCTCCCAGAGAATGGCCTCTCAGCACTAAGCTGAGTATTCTTGGAAACTGACCAGGTGCCTCCATTCTCCTAGAGAATTGCCTTTAGCACTTATATCTGATAATGTGGGAACACATCCCTCAATCACATCAGAATGGATCTACATTGATCATGTGGGAACACATCCCACAATCACATTAGAATATATCTGCACTTATATTTGACCGTGTGAAGCTTAGCCTTCCACCATGTCAAAAGGGCACAACACTTATATATGACCATGGAAGGAACCAATCCTCTCACCATGTCAAAAGGTCTCATGGATTCATCACTTCCCCTTAGAAGGAACCTCGATCTGGAGAACACCAAGATTCTCCTTGAAGTACTCAAACTTCACTCTGGCCATTTCTAGCATAGAATCACATCAGGGTTGATTATGTCCAAGGATAACCTGGGAGCTTTGCCAAGACCAATTACATCCGAGGAAAACCTACAGGACTGATTACATCTGAGCAACCTACGAGCTTTGCCAGGATTTATGCTCAAACAACCTGTCTCACTAACTATGAAAGAACTCCCTCTTTCGAGAGATATTGATCTGGATCACTGCTCCTCTCTGCATCATACAAAAATCCATGTCAGATCAATCAAATCAAATAGTATTTTTTCAAAATAAACATACTACCTACCAAATAACAAGTGGCAACATATTTTTCCTTGGCTGTACTCAGTGCCACGTAGGACTGCTTCCTGCTACACCAAGAAGTTCTCTTCCTATCAATGGCATTGCCTGCTCAATTTGAATCCACATAACCCTATAGGTTAATGTTCTGATTCGACTCATACTTGAGCCAATACTCAACTATACCCTTTAGGTACCTTACTGCATGCTTTGCAACCATCAGGTGAACATGTCTCAATGTGTTCACAACAAAGCAAATATCCGGTCTCGTATTCGTTAGGTACATCAGGGAAAAAATCATTTGACGATACATCATGGAATCAATTGACTTTGATGAAGCTACACTCAATAGCTTCAGGTTTGATGCCATAGGTGTGGTCATGGTCTTGCAGTCCATCATCCTGAACCTCTTCAGGATCTCTACTGCATACTTCCCTTGTTCCAGGGATATTCTCCCACACCTCCATGCCTAGAAAGTAGTGCATCATATCCAAGTCCTTCATTTTGAACTCAGCAGCAAGTCTCCTTCTTGCAACTTTAATGAGTTCCTCTTTTCCTGTCAGGAACAAGTCATTGACATGTCACAGGAGCATCACTGGTCTTCCACCTTCAACCTTGAAGAAAAGGTTGGAATCTTCTTTACTCTTAATAAATCCTAGAGTCATCAGTAAGCTATCCATCTTGTCGTACCATGTTGAACCTCAGGATATTTTGTAGTCACTCCGTCTAAAGTGGAGCATCATTCTCCCTCTACCTTTCGTAGTTTATGCATTGAAACATTCTTTACCGGAGTGACAAGTATCTTACTCTGCTACTAAGATTCTATGTATCCATCTATGGTCACTGGATACCAAGATCCTCTATCTTGAAAATGTTCTTCTTGCACCCATCTGTGAGCTTGTCATCCTCTATAGGCTTTCATCTTCAATCTTGTAGAAAAGGTTGATATCTTCATCACTCTAGGTGATATTCAAGCTCCTCATGTATGTGTTATCCCATGGGTGTCTTTTGAGCTCGTACAAGGCCTTCTTTCATTTGCACACATGATTCTACCTATCATGTGTCTTAACTTCTAGTGGCTGCAAACGTCTCTTTGTAGTCTATGCCTTCTTTCCATAAGTAGCCTCATGCTACGAATCCTACCTTGTATCCCACGATGTTTCCATATACTACATGATGGAACTACGAACTTCCCTTCAGGTATTGATACTACATCCTAGACATCATTCTTCATTTTGGATTATTAGAGTGAATCTTGAATTGTCGTCACTTGTTCTTCGGAGCAAGTCTCATCCTTCTTTTCTTGTAGGCGATTGTACGCGATCTTTCCTACAAGTCAAATGCACCAGTTGTATAATTAGAAACATTTCATAATGCATATTCATAATGGTAAATTCTTATGCATAAATATATAATCATGCAACTATTTTAGCCAATACAACATTCATCCATATCTCATGGAAACTTTCTAGATGCCTTCCATCTCTACCAGGACAACATTGAGATTGTGCACTAATCCAATATGTCAGCAAAGAGGTTTCATTCTATATAAGTAGCAATGGAAATTTGTATAGCACCATGAGATACTTACCCATCAAATGCATATTAGTAGTATACTGTCATTAATGAAAACATTCTATCATGCATAACACATCAACTGGATATAAACAAGTGCATAACAAAACAATATCATGAAATGACAATTGAACACTTATCTTTATTTGTTTCGTGGGTAGACTCCTTCTTTCAGCTTCATCATCTTCTTCATTCATAACAACATCATTTATTATCCAAATTCTCAAGATAGATAATAGGCTCTTCAAGAATTGAGTTCTTCATATTCCTCATTGCTTGAGGTATCTTCTTTGAATTGTGAAATCTTAATCTTCAGTTGCTCCCATCTTCTTTTCACTTATTATGAGTCGAGCTTCTTCTTGTGTGTGCTCTGCCCAGAGTCTGCTGAAAGTAATCACTTCCTTCTGGCACACATTCCTTGAATGAATGAATCCCATGATCCTGGGAGGCCATTTAAGGTGGTTATCACAACTTCTGCATTCTCCACTTCTTCTTCTTTTGCTTAAAGTTGTTCTTTGATTTGAGAGACCCTTGTAAAGTATGACTGTATGGTTTCTGCATTCTAGATCTTCACATTCTTCAATTGTTTTCTCAAAGTCATCTTCTAATTTATGTTCTTTCCTTCAAATAGCTTTGTCAAGGAATCAAACATCTCTTTCAGTGTCTTTAGGGAAGACACTTGTGGTATAAGGTGATCCATGATTGAATCAACAATGATCTTCTTGGCCTTGACCAAGTTCTTCTCGTGTAAGGCTTTTAGCCTAATCTCCCTCTGGAATTGGAACCTCTCTACTTATGTAGGTGTCTAATTCATTTCCTTCAAGAACTAGTGAGATCCTATACTTCCATGCTTGGAAGTTGTCAGCCTCAAAAATCTTGTCATCAAGTTGGTGTGATTAGTCATCTTGAAATGAGAACCTCAACTATAAATAGAAAAATATTAGATCTTACCAATTTGAGGTGTCCATCCTGGTTCTGGAGCTAGCTGATCTAGGGTTTGTCAGAGAAGCCCTAATTTTCAAAAAATGGAATCTTTCAGATCTGATTGGATAGAAATATAGACCTCTTCAAGGTGATCTGTCCAATGTACTCCTTTTCTAAAAATATGGAGGGAAGCTCCTGAAACAGGAAGCCCTAGTTTACCAATTTCTTTTGCAAAAATGCCTGATACTGTTTCTGCGGTATCTCCAAAATTAATGATCCTTTTTGTTTGAAATTTCATATTGCATTCATCTCATCTATCCTTGTTCCAACACCATAGGTTTCACCAATTGGGACTTATGAGCATTTTCCCAAGGTGACCTGTTTCAAGACTGTTCAGCATAGCAAAGTTGTACGGACTGCCATGTGTCACTGTTTCATCTTCTCGGTCTGAAACTTTCACCATAGAAAGTAAAGTTCATACCATTTCTGGAACATCTTTAGAAATTTCATTTGGACCTTCGTATCTTGAAATATAGCCATTCTCCCCAGGTGTCCTATTTGGGGAGGAATCCTGGGAGAGGCTGGAACCCTAACTTGGAGGAATCATATTTCCTAGACTATTGTGAATCTAAGGCTTAAAATTGGAAAAAGTGCACATCAAGAATTTATATTCGGCCTGTGAAAGTTTCGACTTTTGATCCTTCTCGAATCTTGAAATATAGTGAATCTACCAAAACTTATCAGTTTCAGTATTTTAGGGTTTTTCAGGCCCGGGTCAAACTAGGGTTTCACTTTCCCGGAGTTTCTCCCAACCAAAAATCTCGACCCAGGTCTCTAAAATTCGATTTTGATGAGGAGAGTAATCATATGCTGGGCTCACTCAAAAATTACTCTTCTGTAAAAATCCCTAATTTCCCATAGCAAAAACTGAAAATGCCAGGAATGAAATTCCGCTTAGACATAAAGATGCGCCCTTCAATGGAGAGTCATCCTAGCCTTCTTTTGCTGATGGATTGTGGAGAGAGACCCAAAAAGTAAGAAGCCCTAGCTTCTGAAGCTGCACAATTTCTTCTTCTCAGGTTAGCTCTGATACCATGTTATATTTTTATCATTTAAGCAATATGATCTTAGGATCTTATCTGAGAGAATGATTGCATAGCAATAATCACAAGAGACAAGAGACACAAAGAATTTTCCTCGAGGAAACCATAAAGGAGAAAACCCCGCAACTTCCTCAGAGATAGAATGAGCACCAATAGCAAAAGTAAAACCCGAAAACATAAATATGATCTCCGACAGCAGTTGTCTCTTTCTTTGATCCCAGCTTCTTCTCTCTCACTCATGCGCCCCAGTGAGTGAGTGTGTGTGTGATAAATAGAGAATCTCACTCTCTATTTATATTCTTTCGTTCACTTAATGTCCACTCCAACAAGTCATCCCTACTTAAAAATTTCCTACTAGGGCCAACATCTCTAGGAGAGTCTAATAACCATAGTGCCCCACAACTGTGGGGACTTTTCCCTCCAATCAATAAGGAGGGTTAACCTTGACTCAATTGTGGGGACTATTGCCTCGAATTACAGTGGAGGGTTAACCTCAATGACTTTACATGACTTGTTTACATTATTGAATATCCCGATCAGAACATCAAGGCATGACATGACTCAATTACATTATAGATACCTCCCAAAATAAACATCGGGGTACAATATATAAAGTATACAAGTGAATACATTCCAAAGTTACAAATACATCAACAAAATGTGGTTCATTGGAGAATGTATGGTATTGTCCATTATTAAATTCCTCCACTTTAACTCTTTCTCTAGGGTATCCAACATTGTATTTTCTATTGAATTTCTCTGCTTCACCTGTTGAGTGGGAATGGGAAGTATTTTCTCATCGATTGAATGCTGACGATTTCTTGATTCTTCCCTCTTTTTTTCTTCAGCTTCTTCTAGTGTAAGCACCTTCCTTGTTGATTTTCGGCCTCTATTACATACATTCCCCATTGAAATCCACCCAAACTTGTACAATAACTATGGATTTGTGTAATAAATGATGAAATGACAGGTTGAACAGTTCTCCGTGCACAGGTTTAGAGGAATTTTGTATTTTTCTACAATAAAACTAGCCCACATCCCGCAACCCAACATTTTTTATAAAATCAATATCGCATATGCAATATAACACATGTTTGTTTTAACGCATATGCATTATATCACACATGCGTTATGCATACACTGTGATTTACTCCTAACGACCACTATGTACAACATGATCATCATAACGCATATGTGATATAACACATATGCTATATATCACATATGCGATTTAGTGCATATGAGATAGGATAAATTAACATTACATTTATTAAGATAAAAGAGGGGAGGGGGAGTCAAAGGAGGGAGAGAAAGGTGTAGAGGGAATCATGGGAGGGAGTGATGGGTAGGTAAGAGATATGGGGGGATGAAGGGAGGAGAAATATAAGGGGAAGGGAGGGATGGGTAGGGGAGAGATATGAGGGGGGAATGAAGGGAGGTGATCTAGGTGGATATTGGTGGCCATCCACCTATTCCACTTGGGGTTCTAACATTATTCTTTTCGTTCTTTTAATTTCCTTAATTATAGGACAAATTACTATTTTTAGTAGTTTTTTGGGTCCTAAACTTTCAAAGCCATTTTGAGGCCCCAAATGACGTTTTTTGGGAAATATTCCTTCAAAAAATATAAAGGATTAATAGTCATTCAATGTAGTCCTCGGATAGATATTTCCAATGATGTATCATGTGCATCAAATGAAGATCATATGCCAAATTTATGACATCGGGAAGTTGATGTACCAATTTACCCCAACAGGGCCATAGTTTGGCATTTTTCATCTCCTAGGGTTAGGTTTTGGAGGATTAGGGTTTTCCTTTGTTTTTGAATAATATATAGTCTTTAGAGCCCCATTGTAAGGGGGAGTTTATGGGCCGGTGGCCACCACATCTCTTCTCAGGGATAAGCTACCAATTCCCTAGCTAGTTTATTTTTATTCTGTTTGTAAGCATATTTACGGTATATGATATTAATGAAATAAGTCTTATTTCTGCTGCATCTCTGCGCTTATGTGTATTTCTATAATTCATTGCGTTCCTTCATAAACATACAGATCAATGGTATAAGAGTGGGTCTGCTCTTTCTCGATCCTTCTTTTCATGTCCCCAATGAGGTCGGGGTATAAGGAATTAGGGCTTTATGTGGTTGAACCCTTGCATGATCATCCTCGCAAACCCTGATGACCACCCATGGTGGACGAAAATAAAGATGAGGGAGCAGTAGATATTATCAAAATATTTCTTGAGGAGGCCCTTGAGAAACAAAGGAACGCAATGATGGATAAATTTTCCCAGATCCTTCAACGACTTCCTAGTAACAACCACTCTGGAGGCGAAACCCCTTTTAAGGTACAAGTAAACTTTGAAATTCCCATATTTGAAGGCCAAACAGATGCATGTGTCATAGATAGATGATTGAATATATTAGAAGGGTATTTTTGGGTGCATGACTTTTCCAACCGGGAAAGAATCACTTTTGCACCCCTAAAATCCACCCCCATTTCAAGGACTGATGGGAAACCTACTGTGAGAAGAAGGACGAAAGGAAATCCTCTCTGTTTTTAATCGCACCCAGCTGGAATTATTTTCGAGACACCATCAAGGAACAATATTATCCCATGGGAAGCTATGAGGACAAGTAAATAAAATAGACTACGCTGCACCAGCAAAGGGGTCAAGATGTGCATGAGCTGACAAATATGTTCCATACCTTGGGCACAAAATTGGGTATCAAATATTTAGAGAAAAAATTGGTGTTGAAGTACTGCAGTTGTCTACATAGATACATTCAAGAGGAAATGGATTTCCTAGACATCTCCTTGCTTGGTGCAACATATCAGTTTTCTCACAAGATTGAGCAAAAGTTCAAACATAAGAAGATAAAATTTGGATCTGTGAATCAGAAGCAAGGGAAAGGTTCCCCCAAACCACAAAACAAAGGACAAAGCCAAGGCGGGGCAACCTAGGATAACCCGCCAAAACTGAAAGTAAAGAAAAACAATGCGAAGCCAAAGAAGGACAAGGGAAAGTAGTGTGAGTTTCATAAGATATCCACGCATAACACACGTGAATGTCGGGCTAAGCAGTTACCAGTGGCCGAGTTGAAGGCCTTTGAATCAGATGCATGCTCTAACTCTGAACCAGAAACCAAAAAGAGTAATGATAGGGGGAAGTAGATTATCGATGCAGAGCCCAATGCCACCATTGCCACCACAAAGGTCTAGAAGGAGGAACTGAAAGATCCAGAGTAGGAATTAGAAGAAATTACAACTCAAAATGGGCCTCCTAAGGAAAATAATAAAATAATAGTTAAAATAATAAAATAATATTTATTAATTTTGGGGGAAGAAAAGAAAAAATGGTTTACTCAAATTTCGATCGAAATAGCTCGTTGGATGCAGAATTAGGGTGGAATCGTTAAGGTGACATAAGTGGGCAAAGCGTGTGCAGATGGATTTAGTAAAATTAGATACTAGTGGGGCCAATCCCAAGAGGGCTAACCCTAAAGGTGACCACGTAGTAGAGGACTACGGCTGAGATTCTATTCTAGGTGACCAGTATGGCGTAGGAGTATCCTTGTTACTGGGAAAAGGCATCTGTTGGTAGGTTTAAAGGATCCGTCCTGGTGAAAGGCTGCTTGCTTCTTCTACTGAGAGGTTATAGGTGAGAGGAGGTATTATAGCTTCTACCAAGCTTGGTGAGGCTTGTGTTGAACATCCAATGAGTACCCACATTACATACTTTTGAGGGACCCCGTTAACCCAAAAACAAGAAATACTTGAAAAAACACAGGGAGATATGATGAAAATACAAACAAAAAAGTATTTTTTTTATGATACCTATTCCCTAATTTATATTAATTTTTTTTAAGACCTATATGGTATTTCAAATTTTATGCAATTTCATTGGCTAACACATGATGACATGGAATTTGAATTAGGGTTGAAAGGCCCATTTTGAGTTGAAATTTCCTCTAATGGGGAGTGCCTCTTCCATTCCTATATGTGGGTAAAGGGTTCCTCACTGCAGTTCATTGTCGACAGCAGGAGCCAAAATAATCTCATTTCAGCAGAGGTCGTGAAGCAGTTGGGATTTCTGACCACAACACACCCACATTCTTACACCATTGGGTGGCTTCACCAAGGACGAGATCTCTGCTTTAGCCAACAATGACGCCTTCCCTACAACATCAAGCCCTTCATGGATGAGGTATTATATGACATTGATAGTCTTGATGTTTCTGATGTATTATTAGGACAAACATACTTATGGAAGCGACATTCTATGTCCAAACCCCATCTTTGGGAAATAATTTGTACAAGATACTGGAGGTAGCGCCACGTGCCGCCATCTCTTTGGTTATTGCAATGAAGTGCAGTAAGATCATTTCCAAAATGAGGATATTTGTTTTCCTGGTAATCCATCCTTAGGGAAAGAATAATATTGTGTCCACGGCCTTTAGACAGAGCCCCTCCACCCAACAACAAAAAATGGACAAGTTCATGGAGGAATATGGGGACATCTTCCCCTCACCCGTAGGGGTGCCTCTGCACTGTCAGGTTAAGCACCCCATCGATTTGAACCTAGGTGCATCACTCCCTAATGGACAAATCTATCCATGCTCTATTTTGGAGAATGATGAAATCAAGAGGCAGATTCAGGAGCTGTTGTAGAAAGGGCACATCCAACCAATTTCATCACCCTGTGGGAGCTCAATCGTGTTGGTGAAAAAGAAGGATGGGAATTGGAGACTCTGTATTGACTATCGAGCACTAAATAAGATCACTGTATGGAACAGGTACCCAATCCCATGGATTGATGAACTTTTAGATCAACTCAAGGGGAAAAATATTTCAGTAAGATTGACTTAAGTCTGGGTATCACCAGGTACCAATCGAACCCTTTGATGTGTGGAAGAATTCCTTCAAAGCCAAGGAGGTCCTTTTTGAATGGTAGGTCATGCCATTCGGGCTAAAAAATGCTCCCACAACCTTCATGAGGCTGATGAATGACATCTTGGGTCCATTCACCAACTCATTTGTAGTAGTGTACTTGGATGACATTCTGATCTTCAGCCAAACTTGGGAGGAACACCTCCACCACATTTGACAGGTCCTCCAAACGCTCTGGCAACACAAGCTGTGTGCCAATTTGGAGAAGTGCACTTTTGGCATGACCCATGTTCAGCATCTAGGATAGATTATTGATTAGCAAGGGGTACATGCAGATCCAACCAAGAACCAAGTCATTCGAGATTGGCCAGCCCCAACCAATCTAACAAAGCTCCACAACTTTCTGGGTCTTGCCAACTTCTACCGTAGGTTCGTATTTGGATTCTCTCATATCACTTGGCCCTTGAGCCAAGTCACCAAGGGAGGAGTGAGAGAAAACTTATTTTGGTCTCAATCTCAAAAGGAGGTGTTCGTCGAGTTGAAACATCACCTTTGCTCTACCCCAGTGGTCACATTACCAGACTTGCAACAACCATTTGAGATCGAGACAGATTCCTTCGACTATGCTATTGGGGAAGTTCTTACTCAACATGGATATCCAGTGGCATATTACATCGAGACACTCTCTGACACAGTACAAAAGTATCCTACTTATGACAAAGAGATGTATTCCATTTTGCAGGATTGTCGACAATGGAAGCATTACATTTTGGGGAAGGAAATGGTCATCCAGATAGACCACCAACCCCTGCAGTTCACGTAAACAAAAGGGAATTTGTAGAATGATCGCCATCATAAGTGGTCCACATATCTGCAACTACTTCATCTGAATATCAATTACAAGAAGGGAAGCACCAAAAATGTTGCAGACTAGCTCAACTGACCACCGATTGTGGCACTAACCAACATGCTAAACTCTTGTGGGCATGAGACTTATGATTGGCCACTGCTCTACAAGAGCGATTGAGAAGTTGGCCACACATAGAAGACACTCTTGAAGGGTAAGCAATTTCCCAATTTTCATCTCTAGGATGGACTATTATGTCACCTGGGACACCTTTGTGTTCCTTCATGAGAGCACGCCAAGATGATTTTGGAATCCCACTACAGTCGGGTCGCTGGGAATTTTGGGGTCGAGAAAACAGTGGCAGTACTGCAGAAGTATTTATATTGTTCAAACCTTTGAATGGATGTCAGGAAGTACATCAGATCCTGCAATTATTGTGCCATTGCAAAATCGACCATCAAGAAGGAAGTCCTCTACACTCGACTGCCTACTCCTAGTCGAACCTGGGAATCCATCTCCATGGATTACATGTTGGGCCTTCCTTCTACTAAGCATGGAAATGACTTTGTTTTCATGGTCATTGATAGATTCTCTAAGATGGGCATTATGGTGGCCTCCAAGAAGAATATCACAATAGAAACCACTACTAAACTCTTGTTTGAACGAGTGTGGGTACACTTTGGGATCCCATAGTCTATCATCTCATATAGGGACAATAGGTTCCTCAGTACATTTTTGTCCAACCTTTGGTCAATTCCGGACACCAAGCTCACCAAGTCCACAACTTTCCATCCCCAAACTGATGGTCAGACAGAGGTCGTCAATAAGATGATCATACACATCCTGCGCATGTACAAATATAAGCATCCATCCACACGGGATGAGAGCCTCCCCTATGTATAACAAAACTATAACTGAGCTCTCCAGATCTCAACTGACCATAACCCCTTTTAGGTGGGATTGGGATTCTGGCCACTATGTCCCTTTGACGTAGCTATGCCATTTGTGGTCACGCAGGCTGATTCGGATCAAGTCTAGTTAGAAGCTGACAAGGAAAACAACTTCATCGAGTGCATTCTTTTCATATTCCAACAAGTTCATGAGATATTGGACAGAACCAATGCCAAATACAAGCAGCGACATGATCAGCATCGAGTTCCACACAATTTCTAAGTGGGAGACAAAGTGTGGCTACATTTGCAGAAGGAGCACCTTGCTGGAACCTACCATAAGCTTCACTCACTCCGAAATGCGACATACACTATTACAAAGGCTATAGGGGAAAATTCCTTTGAGCTTAGTATTCCACCATTCCTTGGTCTGCACACAGTGTTCAATGTGAACCACCTTTGACCCTACTTTCCACCTCTACTGGACATCTTCAACATTGTAGAACAACTCATAGCAAAGAGTTAAAATTATAATACAGGAATAGGCCACCACATATCGTATAATGGACATGCAAATCAAGAACACTCGCTAGAAAAAGATCCAATTGTATCGGGTTGTCAAAGCTGGGAAACTCCTACACCAGGGATCAAGTTCAACAGAAGTTTCCTCATCTCATGGAGGAAATCCACGCAATGGGGACCATTTCTTCTTAAGAGGGGAGGAATGATCTAGGTGGATATTGGTGGCCACCCTTCCTATTCCACTCGGGGCCCAAATATTCTTCTTTCATCTCTTTTAGTTTCTTTAATTATAGCACAACTTACTATTTCTAGCAGTTTTTTGGGTCCTAAACTTTCAGAGCCATTTTGTGGCCCCAAATGACATCTTTTGGGAAATATTCCTTCAATGCATCATTAGGATTTATAGTCATTCAACATAGTCCTTAGATAGATCTTTCCAATGAGGTATAATGTGCATCAAACAAAGATCGTATGCCAAAGTTACAATGCCATGAAGTTGATGTACCAATTTACACCAACGGGGCCATAGTTTGGCATTTCTCATCTCATAGGGTTAGGTTTTGGAGGATTAGGGTTTTCCTTTGTTTTTTAATAATATATAGTCTTTCAAGCCCCATTGTAAGGGGGAATTCATAGGGTGATGGCTGCCACATCTCTTCTCAGAGATAAGCTGCCAGAGCCCTAGCTAGTTTATTTCCATTCTTCATGTAAGCATATTTCTGGTATATGATATTAATGAAATGAAGTCTTATTTATGTTGCATTTCCACATTGATGTGTGTTTATGTAATTCCTTTCCTTCCTTCATAAACATCCGGATCAGGAGGAGAAATATAAAGGGAAGGGATTGATGGGAGGGGAATAAATAGAAGTGGGAGGGAGAGTTGGGGTGTAGAGATATAGGGGGGATGGGAGAGGGAGATATATAGGAGGGAGGGATCATTGGTTGGAGGAAAGATATAGGATAATGGATGGAGGAAATATATAGCATAATGGATGGAGGGACAAATGGGTGGGGGTTTTTAAAGAGTGAGAGGGAGGAGAGGGATGGATGGAGTGGTGTTATAGAGAGAGGCATAGAGTGAGTGAGTGAGAGAGACAAATGGGGTGGGTGGTTAAATAGTGAGAGGGGGAGAGTTATATATATATATATATATATATATATATATATATATATATATAGAGAGAGAGAGAGAGAGAGAGAGAGAGAGAGAGAGAGAGCGAGGAATATTAAGGAATGGAGAGAAAGATGGAGAGATGAAGGCTTGAACCACTGGATTGATTTCATGGGCAAGAGAGAGGGATGCATGGTTAAAGAGGAAAGGGGGGAGAGAGAGGG
Source organism: Pseudotsuga menziesii (assembly GCA_001517045.1). Taxonomy (NCBI): domain Eukaryota; kingdom Viridiplantae; phylum Streptophyta; class Pinopsida; order Pinales; family Pinaceae; genus Pseudotsuga; species Pseudotsuga menziesii. Next base: position 334,061 of record LPNX010425672.1, read on the forward strand.
TTGATGGATGGTTTTAGAGGTAGAGGTATGGTGAAGGAGAGAAATATCAATGGTTAGATATAGAGGAAGAGAGGGAAGGAATTTGGGGGGAGAGAGAAGGGGGTGGAGAGAGGAGGTAGGGGGAGAAAGTGAGGGAGGGAGTGAGTGAGAGGATGGAACACATGGAGGTATAAGGAGAGGGAGGGAGGGAAGGGGAAAGAGAGAAAGGGTTTAATCAGGAAGGAGGGGTAACAAAGTAAGGGTTTTAGGGGGATAGAAAGGGGGGAGAGAGAGGGTTGATGGATGGTTTTAGAGGTAGAGGGATGGTGAAGGAGAGAAATATCGATGGTTAGATAGAGAGAGGAAGAGAGGGAAGGAATTTGGGGGGAGGTGAGAGAAGGTGATGGAAAGAGGAGGTAGGGGGAGAAAGTGAGGGATGGAGTGAATGATAGGATGGAACACATGGAGGTAAAAGGAGAGGGAGGGAGGAAGGGAGGGGGGAAGAGAGAAAGGGTTTTACCGAGAGGGAGGGGTAATGAAGGAAGGGGGAGAGAGAGAGGGTTTGTGGATGGTTTTAGAGGCAGAGGCACGGTGAACATAGGTGAATTTGACCACATATTCTAACGACCTAAATATCCGATTTTTGACATATTGATGTTGACAATTAGAAAATTTTCTTTCTTTTAAAACGTCGGTGGAATTTCACATCAATTCTAACAGTGAAATTCCCTCGTCGGATTTTCGACACCCCGAAGTAGAAAATCTGACGTCAAATGGAACTTTTGATCGGTCGCACAATCGATGAGTTCTCCTTCCTATTTGTTGGATATGTGATGACTAACTCTACTATGGAATCCGACGAATCTCCTTAATACATGTTAGATCACCGATGGATTGGATGCGTTGTTAGTGTAACAAAGTCGTCGAATTTGATGGATATCCAATGACCTCCTTCACCAAATACAACTCGTAAATCTGATGATTCTTCATTCCTTGCATTCAGATAACCGATGACTAATGCATCAGTAGTGTAGCATTTTTATCAGATTGGATGGATATCCGACGACAAATGCCACTTCAACTGTATCGAAAAACTGACGACCCTGTTTAAATTTATAAAAAAAATAAATGGAAAGCTTTGCAAATCCAAAGCAGAGGATCCGTATTCTTGCATGATCTTTTGAACACAATGAAATACACCCTTGTATTTATTTAATGTTCCCTATGCCAAAATTAAAAGTTATATTACCATTGTCATCATGCTTCTCCTATCTTACTATTTGCAAAAGGAAATTCCTCTTGTCTATGAATCGACTATAGCTTAAATCACTTCTTAAATGGATACCTGAACCATCAATTTGGCCTTGATTACATCAAGATGAGTAGTTATTGTGCCAGTAACAACACCTACATGAAAATAATGACATAGTATTTGATGACATGTCCAATATCATGTCTCATTAAGGATATGAATATTCTCAAGTTGTGAAAAGATAGGCCCATTTATTACTATGTTGAAATTTCGTATTAATAAATGAATATAGATACAACCAAAGTTCAGAATTAAAATAAAAAGTTACAAGAACCCTTGTTCAGATGAATTTGGCTTGCTTTCCTGTATTGAAAATGAACCAGTTCTGAATATTTGTAGGGAATTTATTGAAACCAAAAGGAATTTGAAGGAATTTAAACACCTGGAAAAGCTATATCCAGATACTAAAACCATTCAATACCAGTCAAGCAATCAACTATAAGATTGCTTACACCCTCTATAGCAAACAATGTTTACCTGAGTGCTTCTTAGATTTTGATGCATTATTAAAGATGCCAATGCAATCCATAGAAAAATCCAAACTTTGTCTTCTCCCCTTTATGCACAAGGATAGAATACTTAAAAAGTGCCCATTGACTAGTTATTGGTCATAATGTTGGGGAGGAGAAAATTATTGATTCTCATCTGAGATACATAGTAGGGTATAAGGTATCCCAAAGTGTATGTTGCTAACACATACATAACATGGATGCCACAACAAACTTATTTCATTGATCTTAAAAGTATAACAATGTTTTGTTCTAGCAGTATTCAAGTCAATACATGTCAGTCTGGCTATAGATATAACCTTAATTATTCTAAAGAAAAGGTCATTAAATGCAAGAGTTAAAATTTATGCAAGAAGAAAAAGCTATTCTATTTTGATTTAGCTTTTTTAAAATTGAATAAACCTTTAAAAGACAATATCTTTCTCTATCATGTTCTTGATAAACTCTTTCCCCAATAGGAATTTGCATTGAAATACATCTCAATAAAGAACCCATTAATCATTCAACTAGCCTCGGTGCCCAGTCAACAATAGGTATCTACAATCTTACATACTTGACACTAATTGTGTTGACAAAGCATGCATTGGAGAGATCCTCATATTGTTCTAATACTGCTTCCATAGATCTCCCATGGGGTAGTATTCCTATTAGACTGCAACTTTAGCATAATTTTGTGTAGGATCCACCCTCACACTAGATAGTTCACTGGATACCAACTTCTATTAGAGCTAACATAAAACAAAATCAAATGACCAAACCTCTTTTCTAATGATTCCTCCAACCATAGCTTGAAAGAGTTCATTCTTCACCTCTATGAGAAGACCTTTTACCATTTGCATATTTTGAACTTTTGGCTACATCTATAAGTTTAGGATGTTTACATATATATAGGATTATATAGAATATTTTTCTTTATTCCATCTCATAGCCACCCTTTAAGATTTCATCGAATGAAATTTTCTTCTCTTATTTCCCTTCATCAAAACTTAGAAAATATAAATTAAGGACCAAGTTTATTTAATACAATTATATACATAAGATTACAATTACTCTCGTCATCCAAACAATTCCAAAAATTAGTTATACTTGGGCAATGGAACTATCCAAACAAATGCATGAAAAAATAGCAGAAGGAAAATATAATTGCATGCGATGAGAAAATAAATAGCAGTAAAGAAATAAGTAATAAGTAATAACATCTTTAGGTGTATGCCCAAAATTAATACCAACAAAAGCACCAATGAGGGCATTTTATACATCATAAAGATCCCGCCTTTCCTTCATTCCAAAAGGAATTCATCAGTGATGGTACGAGTCATACTTAGTTGAGATGTTCAATATATCTAAGTATTACATGCAACAAATTGTATTTTGGAAATGAAAAAAATACCTTAAGATGAAAGAGATTTTAATACAGATACTACATCATTATCCCGACAGTTCAAATATTTTAAACTTAGACAACAATTGAACCAGATTATGTAGATAGCTAAATTTAGGTCAGCACTAGTAACATAATACATTGTCCTAATTATAGATCAACAATTGTAACATATACAAATACTAAACATGGATTAAATTTAGACAAAATAATGGTCAAAAAATATATTGAAATAGATTTTGCATGGACCACAAATTATGGAAAACATATGTCATAGCAATGAGGTGCAGAACAAACGCAATAACAAACAAAGAAACACAGAATATATAAGAAATAAATGAGAAGCTTACATAAAAAAAATCAACTAGGGAAAGGAAAGACTGAGGTTTGAAATTATATGATCATAAAAATTCAAGCTTTCAGGCAATAACTAGTGGCTTTCCTCTTGATGGTCAACATTTGCACAATAGTAATATACCATGATAATATGGAACCAACCAAAGTTATAGAAAAGTACAAATTTTGAAATTTTTGTAGTACTTTATGATTGTCAGGAGACAAGCTCATGTATGTTTAATTAACATAGGTGTTCATGGATGATAGTATATTAGCAATTTGATTTCATTTGTCAGATCTTGCTGAATCATTAGTGTCATGATTTATGTCAATGCCTACATGATACGTGCTTAAATTGTTAAAGATAAATCAATGTTATTGTACCATGCCTTTATTTTTCATGGCAACGTCTTTAATCCAAATCCTTAGAGTTACCTTCGATCATTGACTAGAATGTCTATTAATCCCATTTCTTACCTTAGTTAGGCACCTCTATCCAAAAGTAGCTAGATTAGTACCTTCGACTAATCAAACCTTGTTAGTTGACCTTGGAGAAAGTCTGGCTAGTGTCTCTCCATTGGTTAGTCTAGGTCTGCACATATGTAGGCTTAGGAAACTTAAAAGAGAAGTTTCTTCCGGTAGTGACATGTTGGGGGGGAATTCCATAGTTGTGATGGGTTAGTGGACGATTTCTTTCGAATCAATTGGCCACTAGGTTGTGCTTAAACAAGACCTGTCCACAATTTCATCAACAACAGTTGCACCATATGGGAAAGCAACAGAGCACCTCATGTAGGAGCTACATTTTTATATACTTGGTAGATAGAGGAGCACACACCAAGCTAAGAGTTACAAAATTTAGCTTTACCAAATATCAATGAGGGTGCATTAGTGCATGATAAATTTTCCATAGGAGGTAAAAATTCCCTAGTATTTATATTGGTAATTAATACAAGAGTTATTTCACGAGGAGATCTCCTAATTGGAGTTACATTTCCCTTTACAAGGAACCTCTTACAAGGAACCTCTAACTTGGAAGTTACACTACCTATTCATGGGGATTCCTTTTACTATTCTTGGCATATTTATATGGAAGGTGCATTAGTGGATAAAGAGGCTCTTAAATTGTGCTATCCTTAGCCTAGAGGAATGAGCCCTAGTGAGAGAAGATAAAATTTATTGTTCCTTTCTTCTATTTTTTAGAGGAATTAAACCTAACCTCTCATGCTCATTAAATAGAGCTAGAGGAGAATGAGAATAAAGTAATCAGTTGCTCTTATCAGTTTTTCATAAGTATTCTAACCCCTCTTCTCTCTTCTCTCTTATCACTATGGAAACATTGCATGTAGCATAGGAGGTTGACCTTGATGAACTTGAGAAGTTGATCTAAGGACTTATTAGCTTGTGAATTGTAATTCTAGTATTGGTAATGCATGGACCTCTTTTGACTATTGGAATTACTCTTCTATATAGAATTTTTTATTAATTAAATAGATTTCTCATTTGTTTAATGTTTCATTGTGGCATTTCCCTTAATCAGTAAGATGGAGGTTTAAACAATCTGTCTTTCATATTTTTTTTCTTCCTCCTCTTCCATTCACCCAATTGACTAAGGTACTAATCACTTTTGACTAAAGTCTAATTCTAAGTTTTTCTAGGGATACCCCCCTAGGCTAGCATGCTCTAGCTTGAAGTGAGGGAAAGTGAGCTAACGTAACATTGGGATATTTTTATATTGTTACACCCAAATTTCCTTGATGGTTTTGTGGAAGATCACTACAAACAACTTCAAATGCTAACAACTCCATAAAAAAGGTTATTGATTCAAATAGGTTTAAATTAAAATATGAAGGGGTATTGAACATTTTTTTTCAAGATGACTATAGTTTTTGCATGAATCCTTAAGATATTAAGGAGAACCAACTCTAATGATTTTATGGGAATTGAGCTAAGTATATACTTTGTTGGGTGAATGTAAATAGTCTGTCAAATTTCATCAAATCCATGCCCAAGTTACTGCATTTTCTTCTATTTGTTTTTCCATTTAATTGCATTTGATTTTGGAGTAGGTTATGGCAACAAGGATGGTCTCTAAGATGAGGGTGGGCATAGAAGATCACCATTGATGATGAAGAGGATCTAGACTTAGAGGTGGCCTAGCATGAGAAGAAAGTTACAATGAAGCATTCAACTTCAGGCTCTCCTATGTAGAGGGATGGTTAGCAAGTCACGGTCATATAAAGAGCCAAAAGGATGTGTTCATGGTTGCAAGCGAGCTCTGTTATGAGGTGAGAACTAGGATGACTAGCATCAGAAAGGACCTTCAGGATATTTACATTTTTATGCTTGATATTATTAGAGATACTGTTAAGTTGAGGGGATGATATTTCGAAGATTGGTAAGAACAACATGCCTACTCTGCCAAAATGGTAAAATTAAAATATGATCATATGTGTCTATGTACATTTGTAATGCTAGTGGTTAAGGGAAGCAGAATAGAGCAAAGGGATATAAGGCATAAGTTAGAACTTCATGATACTGGTAGAATGGATTACTCATCCAGGGGATGGGCTAATTATTTTTATCCAGTGAACAAGAAGAAAATGCAGGTGTGGAGCAAAGCTGACAGAGTAGCACTAGCACTTTTTGTCTAACTGGCAACAGTTTTTGGATTATCATCAACACAGTAGGGTCAAGTAATGACACAAAAAAAGGGGTAATGATAATATTCAGCCAAGTATATCTGGTTTTGTAGTGAATATTAGTCATTTAGTGGATTAAAGTTATAGGATCACACACTGTGTAATATCAATTTATATCTAGTAAATATATCATTACGCTATTATAAAAGAAGATATGGCATTTTCATGGAGTTAGTTTTCAAATTAGAAAGATGGTGTAATAGCATTGCCCAGTTTAATAACCATACTAAGTTTTTTGGGTTTTTTAGATCTAAAATAGTAGGCCATGTAGGAAAGTGAAATTCACAAAACTAACTTTCAATACCTATGAAGTATGAATACAGTCAGCCTCATGTTGCAACTATTTCACCGGTTCTCAATATTAACTTAAGCAATAAGATTGCTATAAATGAGAAATCTTATGTTACACTAATAAACAGACCTATAAAGGTTGGAACTTACAACAAAGCACAATAGTTGGAAAGCTTAATATAATGTAATTGATTTCTCTACCTTCTCAACACAGAATACATAAGAAACACATTATATCATTACATGTTATATTAACCAATATGGAAGAATAGAAGTAAAATTCCAGAATAAAAAAATGGAAAGAATGCTTACCACTAGCTTGTAGCCTATCCTAAGTTGCTCATATATACAGAACTGGATTGCATCAAAAGGAAAATCACGTAATAGAAATGAACCATACCCCTGCAATAGTAGAAGAGGTTAAGTCGAAATTTTAAGATATTTACTAAACCATTCTTTTTTAGTCTTATTTGAAGTAGGAAATATACATTAAACTGGAGATACAACCTACTTTATGTTTTTCATCATCACTTTCAAATGATTAACAATGAAACAGATTCGATAAGCGAGTCTTCTACGGCAATATATATCCAAACATGTGAAAATGGGAAACTAAAATCTAAAGTTTGTTGATTTTTGTACCTAGGAAAGTGTTCCCTTAAGTGACTTTAGCCTTAGTCACTTAAAAGGGGAAATTGAAGTGACCCTTGCATTAAATGACTTAAGTGAAGCGTTTAATATGACTTTAGAGAATCAAGTCACTTTTGGATAAATTTAAGTGGGTGAGTGAAATTAATATTTATGAGAATTAAATATGAGCATTTAATCTTATCCATCGATCTAATCTAATCTCCACCGTTGGATTAGATGAACCCTAGGGCTCTCACCAAAAAGGTAAGGGAAGGCAATTTCACTCAAATTTGCAGATTTAAGTGAAGGAGAGAGCTGAGAGAGAAAGTTTCCATTTTTCTGAGAAGGAGAAAAAAAATTTGCAGCACACAAATTGAGGGAAATGATAGCAGTAGAGAGGGCACAAAAATTGAGGAGAGGATGGTAGCATTTATTTATGGTCCTTATAGTCTGTATGGTATGGTTTTTCAATACAACGGGCACATTTTTCGAGGCAAATTTCTGGGCATGATTTTTGAGATTTTTTTTGGGGGAACAGATTTCAAGGTTTGTACAGTCATTCCGTATGGTAAATTCTATCCGTACAGCAGCATGGAAATCGAGGCAGAAACAGGAAAAAATTATGAGTTTGATTTTTCCTATTCGTCGTGGAAAACGAGGAAGAAATTTTTTATTCTGGTTTGAGATAAGTTGATCTGAAAATTTTTGAGTTGTGCTATAAATTTCCTGATAATAAAAATATTCTCTCTCCTAATAGGTTTTCTTCTTGTGGTTTTTTCCTAGGAAAGTTGCCAAAAATTTATTGTGTCTAAAATTTTCATGGAGTGCATTTATTTATTTTCTGTCATGAAATATTGAGTTACAACAGTGTTTATTTAAGTTTGAAAATTTATGTTATTTCCAGCCTTTTAAATTTTTTGGGTTTGGTAATAAACTGGATTATTTTCAACATTTAAACTGGAGGCTGAAACTGAGTAAAAAATTACATGGTATCAGAGCTGAGTGGGGCAAAAAATTAATTTTTGTAGACATAAAATTAATTTCCAGAATTCAGAAATATCTTTTGACAGTTAGCAGATTTTGTTGAAACTTGTTCTTTGTGAAAAATGAATTCTACCAGATTGATAATGGAGGATAGGATTGATGGGGCAGGGAACTTTTTCCCATGGAAGGCCTGGATATTGCTTGTGTTAGAGGAGAATGAGTTGTGGGAGGATGTAGTCAGAAATACTATAGCTAATCCCATTGTGATTCCCACTTCTATCGACGCGGTAGCATTTGCTGCTTTCAACAAGAAGGATATTAAGGCTAGGAGGATTATCCTAGATGTTGTTAAAGACCATGTGATTCCACACATTTTAGGGAAATATGGTGCACATGAAATGTGGAGTGCTTTGACCAGCTTGTTTCAAAGTTAAAATGAGAATAGGAAGTTGGTTTTGAGGGAGAAGTTGAAGAGTATCAAGGTGGTCAAAGGAGAGGTTGTTATGACTTATCTTACTAGGATCCCTCAGGTGAGAGATGAGCTTGCAGTAGTTGGGGTGGTTGTACCTAGTGCAGAGCTAGCGCAGACATCTTTGAATGGGGTGTCACAACCTTGGGTTGTGTTTGTACAGGGCTTGGTGGCTAGGGAGAACTTACCTTCATGGGATAGGATTTGTGATGGTTTTTTTCAAGAGGATACTTGAAGGGGTCTTTTACAGTGCAATGCTTCTACTAGTAGGGAGGATGAGGAGGATGTGGCTTTGGAAGCAAAGGGGAAGAAGAAGAACAAGAAGGGTCCCAAGAAGGGTGGGGCCAAGTAGTAGGATGGGCAAAAGAAGGATATGAGCACTGTAAAGTGCTTTGCATTTTAGAATATGGGACACTATGCTGGGTAGTTTCTGAACAAGAAGAATAAGAATTAGCAAAATACAATAGATTCATCGGAGGTCGATGAATTTGTAGCCTAAGATTTCAGTGTGAGTTTTCTTTGTGCACTAGGAATATTGATAGAGATAGAGCATATATTATCACCGATGTGGATGTTGATAGATAGAGGGATTTTTCCTTGGTGACAGACCATTCCTATAGTGCATCTACTTCCAGCACTTGGTATATTGATAGTGGAGCTTCAAGCCACATGATAGGTGCTCGTGAGATGTTCTCCGAGCTTTCACAGACAGAGACTGATGTGGAGGTGGTGTTGGGAGATGAATCGACAGTCAGAGCAGTTTGTTGATGTATTTGTAACTTCATAATGTATTCACTTGTATATCTTATGTATTGTACCTCGATATTTATTCTGGGAAGTATCTATAATGTAATTGAGTCATGACATTCCCTGATGTTCCGATCGGGAGATTCAAGAATGTAAACAAGTCATGTAAAGTCATTGAGGTTAACCCTCCATTGTAAGTCGGGGCAATAGTCCCCACAATTGATTCAAGGTTAACCCTCCTTGCTGATCAGAGGGCAAAGTCCCCACAGTTGTGGGGCACTCGGGTTATTAGACTCTCCTAGAGATGTCAGCCCTGGTAAGTAATTGTTAAGTGAGGCCGACATGTTGGAGTGGACATTAAGTGAACGAAAGAATATAAATAGAGAGTGATCCTCTCTATTTATCACACACACACTCATAATGGTGATAGATTATCCCAGAGTGAGTAAATATATCCTTCCTTATTTTCATGTCCCCTCAAATATTTATACTCAGATAAGTTATAACCTAACATAAGCAAGAAGGAAAGGCCCCATGTTCCCCTCAAATCATGCAGAGAAGAAATCAAGTTCACATAAATAAAAGGCATTACATAAAAAATGAGAATGGTTCCTTTAGTAAACTATTTTTGTGGTTAAGAATGGTTTTTGCAACATCATTGTAATTAATAAATGAGAAAATATGGTGGTCTCAAGAGAAGATAGACACTTTGAGTGAATATTAGGATGGAACTATTTTAGTAATTCATATATTTTACAATTTAAAATATTATTTGTCTTTTGAGTGTCTGATTTGTTGAACTAAGAGTGTAATATTCACATTGGCCACAATGAACATTATTTGTAATTTTATTGTATATTTCTATTTATTTTTAAGGCCAACCAAGTCAACTCAATGTAGGCCGACTACCCCTCCTTGGGGAAAGCTCCCTACCTCTTTAGTCATGTATAAATACATTATTTGACTTTTGTATTTCTACATATTATGACCATTCATTCATGACTCATATGTAAAAAATAATCTTACTTATTGGTCTCCAAAAGGATTATGAAAAGTCAATATATTAACATTTGTTGGATTTTTCAGATGGGTTGTCATTAATTTATGTTTTTGTCTAGATCTGTATTTCACTTTCTCGATTTTCAGATTCATCGAGGCCTGCAAAAACATAGTGACCATTGTGTACAGCTAGTTAGTGCAAGCACAAATTTGCATTGAAACATTATCTTCTAAAATTAACCAATGTATGACATGATTCAATGCATTCTTTCCAACTATATTGGCATTTGAAATCCTTTTTTAGCATTTTGTTGCACATAAAAATTTCTTCTTGTTTCCTGATATTGAAAATAATATATAGTCAATATAATGATCTCCCAATTTTATATTCTTATATAGTTTTTGGTTAGAAATATGGTTTACGAGGTGATAATATTGGGAGGCTAGGATGGAGGAAGAGGAATTTGTGGATTACTCAAAGGAGGTGGAGGAAGTTTTCCTGAAACCAATTTTTGGATGTAGGGATGAAAGTACTAAAACATTGGAAATTATCAAGGGTATCACATAACAACATCGAAGAGGCTAGTGACTCAAAGAAGCTAACCTATTCTAAGTCCATGGCACCACCCCAAATCCCTAACCCTAAGGTTAACCCTAGAACTATGGAGGTCTATGTTGTTAATTTTTTTTCCCAATTGTCCCTAGAATTTTTCTTTTTCTATGCTCAGGCCACCACCTATTATTCTAGGTTTCCAGTTATTTATCCCTGTTAGAATATAATCCGCCGGGATTATATTGTAAATAAATAAATAAATAGGAATATGAATAGTTGCATAGGAAGGTGAAAAGGATGGTTCTCAACTGGCACATGAAATGTATAAATGTATGATATGTCAATGGAATAGAATGGAATTGGGGGTTATACCTATCAGTTGTATCAGAGCCTGGCTATTTTCCATAACTCCTACCTGCTGCATTTCAGTCCTAGCATTCTACTTGCCAGTCCATTGCCAGACTGCCTGCCCATCGCCAGTCTACCCTCTACTCTTCCCTCCTTCTAGTGCATTCATTGCATGTGTTTTTCTTATAGCGTGGGAGCCAATAATTCTGTGTGATACCTAACCCTAATTTTTCTGTGTATTGATCGCGTCGCCTCTCCCTCTCCTCACGTTCTTCTTTCTTGTCTGCTGCCGCTCCCTTCTTGGGAGGAAGTATTCTGAACTCTTCACAGTCCCCCAACACCAAATTCATGTGGCAATCGAATGCCATGAATTTTCCAATAAGGTGATGCCCATCCTAGATCGTTACCCGCATTCTGTAATTTATATATTGCAGCATCTTCGAACTCTTTGACATCGACGTTGTGACTGGCGACTGCCTCTGCTAAGAGGAGGAGGACAACAATGAATTTCGGCCAGCCCTACTGTGATGGGGCTTGAGTCTGGTCTCTCTCTCTCCTGTATAAATGAAAATGGGTGAAAACAGATGACCCATGAATACATAGATATAAAGCACTAATGATGTACATATTCCGCGTGGAGATATTCTGAGCCTGAGCGGAGATATTCTACGTGGAGATATTCTGAGCCTGAGTGGAGATATTCTGCCTGGTATTCTGCGTGGAGTATGAGCCTGCATGGAGAGTGAATCTGTTGTATGAGCCTGAGCTAGTTATATGAGTTGAGTTTTCATGTGAAGATTGTTCTGAATATTGCGTTGTGACTGACCAAGTTTATCTATTGCCAACCTCAAAACGTTTGCAAAATATCTTTCGGGATAACAAATGCATTTGATAGCAATTCATAATGAGTCTAGGAAGTCTTCTGGCTTCCCATATTCATATCTTTTATGCTGAAGAATAATGTGTATTGACTGCTATCGTCACAGCTATCATGAATCGTGACCTTCTGTTGAGTTTTTTGTGAAGGAATAAATACCTATCAGTGGTATTTTTCTGCGGGAGTTTTGGAGCTGAGTATATATTATGCTGCGTGAGTTTTGAAGCTACGATTTGTGTGAGAGATGATATCCTCCATTTGAAGCTGCGATTTGAGATTATGGCGCCGTCTGTGGGAACCCTAATTTTCTGAGTGAACCCTTATTTTCTTGCTGAAGACTGGTGCGTCCTCTCTAGGGTGGAAACCCTAATTTTTTGAGTGAACCCTTATTTTCTGAGTGAACCCTTATTTTCTTGCTCAAGACTGGTGCGTCCTCTCTAGGGTGGAAACCCTAATTTTTTGAGTGAAGCTACCTGCGTGGAGCTGCCTGCAAGTTCTGCAAGTTGCTGTGAGCTACCTTGTCCCGTCAGAGTTGGGGTCTATCTCTTCTCTGTAGAGTGTTGCGACTTCATCAAAGATACAACCTGCCATTGAAGAGTTCACGTTGTGCTACTACAAACAAGTCTGCTGCAAGATATTTTGTTGATGTATTATTGTATTTGAAATGTAATTTTCATGTAATAGCACTCTAGAATTAATGATATAGAGCTATTGATAAGCTGCAAAATTATTTGATAAGCTGCAAAATTATTTGTATAGGCTGCAGAATCATATTGTAATATGTAAAGGAGCAGGAATCTAAACCTGCATCCCATATCTTTTTCTAAGCATTCTGTAAGTTACAATTTCCAGATTAGAGATGGACTCTTTGGCATCTATTATTGGTGCTTCCCTTGCTGGCAAAGACCAATCCAATGACCATCCAAAAGGAGAGAGCAGCAATAGAGGACGAGGAAGAAGAAACTTCAGAGACAGAGGGGGCAGAAACAAAAGATTAGATTTGCAGTGCAAGCGTTGTGGAAACACTGGGCACACATTAGATTAGTGTTGGGCTTCATGGGACTCCATCAAAGACAAGCACAACCAAAAGAAAGATGATAATAAAAATCAATATGCTAGTAAATCTTCTGATTCTGCTCATTGTATTGTTGCACATTGTAATCTTGGAATTAATGAAATGACTTCTCTTTCATCTTACAAAGATTGTTGGCTGCTTGATACTGGTGCAACATCACACATGACATTTAGAAAAGACTGTTTTGAAGAACTTAATGAAACAATAGATGGCATAGTTTACTTTGCAGATAAGTCTAGTCTTAAACCAAAGGGAATGGGCACCATTTGATTGAAGATGCCCGGATTCCCTGATTTCTTGTTGAAGAATGTCCTTTATCTTCCAGAGTTGTAGAGAATCCTGCTGTCCTTGGTGGAGATTCGACAGCAAGGCCATTCCATCCACATGTTTGATGGAATCATTGAAATAAGAAATTCCTCTGACAACCAAGTCATCATGACTGGATACGAAGATGGGAAGCTGTTGAAGCTCAAGGGTTCATCTGCAATAGTTCATAACTATGCCTACCTCTCTCAGCATGGAGAAGGTAATTTGTCATCTAGTTCATTGTGGCATGCAAGATTTGGTCATCTAAATTATAACAGTCTTCGTTTGTTGAGAAAGAATGGTGTATTTGGTTTTCCCACCATTCCCAAAGAGAAGAACAAATGTGATGCATGTATATTAGGGAAACATAGTAAGCTGCCATTCCATGAATCTAATTTCAGAGCAAGTAGGAAATTAGAATTAGTACATTCTGATTTATGTGGCCCAATGCCAACTCCTTCAGCAAATGGGAATAAGTATTTTATGACATTTGTTGATGACTACTCAAGAATGTGCTGGATTTACTGTTTAAAGAAAAAATTAGAAGCATTTCAAACATTCAAAGACTTTCATGCATTGATAGAAAAACAAGCACAAAAAAAAATTGGTACACTTCGTATTGATAATGGGAAAGAATACACTTCAAATGCTTTTGAAAATTATCTTCGCCAACATGGAATTGCACATCAGACTACCGTTCCCTACAATCCTCAACAAAACGGTGTAGCAGAAAGAATGAATAGAACCATAATGAATATGGTTCGCTCAATGATGTTTTTCAAGAATGTAAAACTAATGTTTTGGGGTGATGCAGTAAAATGTGCAGCCTATTTGAGAAATAGAAGTCCCTCAAATGCTCTTGATAACAAGACTCCACATGAAATGTGGTTTGGCCATCTCCCTTGAGTCAGGCATCTCAGAGTTTTTGGTTCCACCTGTTATGCCTTGATTCCAAAGGAGCAAAGAAACAAGCTTGGTGCTCGAAGCAGAAAATGCATTTTCCTGGGGTACGAAGAATACTCCAAAGCATACCATTTGTATGATGAGGTAAACAAGAAATTTGTTATTTCCAGAGATGTCATTTTCCTTGAGACTAATAAAAATGACCAGTCCATTGAGAGACAGCTTGATCATTTGGAAAGTTATTCTCATCCAAAGACATATTCTGAAAATGAATATGAAATTCCAAACCTTGAAGGGGGGATTCCTATTTTGGATCAACCTTTGGAATTTCCATATGAAGCACCAACTCCCCTGCATGAAGAAGTTCCTGTTACTTCACCTGATCAAGAGGTTCAATTGGATGATGTGATTGAGAGAATTGAAAGACTCTCAATCAATGATGAAGCACCACCAGCTGATCAACCAGGACCATCATAGAAGATTCCTAAATGGGCCACAAAGACACTTGAAAGTGTCCATCCGGATGAAGTTGGAAAGACAGGAACGAGAAGTTCGAAAAGACATGAAGATGGAGGAGGAGCAGATAATTCAGGTGATGACATGGATGTATCATTTGATTGTGAATTTAATTTATCTGCTAACTTTGAACCAACTTCCTTTGAAGAAGCTTCTACTCGAGTTGAGTGGAAAGAAGCTATGCAGAATGAGTATGATGCACTCATGAAGAATGTAACTTGGAAGCTGGCTGACCCTCCAGTTGGAACCAAACCAATTGGCTGCAAGTGGGTGTACAAGAACAAATACAGATTAGATGGATCACTTGACAAGCACAAAGTCAGGCTTGTAGCAAAAGGCTATGCACAGAAAGAAGGAATTGACTATGAAGAAACATTTTCTCCTACAGCAAAATGGGCTACCATCCGAACCTTACTCTCTTTAGCTGCTCAGAAAGGGCGGAAAGTTCATCAAATGGATGTGAAGACTACTTTCTTGAATGGAGACTTGAAAGAGAATGTCTTCATGTCTCAGCCAGAAGGATTTGTTGTGAAAGGAAAAGAGCAAAAGGTATGCAAGCTTGTCAAATCCTTGTATGGCCTAAAACAAGCGCCTCGTGCATGGTATGAAAAGTTAACCGAGCATATTTTGAAGTTAAATTTCAAACATTTTGATCTTGATGATGCAACACTGTTTATAAAGAAAGTTGGAAGATCTGTTGTGTATCTTGTGGTGTATGTAGATGATCTTTTAATGACAAGGAACAATGAGAGCTATATATCATCCATAAAGAAAGATTTGAAAAAGATCTTTGAAATGACAGATATGGGACATCTCCACTATTACTTAGGAATTGAAGTCACTCAACATCCTAAGTACATATTCCTATCTCAGAAAAAATATGTTGGAGAACTACTAAACAAATTTTGCATGACAGAATGCAACCCTATATCTACTCCAATGGAACAGAAAATGAAGCTCACATCAAGCGAAGGAAAAGATTTTGAAGATGCGACCAAGTATCAACAACTTGTAGGGAGTCTTATCTACCTTACAACAACTAGACTAGATATTTCTTATGTTGTTGGCATAATTTCAAGGTTCATGCATAAACATTGTGAAGGACACTGGTCAGCTGCAAAGAGGGTTCTAAGATATTTGAAGGGGATTCAAGACGTTGGACTCAAGTACTCTAAAGTGGATGACTTCAAACTTATTGGGTACTCAGCCTTAGATTTTGATGGTGATAAGGAGACAGGAGTATCAACTTCTGGATACACTATGAGTCTTGGATCAGCAGTTGTCTCATGGAGATCACGCAAACAGTCAGTTCTAGCAGATTCAACAACAGAAGCAGAATATGTGGCTGTAGATGAAGCTACGAAAGAAATAGTATGGCTTAGGAAGATACTTGAATATTTGCAAGAAAAACAAGAGAACTCCACTCCATTGTTGGTCGACAATACTTCTGCAATCAAGCTGGCTAAGAATCCTAGATTCCATGATTGAACCAAACACATCAACACAAAGAATCATTTGATTCGACATCATGTAGAGGCCAAGACAGTCCATCTTCGACATTGTTCCACAAATGATCAAGTTGTAGACATCTTCACCAACGCGCTTGGACGAGAAAAATTTGAAATATTCAGAACCATGCTCGGACTTACGAACACCCCTTCGGATTAAGAGGGGGATTGTTAGAATATAATCCGCCGGGATTATATTCTAAATAAATAAATAAATAGGAATATGAATAGTTGCATAGGAAGGTGAAAATGCTAGTTCTCAACCGCCACATGAAATGTATAAATGTATGATATGTCAATGGAATAGAATGGAATCGGGAGTTATACCTATCAATCCCCAGGGCTCTGTTTTCTAAATTTTTCTTCAAAATATTCATTGGTTTATCGATCAATTTGTGTTGTTTTTCCTTGGGTTGTCCCAAATTTTATGTTTTCTTTATATGCCATACAACACAAAAATTCTCCAAACCCCTGTATAATACTTAAAAAACCAAAACCAAATACAGATCAAAATAAAATCTATTTGCATGGGTATCTAGGGGGGAAATTTTGAGGCCATTTTTCAGCCCATGAGCATTCAAAGGTGATTTTGGTGTATTATGGGCAACATAACAATGAGGAAAGGACCAAAACTCAGAACTTGGCGTGAACGACAAATTCTGGGCCAGTTTTGTTGACTGAACCAACATTTTGGTCATAGTTACAATAGAAAGCCATCTTGTTGCAGAGGTTTTGGGCACTTTTTCACAAGTCTGGGCGTGAAAACAATATCGATATTCAATCTTCCTTGTATATAATGATGCACTTGAGTTGACACGTTTGGAGCAAGAGAAAGGACTAAGAATTTGTCAAAAGGTGACTTACCTAAGAAGGGTGGCTTAAGAACCCTCAATGAACTTAAAAGGACCCCAAATAATGTTTAAAGTGTCAAAATCCCACATTGAAATTAAAAGAACCCTAACTAAAGTCTTTTATATTATTTGTTGACTCCTTGACTTGTGGTGTTTTCCCCTTGAATTACTCAATGGTGAAATATAAAAGGAAGTTGTCCCTCACTTGATGAACATAAATTCAATCATTTTCTTTATCTTTGTCCAAAATTTCGATTGGGTAACTACTGCCAGTGTTGAGGACCTCACCAATATGCAATCAAACCCTAGAAGTATGACGTTTTCTCATTGAAATGCCACCAAAGTTTTACTAAGCCCTAAATAGGCCCCTGAGTCACCAAAGAAGAGTTGTTGAGATCCCTAGAAAGTTGTTGAGTTCTAATAAAACCGTAAATATGAATGCCGAGACTCCTATTAGGGATGTCGAGGTCTTACATAGCCCTAAAGAGGTCTATCGTGAATATTAAAGGGCTATTGAGAGACTATTGTGACACCAAATGAGACCATCGAGGGTTAGATAAGGCCCTGAGTAGGGATGCAGGTACATAATATAGGCCACCAAGGGTTCTTCTAAGCCCTAAATAGGGCTACCTTGAAACCAAAAGTTTTGTTTAAGCCTTGACAAGGGCTTCTTAGACAACATATAAAGTCACTGTGATAAAAAAGATCTCTAGTAGGGCTATTGGGTCAATGACCAGGGCTACCAAAGATCAAATCCAGCCTCACCAGGACTAACATTGTTCAAATTAAGGTCAATGAAGGTCAAATATAACCATCTGTAAGGTTGTCGTTGCTCAGTTGAGGCCATCAGGGCCATCGTTATACATGTTGAATCCATTGTGGGTTAGTTCAAGGGTTTAGTAGAGATGTCGATGCATAGTTGAAGTCACTAAATATTGGATCAAGCCCTGAATAGTGATTTCATTGCACAATCAAGATCATAAAGGGCTAGATAAATCCCTAACGAGGTTTATATTAAATTATTGAGGGTGACCATGGGGTTAACGTTGCTCATTCTAGACCATATTTAATAAGATTGAGTCCTAAGAGGGATGACACTGGATCAGATTCAGACTTCCTTCATCTACAGCAGGTCTAAACATCATCATATGAATTTGGACAATGTTTTGTTACAAAGTTAAAGAAGATCTCCGGTGGGTTTCAACAAGAAAGGAAAATAAGAGATAGGGCCGATGTCAACATATAGAAGGGTTTACATCAATGAGACTTGTTACAACCATGATAAATAAAGAGTAGCAGTTCCGACCATGTTCAAGATTTTTATTATTTTCGACATTTTGATTCCGACCATACTAAATTAACCTCTATTTTTTTATAAACTTACTTACATACATAGGACATTGCAGGCACTCGTATTGAAGGTGCAGTAAATCTGTAAGCATCGCGTGAAGACAAATTGCAGACAACCCATGAAGAGAAATTTCAGAGAACATCGTGAAAACCGTCAACATAAATCACATACACTCGTATTGAAGTCGTGAAGCCCTGTCGGAGAAATCACATGCAGCGACCAATACAAAAATCATGTCAAGAAATAAAAATTGCAGAATCTTCCAAACGTTGACATAAAAATCTAACCTCATCTATTTAAAACATTGTTATTTTGCATGCCAATGCGTAGTGCAAAAATACCTAGGAGCTGCTCCTTGTAAGCTTCGTACACCATGAATGTGTGGGTGGTGTATTGGATAACAATAGAAGTATGCCATGCCCTTGTACCACCAAGTGGGTAGGGTGCATCCATGGAGGTGGGTAACAATTTTTGGCAAAGCGATTTAAAAAAAAAAACAAAATGCGCACCCTCGATCAAGTTATTAATACCTCGATCGAGGGCTTAATAAGCCCTCGATTGAGCTTCTATCAAACCCTCAATCAAGCTTTTGATAAACCCTCGATCGAGCTATTACTAGTTCGATCAAGGGTTAAACCAAAGCTTGATCGAGGGTTTATCAAAATATCGATCGAGCTACAAACCTTGATCGAGGTCCCTGGTAAAAAAATTATAAAAAGGCCATGGGCAGCCACAACCATTTCCCATTTTCTGCACTGCACACTCTCAACCAAGCTACTGCAACCTCGATTGAGCTCGTGCATAAGGGATTCCCACCTTCACCTTCCACCACGATGTCGGATCCCAGAGGTAACACCCAAAACTTCTAATTTGAAATTTAAATGAAACGTTACTCTGTTTTTTTTTAATGTTAGTTTGAAATTGAAAAAAATAATTTTTATTGATTATTGTAGTTTTTTTTTTGTCTAATATGTTTGAAATGTGTGACGGCAAGCAAAAATGCTGCCATATTTTTATAAAATCGTAATTGAAATTTGTTATTTATTTTAAATTTAATTTTTTTGTTTTATACATATTTTGTCAACTGATAGCGTTTATGCTGCCCGTTTAATTATTAAATGTGTGCCCGGCAAGCAGAAATGCAACCCAAATTTTTTCAATCCTCCGAGAATACATGGAGGATTGAAAAAAATCAAATTTGTTAAGTTTAAAATTTTAATTTATAGTTTGTATAAATATTTCTATTTGGGAATTTTTATGCTGCCGGTTTAATTTTGAAATGTGTGTTGGGCAAGCAGAAATGCTGCCTAATTTTTTTCAATCCTCTGAGAATACAGGCAGGATTGAAAAAAATACAAACCCTAGACGCGAGACAATCATGACCTTTAAACCTACGGAGACATTTATCTAAACCCATATATTTTACTTTCAATATTTTAATATATATTCAAATTTATATATATATATATATATATATATATATATATTAACTATTAAATATTTAATTAAAATAAATAATTATAATTAAAATTAAATTATTATATTACTTCATATTTATATTTTTTATAAATAGTTTTTCATAATAAAATAAGATATGTATGTTTTGACTTAGTAGAGATATTTTGATTTTAGTTTATTGAAAAGTGTACAAGTATGTATTTTTGTTTTTTTTGAAGCTCAAACGTATTATGAAAATGTTGATATTTTATCTTTTTTGAAGGAAAATAATATTAATAAATTTAAGTGTGTAAATTTGAAAAAAAAAATTAAATTAAAAAATTAATAGAAATTCATGATTTAATTTTTTTTAAAGAATATTAAATTAAAAAATTAATAGAAATCCATATGTTAAGATAAAATTATATTTTTGATATTTTTTAGAAAAAATATATAGATTTATATTCAACATTTTGAAAATTATAAATTATAAATTTAGAATATTTTAAAATAATAGTAAAATATATTACTAATAAAAAATATAACTTTATACATTAAGACGTTGACATTTTCCATCCAGGATAGGTTAGTCAGGATAAGTTAGTATTACCCTCCTTATTGCCTTAGCTTATGAGAATAGCCATGCCCATTCATCAATCCATGGAGACTTGCATCTAGACGTCCTCCTTGCCATTACGATTTTATGTGAAATCTATGTATTTCATTCATTGCATTAATAATATGTTCCAATGGTTTACAATTGGTCTTGGGAAATAAATAAATGAGTAAGCACAATAAAAAAAAGCATTGGGCATATACTAAAATACTAAGTCTCTCTTTATCCCGTTAATCCCCATATGGGAGGTTCAATTTGCCAAGTAACCTATAGCAATGGAGAAATATTGATGGCAATAATAGCAATAGGGTAGTGGTGTACTAGACCTGCCATAGAGACATTTTAACTTGTCCACATGAACCATGTCGACCCAAGTTCCATGCATTCATTAGCTAATAGATCTGAGTGTGGGAACAACTATTATTCTACATAATACGACAATAGTATACTATTAATAATAAATTATATCAAGACATAATGCATATCTACGTTTGTTTTAGTTTTTGCTAAAGTTAGCATAAAACCATAGGCCAGGGATAGGGATGCTATGATATATTCTCGAGATAGGTATACATGTTGAACATATTATTATATCTTTTATGAATATCCTTGATGAAATGGTTGAGTTGTACCTAGTGGAAAAAATGATATCGACATAAATTATGTGTATAGGTAAAGTTTAAAATAAATTGAAATGGAAAGTTAGAGACTGAACTACTGGATTCGGATCTAAAAATTTAGAGCTTCAAACTTTAAGCAAAAACCATGAGCCCCAAGAACACTTTTGCATTCACACACATGACATGAATGATCAAGCTCAACTATCTATGAAAAAAACATTTGCATGTGTCATTTCCTTATTGATTGTGCTCACACTCATGATCATTCTCCCATTATTAATGTGCACCATGTGATGATATATTAATTTCATCTCAAATCTACATCTTTACTATTGACATATTTATCATTTATCTTATATTGTATGCCGACTACATTTATTATGCCTTATTTCATGCATATGCATCTCTACAGTGGGGTTCTTCGATTCACCGAAGGCACAACACTGGCAGATTTGCAGCCATTCCTCTCCCTGGAGGTCGACAGAGGACTCATGAGTATACAATTGAGCATGATGTACTCCTTTTTGTTAGTTAAACAACAAATTAAATTTTTTCACATGTGTATATTTAATCAAATTGTGTGTCTCTATTTTCATAGGTTCGCCTAGGCGTTTTGTGCCAACACATGCTTCTGCTAGGGAGATGAGCGCAAAACACATTGGCAGTCGCTCTATGCATGTGAGTGGCGAGGATGATACTACTGGTTTTGGTGGGGAGGTTGCCCATGAGACAAGTACATTAAATGCATATATATTTTTCTTTCAATTATCAATACCTTTAATTTATATTGATGTCAATTTCACCTACAATTGATCATTAGAGGAATTTTGGGGTCTAAAATGGGCCTCCTAAGGAAAATAATAAAATAATAGTTAAAATAATAAAATAATGGTTAAAATAATAAAATAATATTAATTAATTTTGGAGGAAGAAAGAAAAAAACTACTTTTTGTGTTTGTATTTTCGACATATCTCCCTATGTTTTTACTCAAATTTCGATTGGGAGAGCTCGTTGGATGTGGAATTTGATTCCGCATCCAACGAGTACCCACACTGCATACTTTTAAGAGATCCCGCTACCCAAAAAATAAGAAATACCTGAAAAAATGTGATGATGATGTCATCATCACGTTTTTTCAGGTATTTCTTGTTTTTGGGGTAGTGGGGTCCATCAAAAGTATGCAGTGTGGGTACTCGTTGGATGCAGAATCAAATTCCACATCCAACGAGCTCTCCTGATCGAAATTTGAGTAAAAACACAATGAGATATGTCGAAAATACGAACAAAAAAAAGTAGTTTTTTTTAATGACAAATATGCCAATTCAACCATTATGGTTGACTTATTTTATTTTAATTCTATTGGTTCTTGAATTCCAACTCACAAAAACTTATTTTGGCACGTTTTCTTATAAGGCCCATTTTAGACCCCAAATTTCCTCTAATGGTATGTATTTTGAATGATGTTTATGTTTTCATCTAATTTTTAGGTGCTGCATAGGAGGGCCCTGACCCTTTTGAGGAAACACCATGGGAGGATGAGATCACACATATAACGCTACAAGACATTACCAATCAGCGTGGAAATTCGCGGGTTAACGTCCAAGAGATTTCGGAGCACTCTCTCGCATCACGTTCGATGTGGATGATGTTAGAGGCAGTAGACAATCTACTGAAGGTCTATAGGTCCATCAGACCATTGATTTCTCTTTGGGTCAGTACATGTCAGAGAAGAAGGGCCATAGTGAGGGGTCCTGATAACTGGGCCACAATGAAACATGCAACAGCTGGCCATGATGTGAAGGGAACATTATTTGATATCCCTCTTGACCGTGGTGTTGGTCAAGCGCTTAGACTCAAGGAGTTTAATCTAGAGGATGCAATGCCTTATGTATACGACAGGTTTATTAGAGCGTGGGGCATGTTTCCCCACCATGACCAGGTCCCATTATACTTTGCAAAACACATATATGCAGAGTTTGTCATGGACATGCACCTATATTACACTAGCACACCCGACGAGCTTCTATGGTGCTGGTGGGGGACGCAGTAATGTGCGTCTTGGGGCTAGGAGAGACCTTGGAGCTCAACTAGAGCCAGAGCCTTTGGTAGGTTTCCCTTCTAAGACCATGCTCAAGATATATTATGTAGTTGTGTCATCTCATCTAGCTTATGAGGAGTGGAGTGCATTGGCAGAGGCGACACGCATGACGATGCATGGTACCATGATGGATGTGCAGGCAAAGAGGCATAGAGAACCCATTGCACCTACAGAGCCTAAGATACAGTGGGTGACCGATGATTTTCTCAATGTTCTTGATCGCCACACACTGATGCATTATGCTATCATGGCTCATGATGCATATTTTGGACTGCATCATAGATGCAAGCCTCGACCGATGGGATAGGTATATCTTTATTGTCATCATTTGATTGTCGTGATTGCAATGTATTCTCAAATGAATCATTTTTTAACTAATACTTTGCTTTGTGTTAGACCTCAATGTAGGAGCCTAGTTTCATGGAGGTCCTTTTTGGCAGTGATGCATCTGTTCGAGGTCCTGCTGCAGTTCCACCTTCCCACATCTATGAGGTATGTGTTAACTGTCATCCTCGATTGGAATTTCTAAATGAGTCAATTGTTGAACACATAATGTTGTGGTATAATCTAACTTTCGTCATTTATCTTACTCATATTGTACATGATAGAGGCAAGGGTGTTGCATAGGATTCTACACAGCCCCGCTCGAGTCCTACTTATTGCACGCCAATCGACGATGTACTAGTTATTTATGTTTGAATTGTTTTCATTTTTCTGTTCATATTATAATTTACATGTTGAAATTGTAATTCTTAAGTTCAAACTGTAATTCATTAATGTAACTATTTTCATGTCATGTGGAAACATATGCAGACACAGGCAGCTGCAGATGAGGGCATTGAAGCCGCTGTGATGTTTACGGATGAGTGGATAGCCGCTCATCAGCCGGGTCCTGATGAAGGCTTGTCTCAACATCCCATCCTCCCAAACCTGGCACTCAACTCGAGTGAGGTGAGTTCATAGATAGATATGTTTCATATATATATATTTAATTTTTTGTCACATTCTACATATAATTTAAATATGTGTTATGTAATTGACTTGTAGAGTTCACGGTTTTAACTTCTGCAGTTCTCAGACCTGGACAATTTTCTTCATGATGTGCATAGTCTAGCTGGTGGTAGTGTAGCCGACAGTAGTGTAGCTGGCGGTAGTGTAGCTGGCGGTAGTGGCCATGATGTTCGATCTCTCGATCAATGGCGTAGGAGTGATTTGTAGACTGTTATTTGTGAATGTTATTATTTTGGACTTTATTATTTTGTACTTAATGAGTATCGATATATCTATCTATCTATCTATCGATATATATATATATATATATATATATATATATA
>LPNX010425672.1:358891-413506 GCA_001517045.1 Pseudotsuga menziesii
TTTAAAGTTTTATGTAATCTTAATGTTATTTAACAAGATCATTAATGTGGAACAATCTTACAAAATTGTACAATTTTGCAATTTAATAAATTACAAGTTTACAAAATTTAGAAGTTTACATGTTTGCAAAAGTGTCAATAGAACACAACTTACAATTAAAATGTTACAAAATTTACAACTTTACAATGTAAGATCTACTAGGTGAAAATTACAAAAATTTGATTTCATATACACAAAAATTTACAACTACAATTTTAAATTTGGTTTCATTTGTAAAAAAATTACAATTTTGCAAAATTGTCAATCAAACAAAACTTACAATTTAACATAACTCACAATTAATATCGATTGCAATCAATATATTTAATGAGGATGCAATAAATGTATGTGTTGTTCTTTGGATTGCATGTCACTAACAATTTACAAGTTTACAATTTACAACTTGTCTACAATTTACAAGTTTACAATTTACAACTTGTCCATTCCTAGTTATAGGTGTTCATGCACATAGAGTACATATGTGAATGAACATGTACTCTCATATATATGTTTACAAAAATTACATTCAAATACAAATGATATATTTCAGAAGAAATTTTGATTTCCTACATTTCAAAAGCATGTCAACTATGTCAACATCAAAAGTGACATATAACCTTCATTCATCTGACTAATGGGTTATAGGAATGCATTTCTCCATAATACGATCATGGTTAGCTACTGACATCTTCCATATCTTTGGTTCACCCCTCTTCACCTTCATTTCAATGAGATATATCTGAGCTTCCACCACCAAATGACTGCACTGACAAGATATATATTCAGGCATGAAATCTCTGTAAATAATATAGTCACCTTGTCTTCTCTCTTTTTCAAAAAGTGGCCCATCACAACTAGGTAACCAACTTGGTATGTGAAATCTCCATCGACATAGGGCTGCACCAACCTGCTTTTGATTTGTGTACACTGCATAAAAAAGTATGCCACATGCTCAACATTTCCTGGTGGTGCAATTACAACAAATACATCACCTGCATCAAGATTTTCAAATATTAAATTATATATATATATATATATATATATATATATGCATGTGTATAGGACTAGAGACTTAAACATCCAATCAAGTATCATGTACCTTGCTTAACCAAATTAGAAACCCGATCATGATCTAGTGAAACCACTGCCTTGCCAGTGTGCATCTTTTGCCATGTCGAAATTGGATGTGGCTGTTGATGTATATGTAACTTCGGAATGTATTCTTCTATGTATCTTATGTATTGTTACCCGATGTTTATTTCGGGATGTTTCTATTATGTATTTGAGTCATGTGGTTATGCCCCGATGTTTCGATCGGGAGGATTAATAATGTAATCAAGTCATGTCAAGTCATTAGGTAAGTCCCCACAGTTTCGGGGCACTTGAGTTATTATACACTAATTAAGGTGTAGGCTCGAGAAGTAATTGTAAGTTAATCCTACATGGTTGAGTGCACTTCAAGTCAACGGAAGAATATAAATAGAGAGTGAGAGTCTCTCTATTTATCGCTTGTAAATTACATCACTTGCTCTCTCAAGTGTGGCGCACCTTTGGAGAAGGAAATATTTTGGCTTGACAGAAGATAGAAGGCTGCTGTTGTGTTGGGAGGTCATCTTACTGTTTTGGGATCTCATCTTGTGGTGATACTATCTTAGAGGAAGTTGAGTGGTTTTCTCCATTTATGGTTTCCCCTCCTAAAATCTTTGTGTCTCTTGTCTCTTGTGATGTGCTTATGTGATTGCTGTACTTGTTATTCTCTCAGTGAAAAGATCTTAACATATTGCTAGCTTAAATGTTGAAAAACTAACATGGTATCAAAGCTAACCTGAGAAGAAGACATTGTGCAGCTGCGGAGGCTAGGGCTTCCTTGTTTGTGGATCTTTCTCCACTAATTTTCAGCAAAAGTAAGGTGGACTTACTCTCCTCCCTAGGGCGCATCTTTCTGTCGAAACAGAATTCAATTCGAAGGATTTTCAGTTTTGGATCTGTCACTGGGGTCGGAAATTAGGGCTTTTTATTGAAGAGGAATTTTTCAGTGAGCCCAGGCTTGGATTGTTCTCCTCCCCAAAATCGAATTTAGGAACAAGTTTGAAGGCATTTGGGTGGATAGAACTCCGGAAAAGAAAAACCCTAGTTGCTCCTGAACCAGCTCTACAGGATTTTAGCTCAAGTTTCAGAATTGACATCTTGAACTTGGTAAGATCTAAAATCTCTTGTATTTATATTTTGAGGTTCTTATTTAAATATGTCTCATCATACCAAGCTTGATTAAAAGCTTGAGGGGGCTGATAACTTCCGAGCTTGGAAGTATAGGATCTCCCTGGTCCTGGAAGAGAATGAACTAGACTCCTACATCCATGAGGAGGTTCCAGCTCCAGAGGGAGATGAGGAAAAGGCTCTTCATAAGAAGAAGATGGTTATGGCAAAGAGAATCATTGCTGATTCTATCAAGGATCATCTTATTCCTCAGGTGTCCTCTCTCAAGACACCTAAAGCTATGTTTGATGCCCTAACCAAATTGTTTGAAGGAAAGAACATCAATCGGAAGATGACCCTGAGAAACCAGCTGAAGAATGTGAAGATTCAGAATGCGGAAACTATCCAGTCATACTTCACAAGAGTTTCTCAAATCAAGGAACAATTAGAAGCTATTGATGAAGAAGTGGAAAATGCAGAGATTGTCATGACTACATTGAATGGCCTCCCTAGGTCATGGGATGCTTTCATTCAAGGAATCTGTGATAGAAAGAAGTTGATCAAATTCAGCAGATTATGGGAAGAATGTTCTCAAGAAGAAGCTTGAATAACAGCCTGGGAAGAGAATATGGGAAGTGAAGATCAAGCCCTCACAGCTCACTCAAAGAAGGAAAGAAGAAAACCTTATAAAGGTAAGAGCTCTCACTCTAAAAGAGATCTATCTAGAATTAGATGTTATACATGTGATGAAAAGGGACACTTTGCTAAAGATTGTCCTAAGAGCAAGAACCACTCTCACAAGAAGAAGGGGAGCAAAAGAAGACATCATGCCCATGCTACAGAGGATGATGAACCATCCAAGAAGAGATCCAGATATGAAAGTGAAGATTTTTCAAGCGAGGATGAATATGTTTTGATATCAGCTCTCACAGGTAACATTACTCATGGCAGTGATGATTGGCTTATAGATAGTGGAGCTTCCAAACATATGACAGGGTTCAAGGAATCTTTTGTGAGACTATCAGAACATGAATCACCTCACAAGGTGAAATTAGGAGATGACTACCAATATCCAATAAAAGGTAGTGGGGAATCTTCTTACAAGCTGGACTCTGGTAAGTCTCTAACAATGAAAGAAGTATTGTTTGTTCCAGGACTTAAGAAGAATCTTCTATCCATTTCAGCATTGGATGCAAAAGGAATGCAGGTTGCATTCATAGATGGTCAAGTCATCATGTGGCCTAAAGGAAAGACTATCGATGATGCGGTAGTGATTGGAGAACAAGAAGGAGGCTTGTACAAATTGAAGGGCCATCCAGAACAAGCCTTGATCCATGATTCAGTAGAGCCAAATGAACTTTGGCATAGAAGGCTTGCACATGTGCATTACAGAGCACTACCCATTGCAAGAAAAGCTGTTGAAGGTCTTCCAGAATTCCAAGCAAAGCATGATTGAGTTTGCAAAGGATGTGCGGAAGGGAAGATTACAAAGAAGACATTTCCTAGCAGCGAAAGCAAAGCCAAAGGCATTCTAGAGATCATCCATTCTGATGTATGCAGTCCAATGTCATTAAACTCACTAAGCGGGTATGTATACTATGTTTCTTTTATTGATGATTTTTCTAGAAAGACATGGATTTATTTTATGAAGAACAAAGATGAAGTATTTAGCAAGTTCAAGGAATTCAAAGCCTTGATCGAGAACCACACTGAAAAGAAGATCAAGACCATTAGATTAGATAATGGTGGAGAATTCACTTCAAATGAATTCAAGGAGCTATGCAAAGAATTAGGGATTAAGAGGGAGTTGTCCACTCCTTATAATCCACAGCAGAATGGGGTTGTAGAACGGAAGAATAGAACTATCATGGAAGCTACAAGAGCTATGCATCATGATCAAGATCTACCTATGCATCTTTGGGATAAAGCTGCTAGAACAGCAGTGTATGTACAGAACCGTACTCCACATAGAGTGCTCGAGAACAAGACTCTTGAAGAAGTCTTCTCCGGAAAGAAACCAGAAGTCAGCCATCTTAGAATATTCGGCTGTCCAGTGTACATACATATTCCTAAAGAGAAGAGAACAAAATTAGATCCTTCAGGAAAGAAGGTCATATTTGTGGGATATTCTGAAAGCTCGAAGGCTTACAGAATCTACTTTCCAGGATACAAGAAAATCGATGTCAGTAGGGATGTAACATTTGATGAAGACACAGCTTAAAACAAATACAGAAAGAGACCTACTGAAGAACCTGAAGAAGCAGAAGCAGAAGCACCCAGGATCCGTGATACAGTCATGAATGAAGAAGCTCAAGAAGAAGATCGAGAATTCGAAGAACCACAAAGACCTGTAGATCCACCATCAGAGAAGAATCCTCATAAGAGGAAACCTGCTTGGGTACGTGAACTTATCCAAGGTGTGGAAATATATGGGGTTCCAGAAGAGAATCACAGAGAAAGAAAGAGGACCAGATCAAACTCTGGTTATGTAGCCTTACTATGTGATTTCATTGACAAAGAACCTTCCAGTTATGAAGAAGCGGCAGATCAGAAAGAATGGAAGGATGATATGATCGAAGAATATCAATTGATCATGAAGAATGATGTTTGGGATGTTGTCCCAAGACCAAAAGGGAAGTCAGTTGTCACTTCCAAATGGATCTACAAGATCAAGCATGCTGCAGACGGTAGCATTGAAAAGTACAAGGAAATATTTGTGGCTCGAGGATTCTCTCAGAAAGAGGGAGTAGACTATGAAGAGACCTTTGCACTTGTAGCCAGATACACTTCCATCAGAACAGTCCTTGCTCTGGCTACAGTGACAAAGTGGAAGATACACCAGATGGATGTCAAGACTGCTTTCTTGAATGGTGTAGTAGAAGAGGAAGTGTATGTAGAATAGCCACTCGGTTTTGAGACACATGACAGAGAGTCTCATGTATGCAGATTGAAGAAAGCCCTGTATGGTTTGGAACAGGCACCCAGGATTGATAGCTTTCTTTCCAGTTTGCGCTTTACCAAGAGTAAAGCAGATTCCAACCTTTACTACAAGGTTGATGATGGCAACCCAGTGATGCTCCTATTGTATGTAGATGATTTATTTGTAACAGGTACAGATGGGGTGATTGCTGATGCGAAGAGAAAGATTGCTGCTGAGTTCGAGATGAAGGACTTGGGTATGATGCATTAATTTCTAGGTATGGAGGTGTGGCAGAATATAGATGGAATCTTCCTTGGACAAGGGAAGTATGCAGTAGAGATCCTGAAGAGATTTGGGATGATGGATTGCAAGGCTATGGCTACACCTATGGCATCGAACCTGAAGCTATTGAGTGATGCTTCTTTAGAGACGGTTGATGCTACGGTGTATCGTCAGATGATTGGGTCATTGATGTACCTGACGAACACGAGACCAGACATTTTCTTTGCTGTGAACACCTTGAGCTAGTACTTGACAAATCCGAGAAGTGTTCACTTGATTGCTGCAAAGCATATTCTGAGGTACTTGAAGGGTACAACTGATTATGGGCTCAAGTATGATGCGAATCAGAAGATTAACCTGGAGGGTTATTTTGATTCAGATTGGGCAGGCAGTGCCATCGACAGGAAGAGTACTTCAGGATGGGATCAGGTGTGATCTCTTGGTTTAGCAGGAAGCAATCCTGTGTGGCACTGAGCACAGCTAAAGTAGAGTATGTCGCAGCTTGTTCAGCTAGTTGTGAGGCAGTATGGTTGCGAAAGCTACTGTCTGATATATTTGATCTCTAGTTGGATGCTACTTGTATACACTATGACAACCAGAGTTGTGTGAAGTTGTCAGAGAATCCAGTGTTCCATGACAAGTCGAAGCACATAGAGATCAAGTATCACTATATCAGGGATATGGTGCAGAGAGGAGCAGTGAAGCTCTTGTATGTTGCGATGGAGGAACAGATAGCTGATGTATTGACGAAGCCATTGGCTAGAATGAAGTTCAAGTACTTCAGAGAGAGACTTGGTGTTCTCCAGATCGAGGCTTCCTCCCAGAGATAGTGATGAGATCCAGAGCCATTCTGACATGGTGAGAGGATTGGTTCCTTCCATGGTCAGATGTAAGGGCTGAGACATTTCGTCATGGTGAGAGGATTGGTTCCTTCCATGATTGATATGAGTACCGAGATCTATAGCCATTCTGTCATGGTGAGAGGATTGGTTCCTTCCATGTCAGATATGAGTGTTGGCCATTCCGACGAGTAGGTCGGATGTAAGGGCAATTGCCATTCTAGGAATGGAGGCACCTGGTCAGTTACCAGAATGATTCAGTACAGGAATGTATAGCCATTCTGATGTGACAGAGGGATGTGTTCCCACTTGATCAGATGTAAGGGCTGAACCATTTTGTTCATGGCTAAAGGATTTAGTTCCTTCAATGTCAGATGTGAGTGTTGGCCATTCCGACGAGCAGGTCAGATGTAAGGGCAATTTCCATTCTCTATGAGAGTGGAGGCTCCTGGTCAGTTACCAGGTAGCTCAGTCGAGGACTGGGGGCCATTATGATATTATTGCTGGGATGTGTTCTTGTAGGATCAGATGTGAGTGCAAGCCTTTCCATCAGTGTGGTTGGATGTGTTCCCCTGGATGGATGTAAGTGCAGAGCCTTTCTGGAGTGACTGCTGGGATGTGTTCTCGTAGGACCAGATATAAGTGCTAAAATCTCTTATCACTGTGATAGGATGTGTTCCTGTCTGGATAGGAGTCTTCCATCAGTGTGGTTGGATGTGTTGCCCTGGATGGTTGTTCCTTTCTGACGAGGAGGTCAGATGTAAGTGCGGAAATCTCTTATCACTGTGATAGGATGTGTTCCTGTCTAGATAGGAGTCTCCCATCAGTGTGGTTGGATGTGCTCCCCTGGATGGGATTGTTCCTTTCTGACGAGTAGGTCAGATATAAGTGTAGAGCCATTTCACAGATGGTAGTAGGTGTGTCCTACCAAGCTGGTGATTATAAGTGCTGAGCCATTTCACAGATGATAGTAGGTGTGTCCTATCATGCTGGTGAATGTGAATGCTGGGCCCTTCTAGCGAGCAGGTCAGATATAAGTGCTGGGTGTGCCTTTCTGACGAGCAGGTCAGATATAAGTGCTGGGCGAAGACCTACATGAGGGTAGGCCTACAACCAGCATGAAAAAGGGCTGGCTCTGTAGAACTTCCTATGATGAGATAGTATACACATGATGATGACTAGAGGAGATCCAGATCGAGAGATGATCCAGATCCAGTTATGATGAATCCGAGAGATCCAGATCGAGTGATGATCCAGATCTAGCAGTGGTGATCCAGATCGAGTGATAATCCAGATCCAGTCCAGTGATGTTGATACAGATCGAGTGATGACCTAGATCTAGTGATTCCATTTGATGTTGATCCAGATCGAGTGATGATCCAGATCTAGTCCAGTGATGTTGATCCAGATCGAGTGATGATCTAGATCCAGTGATGCCATTTATGTTGATCCAGATCGAGAGATGATCCAGATCTAGATGACTTGAAGATGAAGATGACTTGAAGACGAATATGACTCAAAGACGAAGATGATCCAGTTGATGCAGAGAAGAAGACCAGTGCTGAAAAATTGTGTCGAAAGAATGCCTTCCTAGTTAAGAGGGAGTGTTGATGTATATGTAACTTCAGAATGTATTCTTCTATGTATCTTATGTATTGTTACCTGATGTTTATTTCATGATGTTTCTATTATGTATTTGAGTCATGTGGTTATTCCCCGATGTTCCGATCGGGAGGATTAATAATGTAATCAAGTCATGTCAAGTCATTAGGTAAGTCCCCACAGTTTCGGGGCACTTGAGTTATTATACACTAATTAAGGTGTAGGCTCGGGTAGTAATTATTAGGGTTGAGCCTACGTGTGAAATGGCAACTTAAGTGAACGGACTAATATAAATAGAGAGTGTGTGTCTCTCTATTTATCACTTGTAAATTACATCACTTTCTCTCTCAAGTGTGGCGCACCTTTGGAGAAGGAAATACTTTGTCTTGACAGAAGACAGAAGGCTGCTGTTGTGTTGGGAGGTCATCTTACTGTTTTGGGATCTCATCTTGTGGTGATACTATCTTAGAGGAAGTTGAGGGGTTTTCTCCATTTATGGTTTCCCCTCCTAAAATCTTTGTGTCTCTTGTCTCTTGTGATGTGCTTATGTGATTGCTGTAATTGTTATTCTCTCAGTGAAAAGATCTTAACATATTGCTAGCTTAAATGTTGAAAAACTAACAATGGCCCCTTTGGATTAAGAGGAACATATTTCCATTGTTTGACATATGCATTGTTCACACAATGATCAACCCCCAGTCCATTGGCGTCAATGCATAACTCATAGAAGCATGCATACTTCCTCGTTTCAATGGAAAATATGCCGCCCATGTATTTACTACGAAATGAATGCAGTTCTCTAGTACCATAGTATGGTATCGCAATACCATGGTATGGATATATTCACATCGCCAAGGGAAACATCCCAAAAAAACCTGCATCGAATAACAAACATCAGACACACACACACATACACAGATATATATATAATACAAACACATTTATTAAATTCCAATTAAGTTGTCAGTTTTTCCTACCTGTGCACCAACCTTGCTTATTCATGACCTTGGTGACCCAAATTTTGTGTGCACCAATCAACTATTTCTGCTGAGATCTTGAGTCAAGATGCACTATGAATCATTTGGTACCCCTGAAGTGCTCGTTTCATGCATGCACCTGCACCATCATATTCACCCTTTTCGTGCCCTATTTCAAAAAATATCTAGGTGTGTTGAATTCTTGTCTCTTTGTGAAGGCGACTCAACCAATAAAATGAACGTGCTGATTTGAACTACCCCGCATACCCATCTGACCAAATCCAGTGTTTTGTAAATGAGACCCCATTATTTTTGAATGAATCCTAAATCAATCCAAAGCAGTGTTGAACGAATAACGTGTCATGCTCACGATCATCACTAACATAAAAATGGCATTCCTTTATCACGTTGCGTGACTGAGGAGTGCTATCCCTACCATCATGTTGGAGACATTTATCCACCATGCACACTTAATTTGGCCAATTTGGCCTTGTTAAAACACTATCCTAAGTTTTATTGACTTAATTGACATTAGATGAGCACTGTATGACATCAGCATGAGCACACCCATGCCTACCTTCAGTCAAGGAGGCCAACTAAGCCTTCTCCTTCATTTGGGGAGGCCAACTGGAGCACTCTGGGAGTGATCTAAGTGTCATAAATGCACCTAATTGATAATTGATGGTTACAATCAGTTAATTTAAGTGGTTAAGGCACCTCCATTCATTATTTAATTATTTTTAATGATTATTTATGAACTGGAGCTAACACAGGCACCTACAACCACTTCTGATGACCAGTTGACTTCAGTTAACCTCGTCGTGGTTCATTGGAGTTATTGATGCACTACCACTTGTTGGTTGGCATGTAGTGACATGTGTCTGAGCTACTTTCAGTTAGACTCAGTCATTCATTGCACTCCAACTTTAGTTAGGACTCAGTTGAGTCAATCGACACTTGATCAGTTGGTTAACTAGTGTGTTTACTGTGGCTTACAGTCAGTTAAGCTACACCCATTCATTCAATTTGAATGACTTACTTGGGAATTCGAATTGTCTTGACATTCATGCATCTTGCATGATCATTGTATTGTATTATTCATTATTCATTGATTATACAGAGCTACTACTTCCATTGCAGCATCATTTCACCAATTTTATGCATATTTATCGGTATTCTTTGTGAGACTGTGTTTTCAGTTCCTAGACCAATGTGAC
Organism: Pseudotsuga menziesii; assembly: GCA_001517045.1. NCBI lineage: Eukaryota > Viridiplantae > Streptophyta > Pinopsida > Pinales > Pinaceae > Pseudotsuga > Pseudotsuga menziesii. The sequence goes on from LPNX010425672.1 coordinate 368,964, forward strand.
AAATTAATATGGTATCAGAGCTCATGGTGGGATGAAGCTTAGATCTCTCAAAAACAAGTTTTTTGATAGATCTTGCATGAAAAATTTAGCAAAAGCTCAAAAATCCAGCACTGCACAAGAAGCCAAGGCTTACCACTTAATACCCCAAGTTAAGGAATTGTTGGTCAAGATTGCTTTATCAACTATGCTGGGTGTGATGAAATCCTAAAATGTGCAGGCTGTTCAACCTTACAATGCCGTTTTTGTTGTGATTTGCAGGTTTTAACAGGTGAAAGCATTCGCTCCAGCAGTTTTAGATGGCTTCTTCCATAGAACTCTTGACTCCGTTCAATTTCCATTCATGGAAAGGAGACATGAAGATTGAGCTACATGCTTGAGGACTCTATAGGGTCACTATGGACACTAAAGAAGAGCCTTCTTCTATGATAGACAAAGCTAGATTCTTGAACAAGAAAGATGAAGCATTCAGATTCTTGTGCCTCTCTATTTCCCAGGATCTTCTCTTCCATTTCTTAGGATTGAAGACTCCAAAGGAAATCTGGGACGAATTAGAAACCCTGTATAGAAAAAGAGGATGATTTGAGAATATACCAACTAGAAAATGAGTTGATGTCTCTCCAGCCTTCCAATTTCGAGACCTTAAATGATTTTTTCACCAAGTTCAAGAACATTGTCTTACTGTTGAAGCAATGTAAGGTGGAGAAGGAGGATGATCAGCTCATCCTCACCATACTCTCCAAAATTAGAGCTAATTATTCGATGTTTGTCTCTACATTCCATGCGGGGAAGCTCAAAATACATGGATGGAAGATGCCTTCACTCAATGCCTTCATTGAGTCCCTAACAAGTGAACATGATAAGATTGTCTAGATGGGGATCATCATATCCTCCCATGATCAAGCCCTCCATGTATCAGGGCACAAAGATCTGAAGGGTAAAGGAAAGTAGCAGAATAACCCAAAAACAAAATTCAAAGCTCCTAAGCCTAAAGTTGAAAACCAACAGCATGAAGAGCCTTCCAACTCAAAGAAGAACAAATGAAAAGGGCATCATGGAAAGGAAAAATTCAAATGTTCATACTATGGGAAGGGCTTGCACCCTGAACATGCCTACATGAAAAATAAACTTGATGAATCAACCTCTCTCCTTGAGATAAATCACATCAATATTATGGAAAGCTTTCAGAGGAGAGATCAACAAGATCGGGAACCACAACATGAAAGAGGTCATGCCCTCATGGCAAGCACTTCAAATTCCAAAGCACTCTTGATATATTCTGGAGCTTCGAACCACATGATGGCTGAAAGAGACTCCTTCTCATCTTTAGAGACTAGAAAATCCATTCCCATCCACATGGGAGATGACTCCACAATCACATCCGAAGGACAAGGTACTGTAGATCTTGAGCATGGTTATTTTTACAATGTTTTGTATGTACCATATATTGCATAAAACCTCCTAGGTTTTTATCAAATGACACATATGGGAGTTCCCAAGAGATTTTCCTTTATCCCGGATGATGTAGAGATCACAAAACTTGCATCCGGAAAACTTGTAGCAAAAGGCCTTGCAAACCATAATGCAAAAGCCTACAGGTTCTCCCATTTTGTGGCGGATGCAAAGCCCACCACATTGCTGACTCATGTAAATGAAGTTAGTATACTATGGCATGAGAGGTTTATCCATATAAACTTCAAATAATTTCAGCAATTGTAGAATAATTCTATGGTTGAAGGCCTCCTGGTCATCAAAGCTACCACTAGAATTTGCAAGGGCTGTGTTGTTGGAAAGTACCTTGAGCATAAGTTCGATCGGGGGAAGGAAAGCCGAGCATCATGCATCTTGGGACTGATACCTTATGATATCAGTGGTCCCATTCCTATCACATCCATTAATAGATCAAGGTATGTTCTGACTTTCATTGATGACTTTTCCAGATACACATGGGTCTTTTTTATCAAAAAGAAGTCGAAAGTCTCGGAAAAATTCACTGAATTGAAGGACTTGATTGAGAATGCATCTAGCCAAAAGATAAAGATATTGAGATCTGATAATGGAGGGGAGTATGTTAGTAATGATTTACTACATATATTTTCCCAAAGTGGTATTCATATCTGACATTCAGTCCCCTACACTCCCCAGCAGAACGGTGTAGCGGAGAGGAAGAATCGGTCTCTCAAGGAGATGACCACCTGTATGTTGGAATCAAAGAAATTGGCTGAAAATTTGTGGGATGGAGCCATGAATGCTATAGAATATATTCAAAACAAAGTTCCACACTCATCCATGAAAGGGAATATACCCCTTTCGAATCATAGTTTGGACACAAGCTGGATGTGTCGAATCTGCGGGTGTTTGGGTCCACTGCATGGGCCCGAATTCCACTTGATAAAAGGAGGGATTTGCAACCGCAAAGCATAGAATGTCTATTTATTGGATATCTTGATGAATCAAAAGGTTTCAAGCTTCTAGATATCAAAACAAAATATATCATCATTGAAAATAGTGTCAAGTCTGATGAGCCTCTTCAGGAGGTAGAACTAGTGAAGGAGAAAACAATTGAATTTCCTTCCTATTCTACTGAATATTTGGATGATGTAATTGGGGGTGATGACCCTGATTTGGTTCCTTTGATTTCTGATATAAGTGTACAGAAAACATCAGATGCTGAATCAGAACCTGAATTACAAAATCATCTCCCAACTTGGGCCCGACAGACACTCTCCATCGGAGGAGATAACATTGGAAATTTGGATGATCCAAGGAGAACCCGGTCAGATTTCCAAAGAGCAGGTATTGCGCTCTCTTGTACTGATTATTTGATTTCTGAATATTTTTATTTGATTATAATTTCATACCCTAAGTCTTACTACCATGCTCGGAAGGATCCGAGATGGCAAGTTTCCATGGATGAAGAGACGAATTCTCTTCAGAAAAACACCACTTGGGAGCTAGTTTCTCTTCCTCCGGGGAGGAAATTGGTTCAATGAAAGTGGGTGTTTCAAAATAAGGTTTCTGCTGATGGAAGCACCTAAAAATATAAGGCAATTATGGTAGCAAAAGGTTTCTCCCAGGTCCAAGGTGTGGACTACCATGAGACTTTTGCACCGGTTGTAAAAATGGACTCTATCCACTTAGTTTTGGCAATTTCTGCATCTAAGCATTGGGAAGTGCATCATATGGATGTTAAGTCAGACTTTCTGCATGTAGATATTCATGAGGAGATATACATGAATTATCCTGAGGGTTACATTTCTGATCCTTCTTTGGTTTGCAAGCTAAAGAAGTCACTATACGGGTTAAAACAGGCCCCAAGAGAGTGGTATTCCAAGATGGATGCCTTCCTTCTCTCGCAAAACTTCCAAAGGTGTAAATCAGATCCAAATGTGTATATAAAGTAGTTTGATGGCCATTTTATTATTATTTTTTTATATTTTTATGAATTATTGATCAAAGGTAGCACAGTTGCTTCTATTTCAGTCATCAAAACTGCTCTCCACAATGCATTTGAAATGAGCGATTTGGGGCTCTTAAAGCAATTTCTTGGGCTTGAAATTGAGAAAATTTTTGATGGGATAATGGTAAATCAGTAAAAATAAATATCATACCTATTATTCAAGTTTAACATCACTAAATGTAGGTCTGCACCATTCCCATTCCTTTCAGGGATCATCCTTGAAGAAGGAAAAAGCACACCTCCCATGGACTGCACTATTTATCGACAACTGATAGGTAGCTTGCTCTACTTGACTCATTCTCGGCCAAATATATGTAATGCCATGAATTCTATGTCAATATACATGCATTAGCCTCATGATATTCTTTGAAAGGAAGCCATGAGGATCCTCCAGTATATTTAGGGAACCAGGACCTACGACATTCACTATGCTGCAGACTCCGAGCTAGAGATGGTTGGTTACACAGATTTCGATTGGGTGGGTGATTCTATTGATCAGAAGTATACTTCCAAACATGTCTTCATGTTTGGTGGTGGCCCCATTTTTTGGTCTAGCAAAAATCAGGCTGCCATAGCATTGTCTTCAGCAGAGGCCGAGTATCGAGGAGCGGTGAATGCTTGCATTCAAGCTATTTGGTTGCAAGGAATTCTTTCAGAGTTTGATATTGGTAGTAATTTGTCTACTGTCCTCTTTTGTGACAATCAAAGTGATATTAATATATCCACATATCCAGTTACCACGCAGAGGACCAAGCATGTAGAGATACACATGGACTATATCAGGGAGCTAGTGCATGATAGGACCATCATTATGTAATACTTCTCGACTGATGAGCAGATTGCAGACATCTTCACCAAGAGATTTTTAGAAAATAAGTTTAGTTACCTTTTTTCACTGTTAGGGGTGAGTTCATCAGGGTGATCCAACCACTTTCAGTGTTCAGCTTGAGGGGGGGGTTTCCCATTAGGTTTTCCCTATTTTCCCCACTTAGTTTGTTTTTGAGCATTGTTTGAGTTTTAGTATTGTATAGGGTGACCTATGGCCTTAGTTTCTGGGGCCCTAGAATTTTTATGCACTTTATGTTTCTACTCCTCTAAGTATAGCTTAATGGGGGGTGTTGGAGACATTTACCCACCATGCACACTTATTTGGCCAATTTGTCCTTGTTTAAACACTAGCCTAAGTTTTATTGACTTAATTGGAATTAGAGGAGCACTGTATGAAATTAGAATGAGCACACCCATGCCTAAATTCAGTTAAGGAGGCCAACTAAGCCTTTTCCTTCATTTGGGGAGGCCAACTGGAGCACTTCGAGAATGATCTGAGTGTCATAAATGCACCTAATTGATAATTGATGGTTACAATTAGTTAAGTTAAGTGGTGAAGGAGCCTCCATTCATTATTTAATTATTTTTAATGATTATTTATGAACTGGAGGTAACACAGGCACCTACAACCACTTCTGATGACTAGCTAACTTCAGTTAACCTCATCGGGGTTCATTGGAGTTATTGATGTGCTACCACTTGTTGGTTGGCATGCAATGACATGTGTCTGAGCTACTTTTAGTTAGACTCAATCATTCATTGCACTCAAACTTTTGTTAGGACTCATTTGAGTCAATCGACACTTGATTAGTTGGTTAACTAGTGTGTTTACTGTGGCTTATAGTTAGTTAAGCTACACCCATTCATTCAATTCGAATGACCTCCTTAGGAATTCGAATTGTCTTGGAATTCATGTATCTTGCATGATCATTGTATTGTATTATTCATTATTCATTGATTATACAGAGCTACTACTTCCATTGCAGCATCATTTCACCAATTTTATGCATATTTGTCTGTATTCTTTGTGAGACTGTGTTTTCAGTTCCTAGATCACTGTGACAAATTAATACATCAATGCTTGCCTGAGAATGTCTATACAATACATGTATGAAGATGGAAACCTGGTTTGAGTGACAATACTCACTTTGTATCTCTCTCTAAGGAGAAAAAGTGTAATTCTCAGCAAAGTCTACCACTGATAGGATTATGCCTGGCTCAAAAACCTCACAAGAATGCTTAAATTCTTAAACTTTCCACCTAGACCTGTGGGAGTGTTTACTATATTTGTAAAACTAACTTTGAAACTTGTCCATGAATTATGAAATAGGAATATCATCCTCAAGCAATTCGATCCTCTTAGATGGAACATGTGAATAAGATGATGGATTCATGAAGACATACTCATACCTCTTCCACTTAACTATGATATCTGAAAATCTAGGGTGTGTTGGATCAATAGGAAACTTCCTATGGAACAATGCCAAATCACAAAATTCATGGCATCTTCTCCCACCTATACACCTTTTATTGAAAAACCCATTTTCAGGATTCCTATTGCATAGTATCATAGAAATAAAATCCCGCACTGTGTGAGGAGCTGGTTCACCATCCTAATGTTTTTTGCAAAAATCCACAAATGTGTCATAGTATAACTGGAATTCAACGTGGTATTGACAACAACAAGTGTCCTGAATCATTCTCAGCCTAATATACCATGGTTTAAACTTACTAAACATGGTAAATGAGATATGGACACTGGGATTTGATTCTTTGAATTCCTCGAACAAAGCAACTCCTGTCATCCCCATAACATGCTTGCAATGCTCCTAATAAATGCCTCTGCCAGATCGTTTTCGTAGGACATGCTTTCGATCTGGTATAGCATGGGAATGGTTGTCCCAATACTCTATCACCTTCTCTCTAATGCCCTCTTCCATCCTGTCTTTATATGCTTCTCTGCATATAAGAGCCCAACAAGCAACTTCATCGTTTTCATCTATCTTTATCCTGAATTTAGTGTTTTTGTGCAGTATTTTTTTTGAAACATGGAGCATCTTTGACATTGTTGCGACCATTAGATTTCTTGAGGTGCTTCGGGCCATATCGGTTTTTCTTGACTTTCCAAATGCAGATAGTGCAGTTGCTACATTCTCACATGCATTTTTATTTTTAACATCCTTAAAACCCAAAAACTTTGTGGCATGTTTCAATTTTTTGTGTTTTATCAATCCATGTAGGATTTGAGCTTATGTAATCACTGATTGTTATTCAGAGTACAACTTGATTATGTTACTAACATGTTCTCTAATTGTCCAATCAGGGGTCGGGTTCCTGAACTCTTCTTGAGTGGCATCATCCAACCCTCTTAAACAATTACCAGCCATTCCAACATCATTGAAACTCCCAATTACTCTTGAGAAATTAGAGGGTGCATGATCCTGTGACGACTGGCCAGGATCTAGCAATAAACAAATACAAACTCAAAAATAAATTTACAAGCTCAATAATAAATACAAATAAATGCAAGCTCAAGAATAACATTTTATTTTACTTATCATATTGCCATTGTTAGTTAAAAAATTAGCAAATAAATTATACAAGATTAAATAGCATTTTATTTTAAGTTTATCATATTGCCATTGTTTGTTAACAAATTAACAAAGAAATGCAAACAATGGTGGCTGTAGTAGTAACTGGAGATGAATATGGACCCTGGTTTAAATCAGCTTCCTAATGGTTAAGAGGTAGTCACTCGACCACCAAGGCTGTATCAGGCTTGAGTATTGGGGCAGTACCCCTCACTTCACAGTGCAGGTAAAACTGCTAACCGCTTGGCCACAAATGATAGCTCTTTGGTTTTCCTCACAGGTGGGAATCTAGTCAATCGGGTAGGGGTCATTTCCCTTTTCGCTTGGAAGGTCCTCTCATTGGCCAGCTGCTTCGGGGTTATTGTGGTACTTCTCATAATGAGTTTTAGGGAAAATCCCAAGTACTTCCCACAGTTGTTGCAGATGAGACTTATGTCCCAATCCGGATGTTATTAAGTAAATTAGGTTATTAAGTATGATTCCTAGTCATTTGTACAAGATTGCAACGTAATGTAATTGTAATTGTAAAATTGTAATGTAATTGTAATTGTAATGTGATTGTAATTGTAATTGTAATGTAATTATCATCATTATCATAATTTAATGTAAAATTATAATTTGAACACTATGAAAATGTTCATATACATGAATATGAAATTAAAATTGTACACGTAATGTAATTGTAATTGTAAAATTGTAATGTAAATGTAATTGTAATGTGATTGTAATTGTACAATTGGAATGTAATTAGATCATCATTGTCATAATGTAACATGTAAAAGTGTAATTTGAACACTATGAAACTGTTCATATACATGAATATGAAATTAAAATTGTACATGATTGTAATGTTTAATGTACCTGTAATTGTAAATTTTGTAAAATTGTAATGTAATTGTAATTGTAATGTTATTGTAATAGTAGTTGTTTAATGTAATTAGAGATCATCATTATTATTTAATGTAAAATGCAAAATTGTAATTTGAACACTATGAAAATGTTCATATACATGAATATGAAATTAAATCAATATTAAAATTGTAATGTAATGTAATGATGTAATTATTAATTGTAATTGTACTTGTAATGTGATCTTGTAATTGTAATTGTAATGTAATTATCATCATTATCATAGTGTAATATAAAATTGTAATTTGAACACTATGAAAATGTTCATATACATGAATATGAAATTAAAATTGAATATTAAAATTGATGAAAGGAGAGATAAGGCTATAGAAAAGATGAATAAAATAAGTGCAATGTTAAGAGGAGTGGATATGAAAGCCAACCTATGATGACTAGTGCAATCAACTCCCATTGAGAACAATCTTTGTAATGTTTTACATAAAAAATATATATATGTGAGTCTATATTATGCAATATGAAATTGTAAAATTATATGAAATTATATGAATATGTAAATACTAAATTATACAATTTACATACAATTATAAATACATATATATTCATACATGCACATACAATGTACATATAACTTTATGAATTAATTACAAAATAAGAATTACAAAATTATAATAAATTCTAAACTTGATTTAACATGTACATATATATAAAAATTATGAACTAGAGTTCACCATGAAATTAAATATATGAATATGGAATTTATAAAATTATATGAATATGAAATTATACAATTTACATACAATTATGAATACATATATATGAATTCAAACATGCACATACAATTTATATAAGTTTATGAATTATTTACAAAATTACAATTACAAAATTATATTTACCTTCTAAACAATTTAACACACACATATATATATAAATTATGAACTAGAACACTATGAAATTAAATATATTATGCAATATGAAATTATATGAAAATATGAATGAAATTATCTGAACTATATCACTAGGAAAAAAAAATAATAGTTATGAATATGAAATTACATAACTTTTAAATTATACCAATATTGTTAAAAATGGCATTGGATTCTCCCATCATAGGTTGATTTGCAACTTCTTCTCCTCTCAAGATTGCTCTTTTTTTCCTCTTTCTTTCTCTATCTTTATCTCTTATTTCTTCGGTGTTGATTTGATTCCTAGTAGATATTTTACTTCGACGCTTTTTTCTTCCCATTGTGATCAAGATCAACAATCCAAATTCACACCTACAACAATATGTAAACACAATACACAATACACAATGCTAAATTTGAATTAGAACACAAGCATTGTTTCAAATAGGTTAGCCAATTGTGAATGATAAAATTAGTAAGATGTTTATGTTTTTATGTTTATATAGAATTTATTTAGGAATTCGGGTGGGAAATGGTGTTAGGAAGGTAGTTGAAATGACATTAATGCCATCAATGCTTAACTTCATTCTTGGCCACTTTTGTATGATTTTTTAACAAAAACTAGACCTCGATCGAGCTTTCTATAATTTTATTGATTGAGGGTTTAATAAACCCTTGATTGAGGTATTTAAAAACCTCGATCGAGCTCCAGAGCTCGATCAAGGGCCTGAAAAATAGGGATTTATCCCTCTTACAGGAAAATCAATGTTTCTCTATGTCTTCTAGGGGTGTAAACACTGTCATTCATGGCACACAACTGAGCGGAGTTCATACCGATAGATTCATTACCGAATCCTCTATCCATTGAGGTATCATGCATTTTCTTTGGAATTCATATGTTTTTTTTTTATAAATTAGTTCTAAAACTTACACTTAGAAAACCTGACAACAACTTCGAAGCAGCTCAAAGAAAAATCCACAGGGTAAAAAATGCACATCCAAAAGTTTCGAAAAAATACACAGCCCACACATTGACGCGTCATCTTCAAAAGGGTATTTTTGGTTTTTCAATTTTTTAAAACAATGAAAAAAAAGCTGGGATGGACACACATGTGTATAAAATGATGCTGAAATTAGATGTGGTCACTTTCAAAATATAATAAATAATTGTATATTGCAAAATAAATTAACAAAAAAATATGCAGACCAAAGTGCATTTTGTGTAGATCATGCTCGTATGTATTTCTTTTAAATTATTAATGTAAGATTGAATTATTGGGGTTGGACACGAGCCACTTATTAACTTCTTCAAATGTTTAAGGTCATACAGTTCATTAAATGCAAAATTTCACACATTAGATGACATTAGAATATTTTAAAAAAAATATCATTGGGAAGGCAACATAATATTCTACAATTTGTTTTTTTACTGCAAGTCAAAATTCACATGGCATATATGTGTTTCAAGGGCTTCTATCTAGCACATGAGTAAAAAATAAGGTTTTCATCACCAAATTTGGCCAGAAAGTGTTACCCACCTTCATGAAATCACCCGGTAGGTTTATGTGAGTACTAAACTATATTATACGTATAATGCAAGGATCATAGTGCAATATAGGATGATTGTGTCAAGCCTCCTAATGATTACGGGGTATGTTGTGTTTGGAATAGTAGTAGTTGGGGATTACGATAGTTATCGTTTATTACTTTGTCTATGAATAATACTACTTTAGACATTAAATTTTTATTTTAAATAAGGCTCAATAACATATTTAAAAGAAGTTACACCTTCATCACCAATATAGATGTATTTATAAATGTTTAAGATATATATTTTAAGGGTGTTTATACAAACTTTACAATGTCAAAAATGCTGAGAATCCATACAATTAGTTTAAGCAATAATCATTTCATTGAATTGTAAAGATAGAAATATATTTTGGATTGTTTTGTGGTTGTAAATCACCTACAATATTTCAACTCAATAATAAAAGGAAAAATAAACTTCCCAACTTTGACATTAATAAAATGTATGATAATTCAATCTTAAAATCCAATATTTATTTTTATACAAAACCCCAAGCATGCCCAACAGATTCCCTAGATAAAATATTTGTTATAGTGAATATTAGATAAAATATTTGTTATAGTGAATATTGTATATTGAAATCCAAAACCAAAGATCTAATATATTTTTTTCTATATGAAACCCAATGGAATGCAATTCTAGATGAATTTCTAGATAAAATGTTACTTATAGTTATTTAAGGTTGCATGTTCTTTCCTTTATTTAACGACTTTGTAATTGCATCATCGTCATCATGTGATGATGATGTTGATGATGATGACGACGATGACAATGATGTTGATGATGATGATGAAGATGGTGATCACCATGTTGATCTCATATGAAATGATGAAGATGATGATGATGACGACGACGATGATGATAATGTTGACGACGACGATGATGATGATGATGATGATGATGATGTTCATGATGATATTGATGTTGATGTTGTTATTGTTGTTGTTGTTGATGATGATGATGATGTTTGAGTTTCGAGACCCTCCCACACCATCAATGCATGTGTCTAGTCTAACCATGCCTAATTTCACACCAAGCTGACACATATATAAAAATTTTCATCGTTGGCCCCACGTAGCACATTAATTAATCTTTAGGTATGGTTTTTGTTGCTTGATTTGTTAGTGGCAGTCATGTTTGACGATGAAGATGATGATGAAGTTGACAATGACGATGACGACGATGACGATGATGATGATGATTATGACGATGACGGTGATGACGATGATGATGATGAATGTGTTCACTAATTCTCAATATTTTAAACTTAGTGAAAATAATGAGCATTAGTAAACTTTAGGAAATATTTTCCAATATTAATTTACATGAGTCAATATTTGTAAACTCGATGAACATAGTCAAGTTTAACTAGTTTTAGTAAATATTAGTTGTCATTAGTCAACAAAGATAATTAATCAACATTCATATGATCTTCCATGGCATAAAGTTAACATTTGCGAACATTAAACATAAGTATGGTTTATTTCTTTTTAAGCATGGTAACATTGTTCTAACCCCAATTAATACTAAGTCATAACTAATATAAATTAATTATTATCTTATTTAATTTAGTGTAACTAGCAATAATATTAGCAATGTGACATGAAATTAGTTTACCTTACTCAACATTATTATTTAAGTAGACAACATCAATAAACATAGTCTGCATTAATGAATATACGTAAACTTGGTGAACATTAGTCAAATTATTCAATATTAGTTAAGGTTGGTCAACAAAGTAGCCATTGTATTCCAATATTATTTAACATGGTCAACATAATAGCTAAGTATAGTCAAATTTAGTCATCTTATCCAACATTAGTTAAATTATGTCAACATTACTCAACTTTATGATTAGTCAACATGAATCATCTCTTAGTCAACATAAGGTAACATTACTCACAATAAATAAGTTCACATTAGCCAATATCACAATATGACACAACCCTCTTTTATTTCTTAAAACATCAAAATGTAACATAACCTTATTTGTTTTTTTATCGAGCATAAGATTGTGACATAACATTATAATGTTACAATATCACTTAACCTTCATGAAACATAATAAAACATAGATTAGCATAACTAAACCTAATCAAGATTAATCTTATTTAATAATAACAATTACTACTATAGTTATAATTATTCAAAATGTAACATACCATTATTCAGCAATCTTCAATATTAGTAAACATAGTCAACATTCTAGAAACCATAGTCATGTTAATCAATATTGGTTATTATTAGCCATCTTTAATTAAAAATAGTCAACATTAATTAGCATGATTTACTTAGAAAATAATACTTATCATAAATCAACATTATTAACATGATAATGAGACAAAAGATGACTTTATATGTGAAATGTTGATATGTTACATAACCTTCTTTATTCGTGCTTTATTCTTTATTGAAAATTGCAATCTAATGTAACCCTGTTTTATTCCTTATCTAATGTTATGATGTGACACAACCCTTTACTATTCCTTATTAAACATTATAGTACAACATAACCCTCTTTTACTTTTTGTGAAATGTATCACTATTATATAAACTTGTATAATTATTAAGTCTAAGTTCTTGTTTTTTTCCCTTAAAATAATGAATTTATAAGTCTATCCCTTTAACATAGTTAAATAAATATAAAATATATTTAACATAATCATGAATGGATATAAAATCCTTTTATAAATTAGAGTGATTGTATTAAATATAATAAAATTCTTAAATAGTTAGTCTAAATTTGACAATGAAGTTGTTGATGATGACGATGACGATGATGACGATGATAACGATGATTATGATTATATTGATGACGATGATGTTGATGATGATGTTGATGATGATGTTGTTGATGATAATGATGATGTTGATTATGATGATGATGATGATGATGAATATGGTGATCACTATGTTGATCTCATATGAGATGATGAAGATGATAATGATGACGACGACGACGATGATGATGATGACGATGATGACGATGATGATGGTGTTGATGAAGACGACAACGACGACGACGACGATGATGATGTTGATGATGATGAGGATGATGATGATGTTTGAGTCTAGAAACCCTCCCACACTATCAATGCATGTGTCTAGTCTAACCATGCCAAATTTCTCACCAAACGGCACATATATACAAATTTTCATCGTTGTCCCCACATAGAAAATTAATTAATCTCTACGTATGGTTTTTGTTGCTTGAATTGTTAGTGACAGTCATCTTTGACGATGAATATGATGATGAAGTTCATGATTATTATTATGATGATGATGACGATGTTGTTGTTGTTGTTGTTGATGATGATGATTGAGTCTAGAAACCCTCCCACACCGTCATACATGTGTCTAGTCTAACCATGCCAAATTTCACACTAAGCCAGTGCATATATACAAATTTTCATCATTGGCCCCACGTAGCATGATTAAGATGATGATAAAGTTGACGATGATTATGATGATTATGAAGTTGATGATGATTATGATGATGTTAGTTATGCCGACGATGACGATGATGATGATGACGATGATGACGACGATGATGATGAAGACGATGGACTTAAGTATTGAAAAATAAAATGCCAAACAATATTATCTACAAATACATTGAACATCAAATTAAAATTGATAAGATTTAACTTACCAGTAGGTGGAAGCACATCGTTCACAAAAATAGATATTGCTTTCTCTGCACGTACATTTATTCTCTTGCGTATCATATGTACAAAGCATCCCACTGTAAAATATGTTGGAATTGTATATCTTCAAAACCAAAATGATCATGATCTATTCAAATACAATCAAAATGAATTATATATTTGTATATTCAATTTGATGAAATTAATTTCTTTTGCAAATCAAATTATATAATAATAGTCAAATATTGGGATACTTGTCTCAGATTATTTTAGCCTCATCTTTTCTCGTATCTATAATATTATCTCATTAATGTTAGCTACTCTTTTTAAAAGAAATAGGATAAAATAATATTTCTAATTAAATTATTGAATTTTCAGTACCAATAAAATTCAATATTTATATCGCAAGATTCATTCAAAATATATAGAGTAGAGAAATTACGGCATACCTCATACACTTCAATAGACTTCATCATATTATTCATCCAAGTCATAATCCAAATCATCATCCATATCATCAGATCCAGAGTCAACATTTTAAGGATTAGCCATATCATCATCGACATCTAAGTCAGTTACGATCATCATGTCATCGTCGATATCATATTCATGGGCATTGTCTACTACATCATCTGATTCAACTAATTCTTTGGCCTCTTCTTTTGGATCATCATGATCATCTAACTCATGTTGATCATGATATTCATCATCGTATTATTCTTCCAGACCCTCGTCATTACCTTACTCTAGGTTATACTTTACCAACCTTTCCCTTGGACCATGTCTCACAAAAAATGACCAACCCACTTTCCATGGAACCTCAGATTAAAATACCTGTTCACATTGGCTTGGAAGGACATAGGGATCCATTCCCAAATCAAACAACCTTTTATTTACCATGATAAATCCATTATCATGTTCAATAATAGTTCTATTGGGATCACATTGATTCAATCGTAACCTGTACCATTTGAAAACGAATATAACTACATTGAAGGATTTAAAGTCACACTGAAGAATATCTTCCAAATACCCATAGTATTGATTTTCTGAGAGTTATGGATGTCTGTTACTTCTAGATGAAAAATTGGTAACCTCAAAGACTGCAGATATCCCACAATATGATGTTTTCTTTGTTTCATCCAAATTTTTGATGCGATATCTACAACCATTACACACCATAGACTTATGGTGTTTTACCTACAACAAGCCATACATCAAAATATTGCACAATGATTCAATATTTATGATTAAGTGCATGTTTATGCAGCCATACATGGAAAAAAACAACGTGTACATCAATATGTAATTTGCAAAAAAAATGAAGTAGAGTGGTTGATTAATATGCTTTCCTTCTTATCTTTTAAACCATATTCTAAATCGATTTCCCTTTCTGTAAGATTGGTATCTGCATTTCTATGTGCTTCTTTAACCAATGAAGCCACACCTTCCCATGATATTCCATGACCCTATTTTTTGCATCGTTCAATCCATACCTTCATCCAGTAAAGATTGTTTGCAATGTATAAATGAATTGCATCCCACTCTCGACCAACTGCTTGATGACAATAAGAATTAAAATGAAAAACAGATGTAAATGATCTTAACAAAGTATACGCTCTTAATTGATGCAATAGAATATGTATGATATATATACATAAAAGTCAACAGTCAGATGTATTATATTAATTAACATCCACTAGATAATAATTACCTTTCACCTTCCTCAATCTACCTTTCCCCTTCAGGTACTCCCCTTCAAAATTGTTATTGGAGTCGGGATAAAAAATGCGATGTAAATTGAGCTTTGATGCTAAATTAGGAATATATTCACTAACATACACCATGTTTTGGTATATCATATATCCCTCCATCATATAAACCTTAGCACGTGCTCATTGTCTAACCAAACCCTTCATAAATTTCAAGTGCCTCTCAACCATCCACATGGACCTTGAGTGCACATGTCCACACAATTCGATCTCCTCAACTTGGTGTATGAGGTAGTGTTCCTGTGCATTGAAAAATGTCGAAGGTAGATTCTTATGCATTTTACACATGAGACAAGGAATTTCTCTCCTCCAATACTTTGTATCTTCTTTATGGATTTCTTTAGATGACAACCATCTACAAGTGACGCAAACCAATAACGATATTTAACAAAAAAAACATTAAATTACATAACATGAATTAGTGCACAAAAAAAATATAAATTAAACGATGAATTAATGAAACACTAAGCACATGCAAATAATCTCTAGTTACCTCATATATTTCCCAAGATTATATATAACTTGTTTGACATTTTTGTTGAAGTTTTTCGGGAGAGAGAGAGGTAGAACATACTGTAACAATATACAAACCACATCATTTTTTAATCAAAGAGTAGACAAACAAAATAAAACCAATATGCACTGGTATTAAAAAACAATAATTATATGGAAATAACCATAATAATTACCTTCGTGAAGATGTGCCAATCATGAGTTTCTACCCCACAAAATCACCTTTCTTTGTTGTGATATTCTTCATGTTCGCACAAAACCCTGTGGGAAATTTAATTTTCCGCATGACTTCTTTTACAACATTACTTTGTTGCTCCATAAACATCCATGGAATTGAGTTTCTATTAATTTGGTCTCTATTTCTATGAAATTGAATGACATCTTTCATTGCATGGTTTCCTTCTTGAATGCCTTTGCTAAATTTCACATTTTTTTGTTTGTCACTCCTTAGCTCCAATAGTCACCATAATGTTTCAGTCACATTTTTTTGATATGCATTCTATCAAACAGATGGGCAATTTGTAGGTGCTCATAGTAGGGAAACCTACTGAATTGTTTACAATAACTTTTCATTCCTCGTGGAATCCCATTAATGCCTTCATGATCACGACGAACATCATGAATATTAGTTTATAAATAAATTACAGAAATCAATTATGGCCACTATAGTAAACAACACAATATAAAAAATACATAACAATTCATAGATGATGATCCATATGTGTCGGCTTGACGATTTCTATTATATTGCAACTTCCAAAGGTGAGGTGTCATTCTCTGTGGTTTTAATGCAGTCTCTTGCTTCCCATTGAATTTTTTTTTTCATTTGTTCTATACCTATGATTATTAGAGAGGAAGTTCCTATACTCATCCAACACTTCCTTTCTTAATATTTTTGAGTGCGAGATTTTATTTTATGACCACAAACTAGACATGCAAATTTCCCCTTTGTTTGAAGACCTACATATAGATATGGAATATCTATGTCAATTATAATTATATATAAACTATATTAACAACTTCATAAAATTAAATGCAATTAAAGTGGAACTTAAAAATACAAACCATAAAAATGGGTTAACCCTGGGGCATCGTGTCTTGTCCATACAAGCATTGCATGGAATTGAAATTTCCTTTGTCGTATTAGTATAGATATGTCATACATATTGATTCCATTCCATAACTTTAGTAGCTCGTCTATAAGAGGTTCGATACATACATTCATATCTTTCACTTGGAACTTACCTAATTGATTTGAAGTACATATAAAATATATAATTATGAGAACCATTAAGATATATAAACCATGCACAAGAGTAAAATAAAAAATATATATGTGACATTAGGAAACAAAATATGACAAATGATATGCCACAACTACATTATAAATAAAACAATTGTAGACACAATATACCTAGAATAATCATCGACAACATTATGTGCTCCCTCTTTATTGACAATAATGGAGGAATCATATTGATAACAAAAATAGGCCACACCATGTAAATGGATCTCATATGTGCAAATGGATTAACACCATCTGTTGCCAAATAAACCATAAGATTACAGGGTTTAAAGTGAGGCCACATTTCCTCCATATCTCTAAATGCAGAACCATCTACATGAATTCGAATGACATCATCTTGACTTCTATTCCTTACATGGTAATCTATAAATTGCGCTATGTTATTGCACCTAAACAGTCGTTGCAAATGTGGAATGATGGGAATATAACGAAGAACCTTGCGAGGCACCTTTTTCCGTACTTGATCTGTTCGATATCTACTTATATGACATTTCAGACATTCTGTTGCAAATTAATGTTTATTATAATATATAACATGGTCATTGGGGCATGCATGAATTGATTCATAATGCATTCCAATCTATTTCATGATGGAATATAAATCTTTATATGTGCAAGGTAAAATATTTGATGTTGGTAACAAAAATTCAGCTATCAAGCTACATCAAATAAAAGTAAAAATAGAGTTAATATAATATATAAATAATATAAACGAAACACATTTCATTCGTATTAATTTGAATTATGAATTAACAATACAATTATTAGAGGAACAAATATAACCTTTAAAATGATCATATATATGTGATGGATTATTTTACATACCTTAACATCGGTGTGATTGATATGTTTGAAATACCATTCAATTCTTCAAGTTCATTATCAACAATATAACAGAGAGAATATTTGTTTTGGAGCCTTCATAAAGGGGTTCGTATGCCTTCTCAAGAAGAGGTATATTGTTAAAATCATCAAAGTCATCAATATTTTCATGATAATCGTCATCATCATCATCCATTCTAACATTAAAGAAATCATGGATCAATTTATTTGTACCATCATCTTCAACTACATTATTAGTATGATCATCTTCTTCAATAGGATTATTAACTTGTTCTCCATTAAGCATAGCTCCATGTTCCTCCGGTACTTGTTTTGAAAGAATTTCCTCTCGATGATATGTCGTAGGATGTATTTCCTTTATAATTACATGAATACATAATAGATATAAGTCAATATAGGAAATATTAAAATAATACATACATTTAACAAAGCAAAAAATATAAATTTTTTTATAATGCTAAACTTACAAATGGATGATATTCATTCCCCCCCCTCAGCATGTCCATGTTCCCTCAAATTTTTTGTGGTTGTTCTGATCAATATTATTCTCCTCTTAAAACCCATGCATTGACTACATGGACAATAACATTTCTGATTATCCCTTTTCATTGCATCCCACAGTCTAGCAAGCAATTGTCAATTTTGTTCGTTTGGATCAACAATATTGCTATTTGACATTTTGTCACAAAAAGATTGAATGAAGACTATCGAAATCCTTAAAAAATAAAGGTCCACACATCACTATTTCTGTAAATAGGGGTTTGTCTAAAAATAAAATAATTTCCGCAAACTATCTAACGATAAAATGATGTCCGCAAACATCGAGAAATAAAATAATTCCTCAAACCATCCATCGAAGAATAAAATAATTCCTCAAACCGTCCGTCGAGGAATAAAATAATTTTCGCAAACCATTCGTCACTTCTATAGAAAACATGTAGGAATGTTTCTATAATTTATATATTTTCATATTCAATAGTCATCTAATAATTGACGCTATTAACCTAGTTACTGTTGCAAAAGGCCTAGTTACCATTGCAAACAAAAATGGCAATTTTGTCGCTAATCCAATGCGCCTTCATTGCATATCTGACAACAGTGTGGTCAGAAATCTGACAACAGTGGAGTCATAAATACGACGTCTTTGAAGTGAATATCCAATGAGCGAGAGTTGAAAATTCGACAGTATAAATGTAAGTTGGAAATTCGACAAATAATTCTACATTAAAAAAAAAATCAAAATTTGAATTTCAAATTGAAATTCGACAAAAAAGTACTTTTCCTCGGATGTCGTCGGATTTTGGGTTGAAATATTGTTGTGGAAGGAGAGAAATGTCGATGGTTATATAGAGAGGGATGGAGAGAGGGTGTGTGGATGTGTTTGAGAGAGACATAGTGTAAATGTTGGTTATAGAGGGAGAGGGGGTGTTGTGTTCCAAGACCAAGAGGTGTGTATGCTTGTTTGAGGGGGGAGTGGTGAGATAAGGAAGGAGGGGGGATTTAGGCAGAGAGGAGGAGAGAGGAAGAGAGGGAAGGGAAGTGGTGAGAGAGAGGGTTGAGGGATGGTTATATATGCAGATAGATAGTGAAGGATAGAAATATAGATGGTTAGATAGAGAGAGATGGAGAGAGGGTGTGTGGATGTGTGTGAGAGAGACAATATGGGGAAGTTTGGTTATAGAGGGAGAGGGGGTGTGGTTTTTCAAGCCCAATAGGTGTATAATTTTTTAAAGGGGGGAGTGGTGAGATAAGGAAGGAGGGGGGATTTCGACAGAGAGTGGGAGAGAGGAAGAGAGAGAAGGAATTAGGGGGGAGAGAGAAGGGGGTGGAGAGAGGAGGTAGAAAGAGAGGGATGGAGGGGAGAAGAGAGAAGGGAGAGANACAGTTGAGGGATGGTTATAGAGGTAGAGGGATGGGGAAGGAGAGAAATAGTGATGGTTAGATAAAGAGGGATGGATAGAGGGCATGTGGATGTGTGTTAGATAGACAAAGGGGGAGAGTTTGGTTATAGAGGGATAAAGTGAATGGTGTTCCAAGACCAATGTATATGTAATTTAAAAAAAAATTAACGTAGTGAAACGCATATGCGATATAACACATATGCATTATATCACATATGCGATATAAAACACATATGTGTTATGACACATGTGATATAAAATGCATATGCATTATAATGCATATAAGTTTTGTAAAATTCAAAATTTTGGCGGGAAAAAGGCTTGACATGATGTTCAAAAATAGATTCGGACTACCCAACCTATTGGCTAGGAAAAATAAACCAAGTCTATCTCGTGTATTTCAAAACTTGATGAATATGCTCAGTTTCGATGGCGTTTTTT
This sequence comes from Pseudotsuga menziesii, assembly GCA_001517045.1. Lineage (NCBI taxonomy): Eukaryota > Viridiplantae > Streptophyta > Pinopsida > Pinales > Pinaceae > Pseudotsuga > Pseudotsuga menziesii. The sequence continues at coordinate 389,623 of LPNX010425672.1, forward strand.
GCTATGACAAACACAATATTTTTTTATGAAAATATAGAATATCGTAGAATATGATCTAATGATTTTGAATACGAAATTTTTTCCTAAAAATGTATGTTTTATTTATTTATTATTATTTTTCTAAATGACACATGTAGGTTTTCAAAAATAGATACGTCGATTGTTTTTTATATAAATTTTGATTTCCTTCACCATTTCACAAGAAAACTATATGGTGCACTAGAGGAGAGCGAGCTATACAATATTATATATATAAATCATGAATTTCATTAATTTTTTCCTATAAAGTGTTGCACCCGCACAAAATGTTTTCATTTAAAGGTTTTCAGACTTCAATAATTAATAATAAAACAAATAATTCACATTTTTTTTGAAAAAATAGTGTCACACTAGTACCATATGTCCTTTCTATGTCTGCAAGAGTTTATCCCAAAATGACATCATTTACCTCATATAGTGTTGCACCCACACAAACATATATGTTATAATGTGCTAAAAAATTTGTAAACCCAATTTAAGGGAAATTAATTTTATAATCATTTACACAAATTTTATATAGATAAAAGTTATTTATTATGAAATATTATTCAATTACCTAAATTTTATCTTTTTACTTCATCTTCAAATCCATTAGGGAAGTACCTCTAATTGTCACCTAAAGTCATAGGTTCTATGTTTTTTTAGTGTTATGTGGCATCTAAAGTACCTTTAAAGGAGTCCATGATTGTGCATCATCCCTCATGTGATTCCTAGAGGTTGGTTAGGGTTTGTGATAAATAGGGATGTGGATGTAAGGATCATGTCTTTGGAGAATATATTAATCCATTCTATTGATGACCATATTTTTTTTCATTAGTGAACCAGAATACATGATTTGACCTATGAGGGGAACCTATAATCAAGTTTGTACTTGGTTAAGCTCCAAAGGCTAAAGGGATTAATTGAGAAATTCCTTACCAGTCTTTGTGATAGTTTTGGAAATGCATTAGTAATCTACTTGTCATACAATACATGTCCTTTGAGGGACATCGAAAGGATCTTGCTAGAAATGGAAATTAAATAAGGGTTAATGCATGGTACATCAAGGTATCCATAGGTGCTCACATTCATAGATAAAATATGGATTGTATGTGGATTCCTTTTAGATGTGTAAGGTGCCACATATATGGGCATATTTCAGATGGCTGCAATTTTTAACTTCTCTAAAAGGGTTTGGTAAAAGTAAACATAACCTCAACAATAAGTACATAAACCTTGAAATTCAAGGGTGTAAGATATGGAAGAAACTAGAGTCGAGGTAGTTGAAGGTATAGTGGAAAAATAAGTACTACTATAAATACAATTGAATAATATGGAGAAGTTCCTATATTGAAGTCCAAATCCCTAAGTCAATAAGAAGAAGAAAAAGGACCGAGGATAAATAGGTGTTGAACAAGAAAATAAACCTAGTAATTTACTAAAAATCCTATCATTCTCACTCTAAAATGTATATTAAAAATTAGAAAAGAAAACCTATAAATGGGATGGGGAAATCCTAAATAGTGAATATTGAACTCAAGCCTTAGAAAGGGAGAAAATATAGTCCCGTAGTTAAACCCTAGGTATAGTCTTGGTAGCAAGGGATTTCTCTATAGCATTAAAACGTTTAGATATTTCAATAGTTGGATACCATCATCCATTAGTGGAACCCTTTCATCAAGCAACCAGAGGAGAATCTCATTTATAATAATGTTAAGTGTACCTTCCTTTACTCCATAAGCAAGTTTATTTATTTGGAATGTCTATAGAAAGAAAGTCCAAAGTCAAAAAATCAATATCTGTAACCATTGTTAAAAAAATAAAACTTTTATAAAAAAAAATGACTAGCAAACTATGCACATACTTGCATCAGAGTATTCAATGCATATTTATAGTCACTTGAAGAAGCACCAGAAAGACTTAAATTAAATGTTTTAGCTACCTACAAAGTAGTTGCAAAAGTTGATAATCAGGTTTTTAGTAGGCATAAAAAATATGAAGAAACATTTATACATAGATAAACCAAACATCACGAGACGATCTAAATCCCTCACAATATCATCCATTGTTGTGCTTTCAGCATCATTCGTAGCTTGACTCAATTCATGACAAACAAGCTTCATACCTTCAAATTCCTGTGTTAGGACAGATGAAATAAATTGATGTAAAATTTAAACTTCATAAAAAGATTCCTACACATTACTCAATTCAACACATTACTCAAAATTTATTGCGAAAACTAGATTGCAAGAAAAACCACCATAGTCATATAGCTGCTTCACTGCTTCCCATCGAATGAAAATATTGATTGTGTTTCCCATTGTTACAACATACCCAAAATAACAGAGAAGTAGTCCCCCGTTCACCTTACCCCATGAACACCTTAACCAAGAGATAAGTACCCATCATGGGGATACCCGAGAGAGAGAAAGCATAATTGGTAGAGAGGAAGGAGTACCGCATTATTATGTCACTTATGAACACACGCTCTTCTCTTGAAAGAAAGCAAAGTAGTTAGGTCAATAAAAAACAACCAGCGATTGAAATATATATACATGTTCTTTTAGCGCTTACCTGATTGAGTGAGTCTACCTCATCTCACCTGAGCTTGCCCAATGATCCAAACTTTTATCATCCGAGTCTACTACCTGCCTCACCAAAGCCTAGGGGGTTGATCAATGCATATGATTTAATTTACCAATATATTAGGTTAGGAATTCAAGTATTATTCTATCTCAATTCTCTGCAACGACAAACTAAAAGTAAAACAATTTATATTATAAGGCCTATGAAGACTCAAAAGAACAAGTGGGTATATATTTTTGCACAGTTCAAGGAAAAAGACATTTTAGTAGTCATCCCAATTGTAGAGCTGAAGCACGAGGAGGGGAAAATTAATGGGAGGGGAAGATCTTTAACGTACCAGGGATTATTCTGAGCCTTCGTTCTCAAGCAATGCGGCTCAACAATACCATATACCTTGTACCATCCACTGCTACTCTAAGAATTCCCCTATAAATAACTCTATGCTAATGTCGGCTCCACAAGGTGGCAATGCCACCGTAGTTGGTAACAACTATTGCTATATTTATATATAGAAATATGGTACTTTGTCACAAATTTGTAACAAAAGGAAATTATTTTGCCAAAAAAATTACTTAGCCATCAAATCGATTTCACTACTTAACCATTGAATTGATTTCTCAATGTTCTGAGGAAACAAAGATAATTGGAAAAGATGAAAAATGTGTGCTAAGCATCCTTATTCATGATCAAAGATCCAATTTATTGGATATTAAATATGGATACATCCACGTAAACTTGGAAAAGGGTGTAGCATACAGGTAAACACACAAATGGATTTAATAAAATAGGTAGAATAAATAACCTTCATGGTGACCACTCAACCAAAATCATAAAATAACTACAACAAATTAAAACATGCAGATGCAATATAACCCTTGAAGACATGATTTTTCTTAAAACCTACGTGAAGGGAAATTCCTATGAATTTCGTTTAGATCCATTGGATTTCGCTAATAACTACCATAATATAAACTAAATTTCTCAAAAATGGAATAAGAACATCTTTTATTCCAAGAAAAACTAAATAAGAAATAAATCACCTAGTCATTGAAAAAAATTACGAATATTTTCCAAATACAATTATATATTATGTAAACAAATACTTTGTAAATGAATGAATGAACCAAACTATATGTTAACATATAGTTTGTGTATAATGAACCAAACTTTTAAAAATAAAATCCAACACCAAGTTTAAAGTTAAAATCATTATATTATAGGGTTAAAATCATTATAAAACTCTAGCATCAAAGTTTCACGGAATTGAACTTAAATTTATATCTTTATACATAAACTTCTACAAAAATTTGACCATTATTCCTTTAAGTTAATTAAATTATTTATTTCGTGTCAATTGAAAACCCAATAATTTTGATAGATTAAGTCGATTACTTTGGCTCTTGTGTAGTGTCATGTGAGGTCGATTACTAAATGCATAAACATTGTTAGATGTGACGCGTCATGATATCTAATAGTGTATATTCATTTCTTCAACTCATTTAATACTTAGCTAAATAAATATTAATCTTAAAGACAATGTTAAAAAAATAGAAACAAAAACTGATTTTTGCTGTCAAAATGATAAGGGCACAGATTAACATTCAAAGTATGTAAAACTCATGCCTTAGTATTAATGAAGAGAGAATATCTGAAAATCCCAAGAAAAGAATAAGAATAATTCTTAATCAGAGTGATCAGAGGCATATTTTAGGGTAACTTTGGGAGGGCGATGTAATTCCGGAACGTGGACATGCTTGTAGTGGTTGGCAAGGTTTTCATAGTTATACTATTAATTCTTCACGAATCCTCAGGTATTTCATTAATTTTGGGTTAGATACCTAGTTGTTTCATTAATTCTTGTTTGGGTTACATGGATTTATGCTTGAAAGAGACTTAAAAATTGACAGTTGTTTGCAGCTTTCTTGTACTTTATATAGATATTGTATAGATCATGCAACTTTCGATCCTCTCACAAACTTGTTTTATGGGCTGGATATCTTAGATATTTTCACTATTAAGTGCTTAAAGGGTTGAAGGCATTGGACTTTTGAGAAAATAGATAGATGTTTTGCACCAAGGTTCTTGAACTTCATAAAATGTCAAAAGCAATGTGAAATCAACATAACACTCATTCTTAAAAATAATTAATTTTTGATATAATTATGATTACATTTTCTCAATTTATGTTGTGTTTAAGATTATGAAATCTCTCAATATTTCAATATTTCATGTGAACAATTTACATATCATTAGGGGAAGCAAAAAAAACTAGAAAATTCAATCATTATTATGATTACTAATAAAACATTCATACTTAAATTTAATACAAATCCATGGTAACTAAAAATTGAATAGTTCCGTTTGTAATTTCATTTTTAAACCACATTTTTAAAATTAATGTTGGTATTGGCCATGGCTTTTATTCACATATTTCTTTTCCAATAAAAAAAACTTCGCATTCTATTAAAAGTAATTCTTCACCTTATGTACCCCTCAGGGGTATATGAAAAGTTCAACATGTTTGTATTTAAAAAAAATTAATATATTTTTCCAAAAGAGATTGTTTAGGAGTGTATGTCTATTTCCAAAAAAGTGAAAAAACTTTCATGGTTGATAATCAAAATACATAAAAGAGTTGTCAAAACAATTTTTTAACACATATTAAGGTCCTTTTGGGATCATTTGATCATTGTATTAGAAGCCAACATTAGATCAGAAAATATCCAGGGTCAAATTTCATCAGCGTTGTCTCAATCAGTATGCCAATGTACTGGTTTGCATTGGCTCCAGTGCCAAAATCTATTCTAGATATTGTATAGATAGTGAGAAAATTATTGGTATTAAAATCAATATTGGCGTAAAAAATGTGTAGCAGGTAATGCAGTGAAGGAAAAAAAAAATACACGACTAACTTCTCCTGTAAAAAATGTGTAGCAGTGAAGGCAAAAAAACAGCCATGAACTGAATTGGATGGTGGGTTTTTCCCATGAATTAAATTGGCTGGTTTTTTTTCCCATGAATTAAATTGGTTCGTGGGTTTTATAATAATTGCTATGAAGTTTGTCAAATATTAAAAATTTAAATTTAACTTTTGTACAGTTGAATTAATACACCGCTTGCGGTGAATGACATAATAATCTATTGAAATTCACGAACCAAAGAATCTATTGGAATTCATGAACCAAATTATAACTTAATATCAGCTATTAAAATTCACTAATTTTATGAAAAAAAATGCGTATGTAGTATAAAATATCCGTGACAAAACTATCTGTGACTTTATATTTTAAAGCATGGCTTCCAATTAAGCAAACATTCCATATGCATTTAACCTTTCTCTCTTTTTCAGTGAAGAAAAATACAACTTTTTAACCTTTCTCAATTAATAACCACACTTGCATCTTATTGTAAAATTATAACATGATACCAGCTATTGGAATTCACTACCTTTATGGAAAAAAAATGTATTGTAGTCTATTATATGTGACAATGGAATCACCATCCTTCACATTAGTGATGCAACAATCAAGGCTGGTCCTTTTGCAACATTAACCTAGAAGATGAAGATGACGTTAAGAAATTTAAATTTCTAGGAAACTTTAGGAGAAGTTACAATAACCGTGATTTTTAGAGTTACTGTGGAATTATGGTAATTTTGTGGAATTAGCAATTCTCTGCATGATGCTACTTTTGGGGGAAATGACCCTGGATCATTACTCTACCATTAAAACTTTGAAGAAATTGCTTAAAAAGGGAGCTTAAACTTCAGGGAGAGCTGTATAAATTGTACAATTTGTTTTCTGTGTATGTGGCATATACCATTTCTTGTGTCTAAGCACAATCATACATAAAATATATGCATATTTCCATGTAACTATTAAAGATAAGATCACGATAAAATAACAGCTTTGCACTATTTCAAGATTTACTTGCATTCTAGCTCTGAGATTTCTCAGTTCAACCGACTTCCTAGCAGAAAGAGATGATTTAAGTCTATTACAAGCCATGCATGTTAGTTTTGGAATTTCAGATTGGCTTAATGCAAATCCTTCAAGTGTAATCCAATATAAAGCTTAACTGTAATCCAATGACTTTTTATGTCAAAGTTAATGAAACATTAACTATACAAAATGCCTGTATTCAGTGAATTCATCTCAAATGAATATCAAATAAAATCTGGTTGTTTAAAAGGTGGAAGGGAAAAATTTATTCATAATACTTAGGTGCATTTTGCTAAATATAATCAATAAATTCAACACAAAGAAATTATGCAACATCAAAGAAATATACGCTTGAAGAAAATCACAATTGAAACAGTACAGATGACTTATTTACTTGCACGGATATTTTCTCCAACCAGAACAATTTGCAAGGAGCTTCAATTCAAGCAGTGAAAAAATGGATTATTTGCTGAAGATCGAAAGAAACTATTACTTATTCACTCAATGATTAAAATGACACAATATTTTTTCAATAACTGGAATAATTTACAGCAAACTTCAAACTTCCATAAAAATACTAAATTTATATTTATTGCAAAACTTTAAACGCTTTCTTCTTTGTATTTTCTCTTATGAGGAAGATATTAGTCTGGTTAACATAGAATGCCTCAGATATCAAAGCAAATTGCATCCTTTAATAAGAAGAATTCTTACCTCATAGAATGCCTCAGATATCAAAGCAAATCGCATATTTTAAGAAGAAGAATTCTTACGTTGGCATATTCCTTAGTAATTGCCGTTAATTCTTGTTTTTCCTCACGATGCAATAGCAATACTTTTCCCTCCATTTCTTCAACTCTTTTGTGTGGACAACCCTACGGCTTTGAACTATGAATTCTGAAGCCCGAAGTGATAAACTGGTATAAATAAAAACTCACAAAACTTGAATATTTTGTGAATACCCAGTGCAACAAAACCAGAGAAAGCTCGTAATGCTCATACAAATATCAAAATGGCAAATCAGTACATGGGATGAATGCAAAGTCGTGGCAGCAAGAATAAAATGCTAGCAAAGAGATGCATGCAGATAGCCATAAGGTCACTACAAGAGCAACTCCATGAATGAGTTTCTAGGTTGTCAGAGTGGCTCATTTCTCATTGCTCATAGAAATATACACTGTGAATAATAGATAGGAAACTGCATTAAAATCTGCTTACGAGAGCCCACCGTCGGGTCTTGGGGCACAACACCCTAGGAAAACGTTACCTGCACAGGACCAATGAGAATACAATAAAATAGCTTTAAAAAACAGAAATTAATACAACCCAAAATTAAACTATTGAAAAACTATAGAAAACACAAAATTTCTTATTTGAAACCCTCAACTAATCCTCCTTCGCGAATCATATATATCCCCTGTCGGGGACATAATAAGAGAGTTTAATTGTCTTATCATTTATATGAAAAATATTTCTTTTTATATATATCACATAAATGATATGATTAAATTCACATAATTATAATAGCTAACCCAATAAGATATATATATATATATATATATATATATATATATATATATTCTAAGTTTTAAATTTCGATATGTCTTCATATCNAATTTGTATATTAAATCTAAGATGAAAGGATGAATCCATGAAGATGGGTAGCACTTTTTGTCCAAATGTGGCGATGAAAATGTGACATTTTACTCATTTATTAAATCAAAACCTTAAAACTCATCTACCCATTGTGAATTCCGAAATGCAATAAAAAAACAAATTATAGGTAATTATGTTCTCTTTCTAATGATTAAAAATAATAATAATGTCATTTAAAGTGTTGAATTTGCATTTAATGAAATATTTTCACTTGTAAATTTGAGAAAAATTAAAGTTAACTGAGTGGCTTGTGTTCACGTAAAAAAATTTAAAGTTAAATGTATAATTAAAAAAAATAAACAATTGGCATTTACCGGCTTCATATTTTTTATCAAAATATTCTTTCATTATTTGAGAACAATGATGAAGGATAGTGCATTTAGGCACCTTACCTTCCATGGAAGCCAATTCACTCTCATCCACTTATATGCATTTAGGAGTTGTCTTTCGTGTTGATGCAAGATTTTTTTCCATTTGGAATTCTAGAGTGACGTTTACATCCACTGACAACTTTGATTAGGAGATTGAACCACCTGGCATGGTTGTTGCAAAGACACATTTGCATTGTCAGGAACATAATGATTGAACTCTTTACAAAATTGTCCGCTTAATATGCACCAAGATTTTGGTCTCCCCCATAACCAGCGTCCATTAACATTGCATTATACTCCTCAACCTCTATGTCAGGTATCTGTGCTTTTTCCCAAGATGTTGAGGCGCAAGTATTTGATGCAAAGTGTGGTGTTCCATCCATTGAAATCGATACTGAAATGTGTTAGATTTTTATCATTTAAGCAATATGATCTTAGGATCTTATCTAAGAGAATGACATGCATAGAAATAATCACAAGAGACAAGAGACACAAATAATTTTCCTCGAGGAAACCATAAAGGAGAAAACCTTGCAACTTCCTCAGAGATAGAATGAGCACCAATAGCAAAAGTAAAACCTGAAAACATAAAGATGATCTCCGACATCAGTTGTCTCTTTCTCTGAACCCAGATTCTTCTCTCTCACTCATGCACCCTAGTGAGTGTGTGTGTGTGTGATAAATAGAGAGGATCACTCTCTATTTATATTATTTCGTTCACTTAATGTCTACTCCAACATGTCGGCCCCACTTAACAATTACTTACTAGGGCCAAATCTCTAGGAGAATCTAATAACCCTAGTGCCCCACGATTGCAGGGAATTTTCCCTCCAATCAACAAGGAGGGTTAACCTTGACTCAATTGTGGGGACTATTTCCCCAACTTATAATGGAGGGTTAACCTGAATGAATTTACATGACTTGTTTACATTATTTAATATCCTGATCAGAACATTGGGGCATGACATGAATCAATTACATTACAGATACCTCTTGGAATAAACATCGGGGTACAATACATAAGGTATACAAGTGAATACATTCCGAAGTTACAAATACATCAACACTCCCTCTTAACTAGGAAGGTATTCTCTTGACACAATTTATCAGCACAAGTCTTCTTATCTATATCATCTGTATCATCATCAAGTCATCTTCATCTTCAGGTCATCTTCATCTTCAAGTCATCTTCATTGTCAAGTCATCTTCATCTTCAAGTCATCTTCATCTTCAAGTCATCTGGATCTGTATCATCACTGGATATGGATCATCCTTGGGTCTGGATCATCACTGGATCTGGATCATCACTGGATCATCACTGGGTCATCATCACTGGTGCTATCTCAATTCTACTCGTCACAGGAAGTTCTACAGAGCCAGCCCTTTTTCATGCTGGTTGTAGGCCTAGCCTCCATGTAGGTCTTTATCTTCTTCAACACTTATATATGACCATATGTCAGAAAGGCCCGCCCAGCACTTACATCTGACCATGGGAGGAACACATGTACCACCATGTCAGAAAGGCATGCCCATCACTCACATCTGACCATGGGAGGAACACATCTAAGAACCATTTCAGAAATGCCTAGCACTTACATCCAACCATGGGAGGAACACATCCAAGAACCATGTCAAAAAGGCCCTACACCTACATTCAACAACATGATAGGACACACCTACTATCATCTGTGAAAAGGACCAGCACTTATAACCATCAGCATGATAGGACACACCTACTATCATCTGTGGAAAGGCCCAACAATTACAACCATCAACATGATAGGACACACCTACTATCATCCGTGGAAGGGCTCTACACTTACAACCAGTGGCATGATAGGACACAACTACTACCATCCATGGAAGGGATCTGCACTTACAACCAGTGGCATGGTAGGACAAAACTACTACCATCCATGGAAGGGCTCTGCACTCACAACTAATCATGTGGGAGCCAATACCATAGTCATATAAAAATGGCTCTCAGCTCTAGCATGAGTATTCCTGGTAATTGAATAGGTGCCTCCATTCTCCCAAAGAATGGCCTCTCAGCCTAAGCTCATTATTCCTGGTAACTGACCAGGTGCCTCCATTCTCCCAGAGAATGGCCTCTCAGTACTAAGCTGAGTATTCCTGGAAACTGACCAGGTGCCTCCATTCTCCTAGAGAATGGCCTTCAGCACTTATATCTGATCATGTGGGAACACATCCCTCAATCACATTAGAATGGATCTGCACTGAACATGTGGGAACACATCCCATAATCACATCAGAATATATCTCCACTTATATCTGACCGTGTGAAGCTTATCCTTCCACCATGTCAGAAGGGCACAACACTTATATATGACCATGGAAGGAACCAATCCTCTCACGATGTCAGAAGGTCTCACGGACTCATCACTTCCCCTTGGAAGGAACCTCTATATGGAGAAAACCAAGATTCTCCTTGAAGTACTCAAACTTCACTCTGGCCATTTCTAGCATAGAATCACATCAGGGCTGATTACGTCCAGGGATAACCTACTAGCTTCGCCAGGACCGATTACATATGAGGAAAAATTGCATGAATGATTACATCTGAGAAACCTAAAAGCTTCACCAGGATTTATGCTCAAACAACCTGTCTCACTAACTATGCCAGGACTCCCTCTTTCGAGAGATCTTGATCTGGATCACTGCTCCTCTCTACATCATACAAAAATGCAAGTCAGATCAATCAAATCAAATAGTATTTTTCAAAAGAAACATACTACCTACCAAATAACAAGTGGCAACATCTTTTTCCTCAGATGTACTCAGTGCCACGTAGGACTGCTTCTTGCTACACCAAGAACTTCTCTTCCTATCAGTGGCACTGCCTACCCAATTCAAATCCACATAAGCCTCCAGGTTGATGTTCTGATTCGCCTCATACTTGAACCCATACTCAACTGTACCCTTTAGGTACCTTACTACATGCTTTGCAACCATCAGGTGAACATGTCTCAATGTGTTCATAGCAAAGAAAATATCTGGTCTTGTATTCATCAGGTACATCAAGGAAAAAATCATTTGACGATACATCGTGGCATCAACCGACTTTGATGAAGCAACACTCAATAGCTTCAGCTTCAATGCCATAGGTGTGGTCATGGTATTGCATTCCATCATCCTGAACCTCTTCAGGATCTCTACTGCATACTTCCCTTGTTCCAGGGAGATTCTGCCACACCTCCATGCCTAGAAAGTAGTGCATCATATCCAAGTCCTTTATTTCGAACTCAGTAGCAAGTCTCCTTCTTGCAACTTTAATGAGTTCCTCTTTTCCTGTCAGGAACAAGTCATCGACATTTAATAGGAGCATCACTGGTCTTCCACCTTCAACCTTAAAGAAAAGGTTAGAATCTTCTTTACTCTCAGTAAATCCTAGAGTCATCAGTAAGCTATCCATCATGTCATACCATGTCAAACCTCAGGATCTTTTGTAGTCACTCCCTCTGAAGTGGAGCATCATTCTCCCTTTTCCTTTCATACTTTATGCATTGAAACATTATGTACCGGAGTGACAAGTAGCTTCCTCTGCTACTAATATTCTATGTATCCATCTAGGGTCACTAGATACCAAGATCCTCTATCTTGAAAATGTTCTTCTCGCACCCATATGTGAGTTTTTCATTCTCTATAGGCTTTCATCTTCAACCTTGTAGCAAAGGTTTATATCTTCATCACTCTAGGTGATCTTCAAGCTCCGCATGTATGTGTTATCCCATGGGTGTCTTTTGACCTCGTACAAGGCCTTCTTTCATTTGCACACATGATTCTACCTGTCATGTGTCTTAACTTCTAGTGGCTGCAAACGTCTCTTTGTAGTCTATGCCTTCTTTATGTGAGTACTCTTGTGCTACGAATCCTGCCTTGTATCCCACGATGTTTCCATCTACTGCATGATGGAACTATGAACTTCCCTTCAGGTATTTATACTGCATCCTAGACATCATTCTTCATTTTGGATTATTAGAGTGAATCTTGAATTGTCATCACTTGTTCTTCGGAACAAGTCTCATCCTTATTTTCTTGTAGGCGATTGTATGTGATCTTTCCTACAAGTCAAATGAACCAGTTGTATGATTAGAAAATTTTCATAATGCATATTCATAATGGTAAATTCTTATGCATAAATATATAATCATGCAACTATTTTAGCCAATACAACATTCATCCATATCTCACAGAAACTTTATAGATTCCTTCCATCTCTACTAGGACAACATTGAGATTGTGCACTAATCCAATATGTCAGCAAAGAGGTTTCATTCTAGACAAGTAGAAATGGAGATTTGTATAGCACCATGAGCTACTTACCCATCACATGCATATTAGTAGTATACTGTCATTAATGCAAATATTATATCATGCATAACACATCAACTGAATATAAACAATTGCATAACAAAACAATATCATGAAATGACAATTGAATACTTATCTTTATTTGTTTCGTGGGTAGATTCCTTCTTTCAACTTCATCATCTTCTTCTTTCATAGCAATATCATTTCTTATCCAAATGCTCAAGATAGATAAGAGGCTCTTCAAGAATTGAGTTCTTCATATTCCTCATCACTTGAGGTATCTTCTTTGAATTGTGAAATCTTGATCTTCAGTTTCTCCCATATTCTTTTCACTTATTATGAGTCGAGCTTCTTCTTGTGTGTGCTCTTCCCAGAGTCTACTGAAAGTAGTTACTTCCTTTTGGCACACATTCCTTAGATGAATGAATCCCATGATCCTGAGAGGCCATTCAAGGTGGTTATCACAAATTCTACATTCTCCACTTCTTCTTCTATCGCTCCAAGTTGTTCTTTGATTTGAGAGACCCTTGTAAAGTATGACTATATGGTCTCTGCATTCTGGATATTCACATTCTTCAACTGTTTTCTCAAAGTCATCTTCTGATTTATGTTCTTTCCTTCAAATAGCTTGGTCAAGGAATCAAACATCTTTTTCGGTGTCTTTAGGGAAGACACTTGTGGTATAAGGTGATCCATGATTGAATCAACAATGATATTCTTGTCCTTGACCAAGTTCTTCTCGTGTAAGGATTTTAGCCTCATCTCCCTCTGGAACTGGAACCTCTCTAATTATGTAGGTGTCCAATTCATTTCCTTCAAGAACTAGTGAGATCCTATACTTCCATGCTTGGAAGTTGTCAGCCTCAAAAATCTTGTCATCAAGCTAGTGTGATTATTCATCTTGAAATGATAACCTCAATGCTAAATAGAAAAAGATTAGATCTTACCAATTTGAGGTGTCCATCTTGGTTCCGGAGTTGGCTGATCTAGGGTTTTTCAGAGAAACCACAATTTTCAAAACATGGAATATTTTAGATCTGATTGGATAGAAATATATACCTATTCAAGGTGATCTGTCCAATGTACTCCTTTTCTGAAAATAGTGGAGGGAAGCTCCCGGAACAGGAAGCCCTAGTTTACCAATTTCTTCTGCAAAAAATTCCTGATATTGTTTCTGTGGTATCTCTGAAATTAATGATCCTCTGTGTTTGAAATTTCATACTATGGGTTCCTCGTTTGTCATTTTTTCAACACCATAGTTTTTACCAATTGGGACTTATGAGCGTTTTCCCAAGGTGACCTGTTTCAGGACTGTTCAACATAGCAAAGTTGTATGGACTGCCACGTGTCACCGTTTCATATTATAGGTCTGAAACGTTTACCACAGAATGTAAAGTCTATGCCCTTTCTAGAACATCTTTAGAAATTTCATTTGGACCTTCCTATTTTGAGATATATCCATTCTCACCAGGTGTCCTGTTTGGGGAGGAATCTTGGGAGGGGCTAGAACCCTAACTTGGAGGAATCATATCTCCTAGAATATAGTGAATCTGAGGCTGAAAATTGGAAAAATTGTACATCAGGAATTCAATTTCTGCCTATGAAAGTTACGGCTTCTGATCCTTCTCGAATCTTGAATTATAGGGAATATACCAAAACATATCAGTTTCAATATTTTAGGGTTTTTCAGGCCCGAGGTCAAACTAGGGTTTGACTTTCTTGGAGTTTCTCCCAACCAAAAATCTTGACCTAGGTCTTTAAAATTTGATTTTGATGAGGAGAGTAATCATATGCTGGGATCACTCAAAAATTCCTCTTTTGTAAAAATCCCTAATTTCCCGTAGCAAAAACTGAAAATGTTGGGAATGAAATTCTGCTTCGACAGAAAGGTGCGCCCTTCAATGGAGAGTCAACCTAGCCTTCTTTTGTTGATGGATTGTGGAGAGAGACCCAAAAATTAAGAAGCCCTAGCTTCTGTAGCTGCACAATGTCTTCTTCTCAGGTTAGCTCTGATACCATGTTAGATTTTTATCATTTAAGCAATATGATATTAGGATCTTATCTAAGAGAATGACATGAACATCAATAATCACAAGAGACAAGAGACACAAAGAATTGTCCTTGGGAAACCATAAAGGAGAAAACCCCACAACTTCCTCAAAGATAGAATGAGCACCAATAGAAAAAGTAAAACCCAAAAACATAAAGATGATCTCTGACAACAGTTGTCTCTTTTTATAATCCTAGCTTCTTCTCTCTCACTCATGCGCCCCAGTGAGTGAGTGTGTGTGTGATAAATAAAGAGGCTCACTCTCTATTTATATTCTTTCATTCACTTAATGTCCACTCCAATAAGTCAGCCCCACTTAACAATTACTTACTGGGGCCGACATCTCTAGGAGAGTGTAATAACCTTAGTACCGCACAACTGTGGGGACTTTGCCCTCTGATCAACAAGGAGGGTTAACCTTGACTCAATTGTGGGGACTATTGCCTTGAATTACAATGGAGGGCTAACCTCAATGACTTTACATGACTTTTTTACATTATTGAATCTCCCGATCGGAACATCGGGGCATGACATGACTTAATTACATTACAGATACCTCCCGAAATAAACATCAGGGTACAATACATAAGGTATACAAGTGAATACATTCTAAAGTTACAAATACATCAACAAAATGTGGTTCATTGGAGAATGTATGGTATTGTCCATTATTAAATTCCTCTGCTTTGAATCTTTCTCTAGGGTATCCAACATTGTACTTTCTATTGAATTTCTCTCCTTCACCTGTTGAGCGGGAATGGGAAGTATTTTCTCATCTATTGAATGCTGATGATTTCTTGATTCTTGCCTCCTTTTTTTTCCAGCTTCTTCCGATGTAAGCACCTTCCTCACTGATTTTTGGCCTCTATTATTTACATTCCCCATTGAAATCCACCCAAACTTGTACAATACCTATGGATTTGTGTAATAAATGATGAAATGATAGGTTGAACAGTTCTGTGTGTAGAGGTTCAGAAAAATTCTGTATTTTGCTACAATAAAACTGGCCCACATCCCGCAACCCAAATTTTTTTATAAAACCCATATCGCATATGCAATATAACACATGTTTTTTTTGACGCATATGCATTATATCACACACGCGTTATGCATACAATGATTTACACCTAACGACCACTATGTAAAACATGATGATCATAACGCATATGTGATATAACACATATGCTATGTATCACATATGCGATTTAGTGCATATGAGATAGGATAAATTAACATTAGATTGATTAAGATAAAAGAGGGGAGGAGGATTCAAAGGAGGGAGAGAAAGGTGTAGAGGGAATCATGGGAGGGAGTGATGGGTAGGTAAGAGATATGGGGGGATGAAGGGAGGAGAAATATAAGGGGAAGGGAGGGATGGGTAGGGGAGAGATATGAGGGGGGAATGAAGGGAGGTGATCCAGGTGGATATTGGTGGCCACCTACCTATTCCACTTGGAGCTCTAACATTTTTCTTTCTGTTCTTTTAGTTTCCTTAATTATAGCACAACTTACTATTTTTAGTAGTTTTTTGGGCCCTAAACTTTTGAAGCTATTTTGAGGCCCCAAATGACATTTTTTGGGAAATATTCCTTCAACAAATCTAAATGATTAATAGTCATTCAACGTAGTCCTTGGATATATATTTCCAATGAGGTATCATGTGAATCAAACGAAGATCATATGCCAAAGTTACAACATCGGGAAGTCGATGTACCAATTTACCCCAACGGGGCCATAGTTTGGCATTTTTCATCTCCTAGGGTTAGGTTTTGGAGGTTTAGGGTTTTCCTTTGTTTCTAAATAATATATAGTCTTGAGAGCCACATTGTAAGGGGGATTTTATGGGCCGGTGGCCACCACATCTCTTCTCAGAGATAAGCTACCAATTCCCTAGCTAGTTTATTTTTATTCTGTTTGTAAGCATATTTACAATATATGATATTAATGAAATAAGTCTTATTTCTACTACATCTCTGTGCTTATGTGTATTTCTATAATTCTTTGTGTTCCTTCATAAACATATAGATCAATGGTATAAGAGCGAGTCTGCTCTTTCTTGATCCTTCTTTGCATGTCCCCAACGAGGTCGGGGTATAAAGAATTAGGGCTTGATGTGGTTGAACCCTTGCAAAATCATCCTCGCAAACCCTGATGACTGCCCATGGTAGACAAAAATAAAAAAGAGGGAGCAATAGATCTTATCAAAATATTTCTTGAGGAGGCTCTCGAGAAAAAAAGTAACGTGATGATAGATAAATTTTCCCAGATCCTTCAACGACTTCCTAGTAACAACCACTCTAGAGGTGAAACCCCTTTTAAGGTACAAGTAAACTTTGACATTCCCATATTTGAAGGCCAAACAGATGCATGCATCATAGATAGATGATTGAATATATTAGAAGGGTACTTTTTGGTGCATGACTTTTCCAACTAGGAAAGAATCACTTTTGCACTCCTAAAATCCACCCCCGTGTTAAGGACTGGTGGGAAACCTACTGTGAGCAGAAAGATGAGAGGACATCCTCTCTGTTTTTTATCGCACCCAAATAGAATTATTTTCGAGACGCCATTAAGGAACAATATTATCCCATGGGAAGCTATGAGGACAAGTACATAAAATATACTACGCTGCGCCAGCAAAGGGATCAAGATCTGCATGAGTTGAAAAATATGTTCCATACCCTGCACACAAAATTGGGTATCAAAGATTTAGAGAAAAATTTGGTGTTGAAGTACCACATTTTTCTGCATATATACATTTAGGAGGAAATGGATTTCCTAGACATCTCCTCGGTTGGAGGAACATATCGGTTTTCTGCCAAGATTGAGCAAAAGTTCAAACAGAAGAAGATAAACTTTGGATCTATGAATTAGAAGCAAGGGAAAGGTTCCCACAAACCATAGAACAAAGGAAAAATCCAAGGCGGGGTGACCCAGGATAACCCGCCAAAACCTAAAGCAAATAAAAACAATGCGAAGCCAAAGAAGGACAAGGGAAAGTGGTGTGAGTTTCATAAGAGATCCACGCATAACACAAGTGAATGTCAGGCTAAGTAGTTACCAGTGGCCAAGCTGAAGGCCTTTGAATTAGATGCATGCTCTAACTCCGAACCAAAACTCAAAAAGAGTAATGATAGTGGGAAGCAGATTATCGATGCGGAGCCCAATGACACCATCGCCACCACTAAGGTCTAGAAGGAGGAACTGAAAGATCGAGAGTAGGAATTAGAATAAATTCCAACTCAAAATGGGCCTCCTAAGGAAAATAATAAAATAATAGTTAAAATAATAAAATAATATTTATTAATTTTGGAGGAAGAAAAGAAAAAAACTACTTTTTGTTCATATTTTCGGCATAACTCCCTGTGTTTTACTCAAATTTCGATCGAGAGAGCTCATTGGATTTGGAATTAGGGTGGAATCATTAAGGTGAAATAAGTGGGCAGAGTGTGATGGATTTAGTAAAATCAGATACTAGTGGGGCCAATCCCAAGAGGGCTAACCCTAAAGGTGACCATGTAGTAGAAGACTACAGCTGAGATTCTATTCTTATACCTTAAAGGTGACCAGTATGGCGTAGGAGTATCTTGGTTACTGGGAAAAGGCATCTATTGGTAGGTTTAAAGGATCCTTCCCGGTGAAAGGCTACCTGCTTCTTCTGCTGAGAGGTTATAGGTGAGAGGAGGTATTCTGGATTCTATCGAGCTTGGTGAGGCTGGTGTTGAACATCCAACGAGTACCCACACTGCATACTTTTGATGGACCTTGTTAACCCAAAAACAAGAAATACCTGAAAAAACACAGGGAGATATGCCAAAAATACGAACAAAAAAAGTAGTTTTTTTATGATACTTATTCCCAAATTTATATTAAAATGTTTTAAAGACCTATACGCTATTTCGAATTTTATGAAATTTCATTGGCTAACACATGATGACATGGAATTCGAATTAGGGTTGAAATTCCCATTTTGAGTTGAAATTTCCTCTAATGGGGAGTGCCTGTTCCATTCCTATATGTGGGTAAAGGGTTCCTTGCTGCAGTTCATTGTCGACAGCAAGAGCCAAAATAATCTCATTTTAGTAGAGGTCGTGAAGTGGTTGGAATTTTCAACCACAACACACCCACAACTGTACACCATTGGGTGGCTTCACCAAGGATGAGATCTGTGCTTCAGCCAATAGTGATGCCTTCCCTACAACATCAAGCCCTTCATGGAAAAGGTATTATTTGACATTGATCCTCTTGATGTTTCTGATGTATTATTAGGCCAAAAATACTTATGGAAGTGACATGCTGTGTCTGAGTCCCGACTTTGGGAATAATTTGTACAGGATACTAGAGGTAGCGCTGCGTGCCGCCATCTCTTTGATTATTACAAAGCAGTGCAGTAAGATCATTTCCAAAATGAGGATATTTGTTTTCCTGGTGATCCATCCTCAGGGAAAGAATAATATTGTGGCCATGACCTCTAAACAGAGCCCCTTCGCCCAACAACAAAAAATGGACAAGTTCATGGTGGAATATGGGGACATCTTCAACCTCACCCGTAACGGTGCCTCTGCACTATCAGGTCAAGCACCCCATCGATTTGAACCTAGGTGCATCACTCCCTAATGGACCAATCTATGCATGCTCTGTTCTAGAGAATGACAAAATCAAGAGGCAGATTCAGAAGCTGTTGCAAAAAGGGCACATCCGACCAATTTCATCGCCCTATGGGAGCTCAATCGTGTTGGTGAAAAAGAAGGATGGGACTTGGAGACTCTGTATTGACTATTAAGCACTGAATAAGATCACTGTCTGGAACAGGTACCTGATCCCATGGATTGATGACCTTCTGGACCAACTCAGGGGGAAAAATATTTCAGTAAGATTGACTTAAGTTTGGGTATCACCAGGTACCAATCAAACCCTCTGATGTGTGGAAGAATTCCTTCAAAGCCAAGGAGGTACTTTTCGAATGGTTGGTCATGCCATTCGGGATGACAAATGATCCCACAACTGTAATGAGGTTGATGAATGACATATTGGGTCCATTCACCAACTCATTTGTATTAGTGTACTTGGATGACATTTTGATCTTCAGCCAAACTTGGGAGGAACACCTCCACCACATTCGACAGGTCCTCCAAACACTCTGGCAACACAAGTTGTGTGCCAATTTGGAGAAGTGCACTTTTGGCATGACCCACGTTCAGTATCTAGGATATATTATTGATGCACAAGGGGTACATGAAGATCCTACCAAGATCCAAGTCATTCAAGATTGGCCAGCCCCAACCAATCTAACAAAGCTCCATAACTTTTCGGGTCTTTCCAACTTCTACCATAGGTTCGTATTGGTATTCTCTCATATCACTTGGCCCTTGAGCCAAGACACCAAGGGAGGAGTGAGAGAAAAATTATTTTGGTATGAATCTCAAAAGGAGGCGTTCATTGAGTTGAAACATCACATCTACTCTACCCTAGTGCTCACATTCCCAGACTTGCAACAACCATTTGAGATCGAGACAGATTCCTTAGACTATGCTATTGGGGAAGTTCTTACTCAACATGGACATCCAACGACATATCACATTGAGACACTCTTCGACATAGTACAGAAGTATCCTACTTATGACAAAGAGATGTATTCCATTGTGCATGATTTCCGACAATGGAAGCATTACATTTTGCGGAAGGAAATGGTCATCCAGATAGACCACCGACCCCTGCAGTTCACACAAACACAAGGGAATTTGCAGAATGATCACCATCATAAGTGGTCCACATATTTGAAATAGTTTGATCTAAATATCAATTATAAGAAGGAGGGCACCAAAAATGTTGCAGACTGCCTCAGTCGACCACTGATCGTGGCGCTAACCAATGTGCTAAACTCTTCTAGGCACAAGACTTTTGATTGGCCACTGTTCTACAAGAGCGATCAAGAAGTTGGCCACACATACAAGACGCTTTTGAAGGGTAAGTGATTTCCCAATTTTCATCTCCAGGATGAACTGTTATGTCACCTAGGACACCTTTGTGTTCCTTCAAGCGAGAGCACCAAGATGATTTTGGAAGCCCACCACAGTCAGGTGGCTGGGAATTTCGGGGTTGAGAAAATAGTGGTAGTACTGTAGAAGTATTTATATTGTTCAAACCTTCGAATGGATGTCAGGAAGTACATCATATCCTGCAATTCTTGTGCCATTGCAAAACCGACCATCAAGAAGCAAGGCCTCTACACTCGACTGCCTACTCCTAGTTGAACCTGGGAATCCATCTCCATGGATTACATGTCGGGACTTCCTTCTACTAAGCATGGAAATGACTGTGTTTTCATGGTCGTCGACAAATTCTCTAAGATGGCCATTATGGTGGCCTCCAAGAATAATATCACGACAAAAACCATTGGTAAAATCTTGTTTGAACAGGTGTGGGTACACTTTGGGATCCCATAGTCTATCATCTCAGATCGGGACAACAGGTTCCTCAGTACATTTTGGTCCAACCTTTGGTCAATTCTGGACACCAAGCTCACCAAGTCCACAACTTTCCATCCCCAAACTAATGGTCAGACAGAGGTCATCAATAGGATGATCATACACATCCTACACATGTACAAATATAATAATCCATGCACATGGCATGAGAGCCTCCCCTATGTACAACACAACTATAACTGAGCTCTCCACAACTCAATCGACCACAACCCCTTTCAGGTGGGCTTGGGATTCTAGCCACTATGTCCCATTGACGTAGACATGCCATTTGCGGTCACGCAGGCTGATTTGGCTCATGTCTAGTTAGAAGCTGGCAAGGAAAACAACTTCATTGAGCACATTCTTGACATATGCAAACAAGTTCATGATATATTGGATAGAACCAATGCCAAATACAAGTAGCAACATGATTAGAATGGGGTGCCACACAACTTCTAGGTGGGCGACAAAATGTGGCTACATTTTTAGAAGGAGCGCCTTGCTGGACCCTACCATAAGATTCACTCGCTCCGATATGGGACATACATTATTACAAAGGTTGTAAGGGAAAATTCCTTCGAGCTTAGTATTCCACCATTCTTTGGTCTGTACAAAGTGTTCAATGTGAACCGCCTTCGACCCTACTTTCCACCTCTACTGGACATCTTCGAAATTGTAGAACAACTCATAGCAACAGAGTTAAACTTATAATACAGGGAATAGGCCACCACATATTGTATCATGGACATGCAAATAAAGAACAATTTCTAGAAAAATATCCAATTGTATCGGGTTGTCAAAGCTGGGCAACTCTTGCACCAGGGCTAGTGGCTCACCAGGGACCAAGTTCAACAGAAGTTTACTCATCTCATGGAGGAAATCCACACAATGGGGATCATTTCTTCTTAAGGGGGGAGGAATGATCTAGGTGGACATTGGTGGCCACCCTCTTATTCCACTTGGGGCCTAAATATTCTTCTTTCATCTCTTTTAGTTTCTTTAATTATAGCACAACTTACTATTTCTAGCAGTTTTTTGGGTCCTCAACTTTTTGAGCCATTTTGTGGCCCGAAACAACTTTTTTTGGGAAATATTCCTTCAGTGCATCAGTAGGATTTATAGTAATTCAACACAGTCCTTAGATAGATATTTAAAATGAGGTATAATGTGCATCAAATGAAGATCGTATGCCAAAGTTACAACGCCATGAAGTTGATGTACCAATTTACACCAATGGGGCCATAGTTTGGCATTTCTCATCTCATAGGGTTAGGTTTTGGAGGATTAGGGTTTTCCTTTGTTTCTAAATAATATATAGTATTTCGAGCCCCATTGTAAGGGGGAATTCATAGGCCAATGGTTGCCACATCTCTTCTCAGAGATATGCTACCAACGCCCTAACTAGTTTATTTCCATTCTGCCTGTAAGCATATTTATGGTAGATGATATTAATGAAATGAAGTCTTATTTATGTTGCATATCTGCGTTTATGTGTGTTTCTATAATTCCTTTCCTTCCTTCATAAACATCCAGATTAGGAGGAGAAATATAAAGGGAAGGGATTGATGGGAGGGGAATAAATATAAGTGGGAGGGAGAGTTGGGGTGTAGAGATATAGAGGGGATGGGAGAGGGAGATATATAGGAGGGAGGGATCATTGGGTGGAGGAAATATATAGGATAATGGATGGAGGGACAAATGGGTGGGGGTGTTTAAAGAGTGAGAGGGAGGAGAGGGATGGATGGAGTGGTGTTATAGAGAGAGGTATAGAGTGAGTGAGTGAGAGAGACAAATGGGGTGGGTGGTTAAAGAGCGAGAGGGGGAGAGTCAAAGAGAGAGAAGAGAGAGAGAGATGAATATTAAGGAATGGAGAGAAATATGGAGAGATGAAGGCTTCAACCATTGGATTGATTTCATGAGTGAGAGAGAGGGACGCATTGTTAGAGAGGGAAGGGGGGAAGAGAGAGGGTTGATGGATGGTTTTAGAGGTAGAGGTATGGTGGAGGAGAGAAATATCAATGGTTAGATATAGAGGAAGAGAGGGAAGGAATTTGGGGGAAGAGAGAAGGTGGTGGAGAGAGGAGGTAGGGGGATAAAGTGAGGGAGGGAGTGAGTGAGAGGATGGAACACATGGAGGTAGAAGGAGAGGGAGGGAGGGAAGGGGAAAGAGAGAAAGGGTTTTATCAAGAGGGAGGGGTAACAAAGTAAGGGTTTTAGGGGGATATAAGGGGGGGAGAGAGAGGGTTGATGGATGGTTTTATAGGTAGAGGCATGGTGAAGGAGAGAAATATCAATGGTTAGATAGAGAGAGGAAGAGAGGGAAAGAATTTTGGGGGAGGTGAGAGAAGGCGGTGGAAAGAGGAGGTAGGGGGAGAAAGTGAGGGATGGAGTGAGTGATAGGATGGAACACATGGAGGAAGAAGGAGAGGGAGAGAGGGAGGGAGGGAGGGAGGGGGGAAGAGA
>LPNX010425672.1:413560-443839 GCA_001517045.1 Pseudotsuga menziesii
GGGAAGGGGGAGAGAGAGAGGGTTTGTGGATGGTTTTAGAGGCAGAGGCACAATGAACACAAGTGAATTTGACCACAAATTTCGACAACCTAAATGTCCACTTTTCGACATATTGATGTTGACAATTATAAAATTTTATTTCTCTTAAAATGTCAGTGGAATTTCACATCAATTCTGATAGTGAAATTCCCTCGTCGGATTTTCGACACCTCGAAGTAAAAATATGACATCAAATGGAAATTTTGATCGGTTGTACAATTGATGAGTTCTCCTTCATATTTGTCGGATATGTGATGACTGACTCTACTATGGAATCCGACGAATCTCGTTAATACATGTCGGATCACCGACAGACTAGATATGTTTTTAGTGTAACATAGTCATCGAATTTGATGGATATCCGAAGACCTCCTTCACAAAATACAACTCATAAATCTGACGATGCTTCATTCCTTGAATTTGGATAATCGATGACTAATGCGTTGGTAGTGTAGCATTTTTGTCATATTGGATGGATATCCAACGACAAATGCCACTTCAACTCTGTAAAAAAACAGACGACCCTGTTTAAATTTATAAAAAAAAATGGAAAGATTTTCAAATCCAAAGCAGAGGATCCTTATTCTTGCACAATATTTTGAACACAATCAAATACACCCTTGTATTGATTTGATGTTCCCTATGCCAAAATTAAAAGTTATATTACCATTTTCATCATGCTTCTCCTATATTACTGTTTGCAAAAGGAAATTCCTCTCGTCTATGAATCGACTATAGCTTAAATCACTTCTTAAATGGATACTTGAACCATCAATTTGGTCTTGATTGCATCAAGAGGAGTAGTTATTGCACCATTAACAACACCTACATGAAAATAATGACATAGTATTTGATGACATGTCCAACATCATGTCTCATTAAGGAGATGAATATTCTCAAGTTGTGAAAAGATAGGCCCATCTATTGCTATGTTGAAATTTTGTATTAATAAAAGAATACAAATACAACAAAAGTTTAGAGTTAAAATAAAAATTTACAAGAACCCTTGTTCAGATGAATTTGGCTTGCTTTCCTGTATTGAAAATGAATCAGTTCTGAATATTTGTAGGGAAT
Organism: Pseudotsuga menziesii; assembly: GCA_001517045.1. NCBI lineage: Eukaryota > Viridiplantae > Streptophyta > Pinopsida > Pinales > Pinaceae > Pseudotsuga > Pseudotsuga menziesii. Next base: position 414,674 of record LPNX010425672.1, read on the forward strand.
ATATTAAAACCAAAAGGAATCTGAACGAATTTAAATACCTGGACAAGCTATATCCAGATACTAAAACCATTCAATACCAGTCAAGAAATCAACTGTAAATTGCTTACACGCTCTATAGAAAACAATGATTTCCCCAGTGCTTCTCAGATTTTGACGCATTATTAAAGATGCCAATGCAATCCATATAAAAATCCAAACTTTATCTTCTCCCCTTCATGCACAAGGATAGAATACTTAAAATGTGCCCATTGACTAGTTATTGGTCATAATGTTGGGGAGGAGAAAATTATTGATTCTCACTTGAGCTACATAGTAGGCTATCAGGTATGCCTAAGAATATGTTGCTAACACATACATAACATGGATGCCAGAACAAACTTCTTTCATTGATCTTGAAAGTATAACAATGTTTTGTTCTAGCAGTATTCAGGTCAATACATATCAGTCCAGCTATAGATATAACCTTAATTATTCTAAAGAAAAGGTCATTAAAACCAAGAGTTAAAATTTATGCAAGAATAAAAATCTATTCTATTTTGATTTAGCTTTTTTAAAATCCAATAAACCTTTAAAATACAATATCTTTCTCTATCATGTTCTTGATAAAATCTTACTTTCCCCAATAGGAATTTGAATTGAAATACATCTCAATAAAGAACCCATTAATCATTCAACTAGCCTCGGTGCCCAATCAACAATAGGTATCTACAATCTTACATACTTGACACTAATTGTGTTGACAAAGCATGCATTGGAAAGATCCTCATATTGGTCTAATACCACTTCCATAGATCTCCCATGGGGTAGTATTCCTATTAGACTGCAACTTTAGCATAATTTTGTGTAGGATCCACCCTCACACTGGATAGTTCATTGGCTACCAACTTCTGTTAGAGCTAACATAAAACAAAATCAAATGACCAAACCTCTTTTCTAATGATTCCTCCAACCATAGCTTGAAAGAGTTCATTCTTCACCTCTATGAGCAGACCTTTTACCATTTTCATATTTTGAACTTTTGGCTACATCTATAACTCTAGGATGTTTACATCTATATAGGATTATATAGAATATTTTTCTTTCTTCCATCTCATAGCCACCCTTTAAGATTTCATCGAATGAAATTTTCTTCTCTTATTTTCCTTCACCAGAAGTTATGAAATCTCAGTTAAGGACCAATTTTATTTAATACAATTACATACATAAGATTACAATTACTCCCATCATCCAAACAATTCCACAAATTAGCTATAATTGGGCAATAGAACTATCCAAAAAAATGCGTGAAAAATAAGCAGAAGGAAAATATAATTGCATGTGATGAGAAAATAAATAGCAGTAAATAAATAAGTAATAAGTAATAACATATTTAGGTGTATGCCCAAAATTAATACCAACAAAAGCGCCAATGAGGGCATTTTCTACATCATAAAGATCCCTCCTTTCTTGCATTCCAAAAGGAATTCATCAGTGATTGTATGAGTCGTACTTAGTTGAGATGTTCAATATATCTAAGTATTACATGCAATGAATTGTATTTTGGAAATGAAAAAAAACACCTTAAGATGGAAGAGATTTTAATACAGATACTACATCATTATCCTGACAGTTCAAATATTTTAAACTTAGACAACAATTGAACTAGATTATGTAGATAGCTAAATTTAGGTCAGCACTAGCAACATAATACATTGTCCTAATTATAGATCAACAATTGTAACATATACAAATACTAAACATGGATTAGATTTAGACAAAATAATGGTCAAAAAGTATATTGAAATAAATTTTGCATGGACCACAAATTATGGAAAACATATGTCATAGCAATGAGGTGCAGAACAAACGCAATAACAAACAAACAAACACAGAATATATAAGAAATAAATGAGAAGCTTACATAAAAAAATCAACCAGGGAAAGGAAAGACTGAGGTTTGAAATTATATGATCTTAAAACTTCAAGATTTCACGCAATAACTAGTGGCTTTCCTCTTCATGGTCAACATTTGCATAGTAGTAATATACCATGATAATATGGAACCAACCAAAGTTATAGAAAAGTACAAATTTTGAAATTTTCGTAGTACTTTATGATTGTTAAGAGATAAGCTCACATATGTTTAATTAACATAGTTGTTCATGGATGATAGTATATTAGCAATCTGATTTCATTTGTCAGATATTGCTTAATCATTAATGTCATGATTTATGTCAATGCCTACATGATACATGCTTAAATTGTTAAAGATAAATCAATGTTATTGTACCATGCCTTTATTTTTCATGGCAACGTCTTTAATCCAAATCCTTAGAGTTACCTTCGATCATTGACTAGAGTGTCTCTTAATCCCATTTCTTACCTTAGTTAGGCACCTCTATCCAAAAGTAGCTATATTAGTACCTTCGGCTAATCAAACCTTGTTAGTTGACCTTGGAGAAAGTCTGGTTAGGTTATCTCCCTTGGTTAGTCTAGGTCTACACATATGTAGGCTTAGGAAACTTAAAAGAGGAGTTTCTTCCGGTAGTGACACGTTGGGGGGAAATTCCATAGTTGTGATGGGTTAGTGGATGATTTCTTTCAAATTAGTTGGCCACTAGGTTGAGCTTAAACAAGACCTGTCCACAATTTCATCAACAACAGTTGCACCATATGGGAAAGCAACAACGCACCTCATGTAGGAGCTACATTTTCCTATACTTGGTAGATAGAGGAGTGCACACCAAGCTAAGAGTTACAAAATTTATCTTTACCAAATATCAATGAGGGTGTATTAGTGCATGAGAAATTTTCGCTAGGAGGTAAAAATTCCCTAGTAGTTATATTGGTAATTAATACAGGAGTTATTTCATGAGGAGATCCCCTAATTGGAGTTACATTTCCCTTTACAGGGAACCTCTAACTTGGAAGTTACACTACCTATTCATGGGGATTCCTTTTACTATTCTTGGGATATTTATATGGAAGGTGCATTAGTGGATAAAGAGGCTCTTAAATTGTGCTATCCTTAGCCTAGAGGAATGAGCCCTAGTGAGAGAAGATAAAATTTGTTATTCCTCTCTTCTATTTTTTAGAGGAATTAAACCTAACCTCTCATGCTCATTAAATTAGAGCTAGAGGAGAATGAGAATAAAGGAATCAGTTGGTCTTATCATTTTTTCATAAGTATTCTAACCCCTCTTCTCTCTTCTCTCTTGTCACTATGGAAACATTGCATGCAGCATATGAGGTTGATATTGATGAACTTGAAAAGTTGATCTGAGGACTTATCATCTTGTGAATTATAATTTTAGTATTGGTAATGCAAGGACCTCTTTTGACTATTGGAATTACTCTTCTATATAGAATTTTTTATTAATTAAATAGCTTTCTTGTTTGTTTAATGTTTCATTGTGGAATTTCCCTTAATAAGTAAGATTGAGGTTTAAACAATCTGTCTTTCAGATTTTGTTCTTCCTCCTCTTCCATTCACCCAATTGACTAAGGCATTGATCACTTTTGACTAAATTCTAATTCTAATTTTTTCTAGGGATACCCCCCCTAGGCTAGCATGCTCTAGCTTGAAGTGAGGGAAAGTGAGATAATGTAACATTGGGATATTTTTATATTGTTACACCCAAATTTCCTTGATGGTTTTGTGGAAGATCACCGCAAAAAACTTCAAATCCTAACAACTCCATAAAAAAGGTTATTGATTCAAATATGTTTAAATTAAAATATGAAGGGGTGTTGAACATTTTGTTTTGAGATGACTATAGTTGTTGCATGAATCCTTAAAATATTAAGGAGAACCAACTCTAATGATTTTATGGGCATTGAGCTAAGTATAGACTTTGTTGGGTGAATGTAAATAGTCTATCAAATTTAATCAAATCCATGCCCAAGTTATTGCATTTTCTTCTATTTGTTTTTCCATTTAATTGCATTTGATTTTAGAGTAGGTTATGGAAAAAAGGATTGTCTCTAAGATGAGGGTGGGCATAGAAGATCACCATTGATGATGAAGAGGATCCAGACTTAGAGGTGGTCTAGAATGAGAAGAAAGTTACGTGGAAGCATTCAACTTCAGTTTCTCTTATGTAGAGGGATGGTTAGCAAGTCACGGTCATATAAAGAGCCAAAAGGATGTGTTCATGGTTGCAAGCGAGCTCTGTTATGAGGTGAGAACCAGGCTGACTAGCATAAGAAAGGACCTTCAGGATATTTACATTTTTATGCTTGATATTCTTAGAGATACTGTTAATTTGAGGGGATGATATTTCGAATATTGGTAAGAACAACATGCCTACTTTTCCAAAATGGTAAAATTAAAATATGATTATATGTGTCGATGTACATTTGTAATGCTAGTGGTTAAGCGAAGCGGAATAGAGAAAAGGGATATAAGTCATAAGTTAGAACTTCATGATACTGGTAGAATGGATTACTCATCTAGGGGATGGGCTCATTATTTTTATCTAGTGAACAAGAAGAAAATGCAGGTGTGGAGCAAAGTTGACAGAGTAGCACTAGAACTTTTTGTCTAATTGGCAACAGTTTTTGGATTATCATCAACACAATAGGGTCAAGTAATGACACAAAAAAAGGGGTAATGATAATAGTCAGCCAAGTATATCTGGTTTTGTAGTGAATATTAGTCATTTAGTGGATTAAAGTTATAGGATCACACACTGTGTAATATCAATTTATATCTAGTAAATATATCATTACGCTATTATAAAAGAAGATATGGAATTTTCATGGAGTTAGTTTTCAAATTAGAAAGATGGTGTAATAGCATTGCCCAGTTTAATAACCATACTAAGTTTTTTGGGTTTTTTAGATCTGAAATAGTAGGCCATGTAGGCAAGTGAAATTCACAAAACTAACTTTCAATACCTATGAAGTATGAATATAGTCAGCCTCAGGTTGCAACTATCTGACCGGCTCTCAAGATTAACTTAAGCAATAAGATTGCTATAAATGAGAAATATTATGTTACACTAATAACCATACCTATAAAGGTTAAAAACTTATAACAAAGAACAATAGTTGGAAAGCTTAATATAATGTAATTGATTTCTCTACCTTCTCAACACAGAATACATAAGAAACACATTATATCGTTACATGTTATAGTAACCAATATGGAAGAAGAGAAGTAAAATTCCAGAAGAAAAAAATGGAAAGAATGATTACCACTAGCTTGTAGCCTATCCTAAGTTCCTCATATATACAGAACTGGATTGCATCAAAAGGAAAATCACGTAATAGGAATGAACCATACCCCTGCAATAGTAGAAGAGGTTAAGTAGAAATTTTAAGATATTTACTAAACCCTTCTTTTTTAGTCTTATTTGAAGTAGGAAATATACATTAAACTGGAGATACAACCTACTTTATGTTTTTCATCATCACTTTCAAATGATTAACAATGGAACAAATTCTACAAGCGAGTCTTCTACGACAATACATATGCCAACATGTGAAAATGGGAAACTAAAATCTAAAGAATGTTGATTTTTGTACCTAGGAAAGTGTTCCCTTAGGTGACTTTAGCCTTAGTCTCTTAAAAGGGAAAATTAAAGTGACCCTTGCATTAAATGGCTTAACTGAAGCATTTAATATGACTTTAGAGAATCAAGTCACTTTTTGATAAATTTAAGTGGGTGAGTGAAATTAATATTTATGAGAATTAAATATGAGCATTTAATCTCATCCACCGATCTAATCTAATCTCCACCGTTGGATTAGATGAACCCTAGGGCTCTCACCAAAAAGCCAAGGGAAAGAAATTTCACTCACTTTTGTAGATTTAAGTGTAGGAGAGAGCTGAGAGAGAAATTTTCCATTTTTCTGAGAAAGAGAAAAAAAATTGCAGCACACAAATCGAGGGAAAGGATAGCAGTAGAGAGGGCATGGAAATTGAGGAGAGGACGACAACATTTATTTCTGGTCTGTATAGACTGTACGGTATGGTTTTTAGTACAAGAGGCACATTTTTCGAGGCAAATTTTTGGGCATGACTTTCAAGATTTTTTTGGGGGCACAGATTTCAAGGTCCGTACAGTCATTCCGTATGGTACATTATATCCATACAACATCATGGAAATTGAGGTAGAAATAGGAAAAAGTTTTGAGTTTGATTTTTCCTGTTTGTTGCGGAAAACGAGGAAGAAATTTTCTCTTCTGGTTTGAGATAAGTTGATTTGAAAATTTCCTGATAATAAAAATATTCTCTCTCTCCTAACAGGTTTTCCCCTTGTGGGTTTTTCCTGGGCAAGTTGCCAAAAATTTACTATGTCTGAAAATTTCATGGAGTGCATTTATTTGTTTTCTATCATGAAAGATTGAGTTACATCAGTGTTTATTTAAGTTTGAAAATTTATGTTATTTCCAGCCTTTTAAATTTTCTAGGTTCGGTAATAAACTAAGTTATTTTCAACATTTAAAATGGATGCTGAAACTGAGTAAAAAATTACATGGTATCAGAGCTGAGTGGGGCAAAAAATTAATTTTTGTAGACATAAAAGTAATTTCCAGAATTCAGAAATATCTTTTGACAGTTAGCAGATTTTGTTGAAACTTGTTCTTTGTGAAAAATGAATTCTACCAGATTGATAATGGAGGATAGGATTGATGGGGTAGGGAACTTTTTCCCATGGAAGGCTCAGATATTGCTTGTGTTGGAGGAGAATGAGTTGTGGGAGGAGGTATTCAGAAATACTACAGCTAATCCCATTGTGATTCCTGCTTCTACCGATGCGGTAGCATTTGTTTCCTTCAACAAGAAGGATATTAAGGCTAGGAGGATTATCCTAGATGTTGTTAAATAACATGTGATTCCGCACATTTCAGGGAAAGATCATGCACATGAAATGTGGAGTGATTTGACCGGCTTGTTTCAGAGTTAAAATGAGAATAGGAAGATGGTTTTGAGGGAGAAGTTGAAGAGTATGAAGATGGTCAAAGGAGAGGTTGTTATGAATTTATTACTAGGATCTCTCAGGTGAGAGATGAGCTTGCATTAGTTTGGGTGGTTGTTCCTAGTGCTGAGCTAGTGTGGACAGCCTTTAATGGGGTGTCACAACCTTGTGTTGTGCTTGTATAGGGCTTGGTGGCTAGGGAGAACTTACCTTCATGGGACAGGATTTGTGATGATTTTGTTCAGGAGGAGACTTGAAGGGTTCTTTTGTAGTGCAATGCTTCTACTAGTAGGGAGGATGAAAAGGATGTGGCTTTGGCAGCAAAGGGGAAGAAGAAGAACAAGAAGGGTCCCAAGAAGGGTGGGGCCAAGTAATAGGATGGGAAGAAGAAGGATATGAGCACTGTAAAGTTCTTTGCATGTCAGAATATGGGACACTATACTAGGTAGTGAAGGAACAAGAAGAAGAAGAATTAACAAAATACAACAGCTTCAACGGAGGTCGATGAATTTGTAGCCTAAGATTTCAGTGTGAGTTTTCTTTGTGCACTGGGCATATTGATAGAGAGAGATCATATATTATCACCAATGTGGATGTTGATAGATAGAGGGATTTTTCCTTGGTGACAGACCATTCCTATAGTGCATCTACTTCCAGCACTTGGTATATTGATAGTGGAGCTTCAAGCCACATGACAGGTGCTCATGAGATGTTCTCGGAGCTTTCACAGATAGAGACTGATGTGGAGGTGGTGTTGGGAGATGACTCAGTAGGAAGAGCAGTTTGTTGATGTATTTGTAAATTCATAATGTATTCACTTGTATATATTATGTATTGTACCCCGATATTTATTTTGGGAAGTATCTATAATGTAATTGAGTCATGTCATTCCCCGATGTTTCGATCAGGAGATTCAATAATGTAAACAAGTCATGTAAAGTCATTGAGGTTAACCCTCCATTGTAAGTTGGGGCAATAGTCCCCACAATTGAGTCAAGGTTAACCCTCCTNGGAGGGAAAATTCACCAGAGTTGTGGGGCACTCGGGTTATTAGAATCTCCTAGAGATGTCGGCCCTGGCAAGTAATTGTTAAGTGAGGCCGACATGTTGGAGTGGAAATTAAGTGAATGAAAGAATATAATTAGAGAGTGATCCTCTCTATTTATCACACACACACTCACTAGGGTGCATGAGTGAGAGAGGAGAATCTCTTTCAAGTGAGAGAGAGAGAGCAAGCTGTTGGAGATCATCTTTATGTTTTTGGGTTTTACTGCTGCCATTGGTGCTCATTCTATCTCTCAGGAAGTTGCGGGGTTTTCTCCTTTATGGTTTCCCCAAGGAAAATTATTTATGTCTCTTATCTCTTGTGATTTTTTCTGTGCATGTTATTCTCTTAGATAAGATCCTAGATCATATTACTTAAATGATTAAAATATAACACAGTTAGGCATGGGACCATTACCTTTCAGAGGGAGTCCATGAGTCCCATGATGTTGAGAGATGTATTGTATGTACCTAGGATGAAGAAGAAACTGGTTTCAATTTCCATGATTGAGGATAAGGGTCTTGGGGTGTCCTTCCTAGATGGACATGTGCGTGTGTTTCCCAAGACTTCTCGACCATCTACTTTAGTTTCCATTGGAGTTAGATGTGGGAAACTGTACAGGATCCTATTTCATCCTCAACATGCCTTGACACATGGCAACGAAAGTGAGCTTTGTGAGCTTTGGCATAGGAGGATGACTCACTTGCATCATCCAGCTTTGGGGTTGTTGAGAAATATGGTTACGAGTTTTCCAAAGTTAAACATAGAGTAGAGTGATGTGTGCAGGGGGTGTGCTTTGGGAAAGTACACTAAGACTACTTTTCCTAGTAGTGATAGCAGGTCAGTAGGGATTCTTGACTTGATACATTAATATTTGTGTCAATCGATGTCATCTGTTTCCTTGATAGGATATGAGTATTATATGACCATTGATGATAATTCCAAGAATACCTGGATCTACTTCCTGAAGAGAAAGAAGTCTGAGGAGGTCTTGTAGAGGTTCCAAGAGTTCAAATCTCTTGTGGAGAACCAGACAGGGAGGAAGATCCGAGTTCTCAGATCGGATAATGGGGTTGAGTATACCTCTAAGGAGTTTTATGGATATTGTAGACATGAGGATATCAGGAGGCAGTTGACAGTTCCATATACTCCAGAGAAGAATGGAGTAGCAAAGAGGAATAACAGGTCTATTGTTGGATCAGCCAGAGCTATGTTACATGACCAGTCACTTCCTTTATTTTGTTGGGATGAAGCATGCAACACAGATGTATATCTTCAGAACAGGAGTTCCCATTGTGATGTGGGGAACATGACACCTAAGGAGCATTTTTCAGGAAAGAATCCCAAGGTCAACCATTTTCACATATTTTGTAGTTTGACTTACTCTCATGTCCATTCTGAGAAGAGGACAAAGTTGGAGCCCACTGCAGAGAAGGGAATATTTGTGGCCTATGATGAGACTTTGAAGTCCTTCCATATTTACCTTCCTTCCCAGAGGAAAGTTGTTGTGATAAGGGATGTGAAGTTTGAGGAAGAGCGGGCCTTTAGGAAGTCAAGAGAGTTGGAGCAGGGAGAGCAACAGGTTCCTGCACCACAGGAAGTTACATAGGTGCTATCAGTACAACATAGAGGATCATAGGTCTCCGAAGTTATTGGACCACATAATGTAGACATAGCTTCACCAGGTTCAGTGGTTAAGCCAGCAGGGTCTTCGGGGACAGGTTTTGGGTATCAGATTATAGGTTCACCGTATAGAGGACCAGGATCACAGAGTTGACCAGTATTTGGTACACCAAATTATAGTTCACAGGTTACTAAGGTTTCCACCTCTGGTAGTTCTTTAGATGATGACAGACCAGTGTGGGAGAAGCATCCAATGAAGAAGACACCTAAGTGGATTTGAGACACCTTGAAGGAAGCTTAGGAGTTTGGGACACCCAAAGAGCCAGTGAGGTCTATTTAGATGCCTAACAGATTGGGCATGATTTTGATGGCTAGTTTACATGATTCTGAGGCTTATACTTTTGAGGAAGCCTCCCAGCACCATGTTTGGTGAGATGCCATGATGGATGAGTACCATTCCATCATGAAGAACGATGTTTAAGAGATAGTTCCAAGACCCGAGGGGAAGTTAGTGGTGACTTATCGATGGATTTACAAGCTAAATAATGCTGTAGATGGTAGTGTGGAGAAGTACAAGGCTAGGTTTGTAGTGCGAGGGTTTTCATAGGTTGAGGGTGTAGATTATGATGAGACCATTGTTCCAGTTTCTTGGTATACTTCTATCAAGGCATTGATTTCCATTGCAGTAGAAATGGCTTGGAAGATCCATCAGATGGATGTGAAGACCGTATTTATCAATGGAATCATATAAGAGGAGATTTATGTTGAGCAACCTCAAGGATTTGAGATTCATGAGAGAGAGTCTCATGTTTGTAGGCTGAAGAAAGCCTTGTATGGGATGAAACAAACTCCTAGAGAATGGTACTCCATGATCGATTCTTACTTGCAGAGGATGGGGTTTCAGAAGAGTGAAGCAAATCCAAATCTCTATTTCATCATGGTTGGAGATGATCCACTTATTCTTCTATTATATGTTGATGACTTATTTATCACAGGGGGAGAGAGACCCATTGGAGCTCGAAAGAAGGAACTTGATTTAGAGTATGAGATGACATATATTGGGTTGATGCACTATTTATTGGGATTGGAGGTTTGGCAGGAGCCTGGACATATTTTCCTAGGAAAGGGAAAGTATGTTGCTGATATTCTGAGGAGATTTAGAATGGAGGATTATAGGCCAATGTTGACACTGATGGTCACCGCATGGAAGAATATTCCTGCTTCTAAGGGAGAGTTGGTGGATCATACTTTATATTGTCAGCTCATTGGTTCATTTATGTATCTGGTCAACTCTTGGTCATATTTTTTTTTTGCGGTGAACACTCTCAGTCAGTTCATGGTTGAGCCTAGGAGAGTGCACTAGATAGCTGCAAAACATGTGTTGCATTGCCTAACAGGGACAATGGATTATGGTCTGGACTATAGGAGGTCAGATGGGATTAGTTTGATTGGCTTCATAGATTCAGATTGGGTAGGTAGTGTGGAAGACCTTAAGAGCACTTCTAGATGTTGTTTCAGTTTGGGATGAGTAGTAGTGTCCTGGTTCAGTCAAAAGAAGAAGTCTATTGCTTTGAGTTTTGTAGAGGATGAGTATATGGAATCTAGTCAGGTGAGTTTCGAGGCGCTGTGGCTTCACAAGTTGCTAGTGAATTTATTTGGTTAGGAGCTGAGGCCTGTGGTGATATACTGTGACAATGAGAGTTGCATCCAACTCTCCAAGAATCCATTATTTCATGACCATTCAAAGAATATTGAGATCAGGTATCATTTCATCCGAGATTATGTTAAGAGAGGATCAATGACTTTACATCACATTTCCACTGATGAGCAGGTTGCAGATATTCTGACAAAAGCTTTGGGGAGGGGCAGGTTTGTCTTCTTCAGAGACAAGTTGGGAGTGGTGAAAAAAACCTTCCTCGGTAATAGGGAGTGTTGATTTTTGTACCTAGGAAATTATTCCCCTAGGTGACTTTAGCCTTCGTCACTTAAAAGGGGAAATTAAAGTGACCCTTGCATTAAATGACTTAAGTGAAGCATTTTATATGACTTTAGAGAATAAAGTCACTCTTTTATAAATTTATGTGGGTGAGTGAAATTAATATTTATGAGAATTAAATATGAGCATTTAATCTCATCTACTGAGCTAATATAATCTCCACCATTGGATTAGATGAACCCTAGGGTTCTCACCAAAAAGGAAAAGGAAGGAAATTTCACTCACTTTTGCAGATTGAAGTGAAGGATAGAGCTGAGAGAGAAAGTTTCCATTTTTCTAAGAAAGAGAAAAAAAATTGCAGCACACAAATTGAGTGAAAGGACAGCAACAGAGAGGGCACAAAAATTGAGGAGAGGAAAACATAATTTATTGTTGTTTTGTACAGTCCGTACGGTACGGTTTTCAATACAACAAGCACATTTTTCGAGGCATATTTTTGGGCACAATTTTTGATATTTTTTTGGGCATGAACTTCGAGGTCCATATAGTCAGTCAGTACGGTATAGTCCGTATAGTTCGTCCATACATCGCCATGGAAATCGAGGCAGAAACAGGAATAAATTTTGAGTTTGATTTTTCCTGTTTGGCATGGAAAACAAGGCAGAAATTTTCTCTTCCGGGTTGAGATAAGTTGATCAAAAAATTTATGATTTTTGTTGTAAATTTCCTAATAATAAAAATACCCTCTCTCCTAACAGGTTTTCTCCTTGTGAGTTTTTCCTGGGCAAGCTGTCAAAAATTTACCGTGTTTGAAAATTTCATGGAGTGCATTTATTTATTTTTTGTCACGAAATATTGAGTTACAACAATGTTTATTTAATTCTGTAAATTTATGTTATTTCCATCCTTTTAAATTTTTTGGGTTCTACAATAAACTGAGTTATTTTCAACATTTAAACTAGAGGCTGAAACTGAGTAAATACTTACAAAGTAAGGAGTAAATGAAACCCAAATGAAACCTTTAAAGAAAGAGCAACAACATATAGAAAATATAAATAGATAAAATGTGAAATAAATATGTAATACCGCATATAGACCTCTAACACCTTCCTTTGCAAGAATACAACACACAACATCAGGAGCATTGACAAACTGCCATGTTTGTATCCTTTTCTTGACGAACTTCATTATTTAGTCAAGTTTAATTGAAAGGACAATACCAAATAAATTTCCTTCAATGTGGATAATGAATGCTTAACATGATCAAAATTATGTAATAATCATTTTTCTAGACCTCTGTTGGCACTCGAGTAAGAGAAGCTGTTGCAAATCCTGCAACACCTGCTAACTGTACAAAGGATTAAGAATAAATAAGGCATATTTACTACTATCAAACACAAGCACAAATTGTCAAATTTTCTCAAAGAAAAGAGTAAAGATAAAAAATTAAAAAAAGAAGCCAGTTTTTCTTATTTCAAGTTGTACGTTTTTAAGCAGATAACATGATTCTTATTCCACTTCTCATCAATGAAATTACAACCATAGATTAATCTATTATTAATTGTACTTATAAAGGTTCACTACCCCTTCTTAATAAAATTTAAAACAATAATATATTTTAATGAAGTTTATGCTTGAATAATATTTGATAAAGCTAGTAGATGTAGATGCACTGCTTCATGCAAATGCGAATTCTACTGAGGTCGTTTCAGATTTTAGCATAAATCATATCATTTATTTAATATGTTTCCAAAATCTCACCCCACCTCAATTTCAACAAGTTAGCATGGTATGTATAATACGCACTAGGTTTCTCCACTTTTATATGGAAGACAAGAGGACTTATGCGATACTCCAAATTTATGGGAAGCCACCTCAAAGATGATATTTCTATGAATGGTAACAAATTGTGAATCTAACCTCTTTTGAAAAATAATACTCATTCCCTAATTAAGAATGTATGTATGCATTTCGAAATAGCTATAATTGCCAATTTAGAACAATAAACTATAATATATGATCATTAAAACTTAAACACTATAATAATTAGTAATTGTTTTGTTCATTCAATCGATTATTCAAGAGTCAATTGACAATACATATAAGATTCATCATTCAATACAAAGAATCATTCTTCTGGAAATATAGAACTAAGGAAGTTCAGAATGTCAAAAACACTGCTCCAATCTAGACCTAAATTGTACCAAGAAAACATTAGTTGTTTTCTCCTTGATTTTGGGAAGCCTTCCTCTTGGCCAATGCCTTAAGTATCTAATAGTGATTCAACGCAAGTGCTTTTTCTATCATCAGGAAGAGATTCTGATACATTTCTACCCTTTTTCTAAGTTGGCATGGGAATGGGCCTCAAACTTGTGTTATCAGCTTCTCCCTGCACTCATTACCTAGAACTCTTCCCTTCTCGGTGACAAGATCTCATGTGATGTGAAATTTCACACAACATGGCAGCTTGTTAGAATAGAAATTTCTCTTTTATTTGGAACAAGACAAAATGATTATGGAAAAAGAAAACTGTTGGGGTTAAATGGGGCATGGTGTATTCCTTCCAGGCTCAACTCATCATCAAGTTGAAGCATTTCATCTTATTTTATCATTATTTTATGTTTTATGAGGTGTAGTCCTTGAATTATGGGTTACAAACCCTAAAAAATAATTTCAAAGACAAATTAGGTAGGTCGACTTAAAGGAGGGTTAAGTTATCCTTTTCAAGTATAAACAAGGCAACTCCTCCTCATTTGTAATCAAGATCATGGGACCAAATAAGATAATTTTTCTCTTTCTTCTTGTGTAATGGGTTAATCAAGTGGTGTGCACCTCCTTTCTTGGCAAGTTATAGGTTTTTTCAAGGTTAAAGTTGATGCATGAGGTCCCTTTACTATTTTTCAAACCTTATATAAGGTGAAAAGATTCTTAGGACCTTAATATCTTCTCTTTTCTTTCTCAATTATGGCAATATCTCTGAGTCTTTTGCATTACACTACTAGAGGCATCCAAGTTAAGAGTAACCTAGGGTTTTGTGCATAATAGTATAGTATTGTAAGTGAGGAATCCCTCTTGAAGGGTTTCTCTTGTGTTGGGGATTGGCATATTTATTTTCCCTAACTAGCTCAAAGCTAACACAACCTATGGTTTCTTAGTTTTTCCCCAGTTCATAGAACTATTGAATTTCATATTCTTAGGAGAAACGTTAATCTCGATTTCTCACTACTCGAAAGGAACAAGACCTAGACTTTGTTTGTATATTGTTCCTTTTCAAGTCTTGTTTAACAAGAGGTTACCAAAGATTTGGGCATTAAGGTGAGATGGGAAAATGGGAATTTAGAATAAATTCTATTGGAATATATTACAAACAAAGTTGTGAATTTCCATAGGGCCCTACCTTGTGTGTTTATATATGGTATATATATGTCTAGGAATCTTATGACATTTCAAGATATGTATATGACAACTTTGCAAGTAGCACTCAAGATAAAAATTACTTATGAAGGAAATAAGAAGCCACTAAATACAAAAAAACCTAAGATTCTACAATTTCTAAGCATAGACAAAGAGAATCCCTAATTATTTTTTAATGGGGCATGTTAGGGGGTACCAAGGTTTTGTGGGGTTGGAGTGATAATTTTGATTGATGACTCACATTATTTTTGTCTAGGACATGTTGCTGGAAATGGGTCTGACAACAAGGTATATAAATCTATGCTCTATGGATACTTCTGAAGACAACACATGACAAAGGATTAACCATTTACAATTTTTAGGTGAATCAAATCTTGTGATAGGGTGGGTCAACCATAGTCATCATATCAGAAATTATGACCTAAAACCTATTATGAATAATATTGTAGAGGTAAAATCACATTTTCATCATATTTCCTTTACATGTGAATATAGAGAATTCAACACCAAAGTTAATAACATTCAAAATCCTTATTACAAAGAAGAGTTTTTTACGTTGGATGAAGTAGAGTTTGGGGTTAAAAGGCTCATCAAAGGGAAAGATAAGGATTCCTTAATATATGGAAGTGTGCATGCCCTAACCCCCACTAGATTCCAACTTATGAACACCTAGGAGGAAACACATGCTCTTCACATTAGCCCCACTCAAGCAGCCTCAAATTTGTTGTCAATGTTTCTATGTGATTGGGTCTATTAATGAATGGACAAGGAAAATGATATAATGGATTATTCTCAAGATTCCTTTGATGATGTGCGTGAAATGACATATTTTACTCATAAGAGGACATCTTTGTATTAAGGAGACATCTATATAGATATGGGAAAACCTTTGTATTCATGAGCTATTAAACTAACATTGTGAACTTGTAATACCATATCGTTTAGCCCCTTTACATGTTATTATTATTTTGGTGTTGAGACATTAAGGCACGAGGTGAATCTTGTCTTAGATTCAATTCATTTTAGGGAAAAAATCAATGTTAATGGTGATTGATGGCTAATTAAGGAAGGTAAGGGTGGCATACAAGTTTTATAATTGCTAGAAAATGTGGCAAATGGTGACATGTATCTGCAAAACATGGGTTAAGTCGAGATTGTAAAAATTGAAATCCTAGTTCACTAAAGTGCATATGTTCAAAATTTGGATATGTGCACTATGTTGGTTATTGTGAGGATCAATTATGGACAAAATTTGGATATAGACCATTTAGTTGGATTATTTTCCTTGTGTGGACTAGGTGGTGGACTTTGGTTAGTGGAAGTAGGCAATTGGAAAATGGATGCAAGTTTAAATGAAGGAGAAAATATAAGTTTCTTTTCATCTCCACAAATAATTTGCTTCAATTTCATTGAAGGGAACAAGTATGAAGTAAACTCTACTTATAAGCAAGTTCATTATTATGAAGTTGTGGTTTTAGATATACCTATGGATGATATTAAAATCATCTATGACTTTATACCACCATATCAATTCTAGAGTGACTTCTTCACCACACTTATACAACATTTTCCAAGGGTGTCTTAAATATGATATACTTTGGGTTGTCATCTACTTCCAACATCCCTAATATAATAAGCACTGTAGAAGTACCAGATTCACCATTTTCATGTATATCTATATTGAAGGACAATAGTATAGATGATAAATATTATAAAATATTTTAGCACATAATGTGACACAATTGATCTTAGACTCTAGATAAGTTCTAAAGGGAAATTTAGAGTCGAAGGTGAATCATATGATATTGACCTTTGCTTGATCAAGTATGAGAAAATATAGAACTAAGGGAAACAACATGGCATTAATGGCAGCCACAAGAGGTTTTCCTTTGGCTTGTGGATCCATTGGCTCATGGATCCCTTTCCATTATTGATAGCCCAATGATTTTCTTCCCAATTTGTTGGAAGTTGAACTGACACATGAAATCACTAAAGAAGAGTGGTAAGGCTCAAATCACAAATAAATGGGGCCTATATCCTTGTGAACTTAGCAACTGGATTCTTCAAGTTTTGATTCATGAATAAAATGTGAGGAAGGAAAGATCAATAAGATTTTCCCTGAGTATTTTTGCAAAACGTACATGCAACAAAACTATGTTGGCGATACTAATCATTATTTTTTGGTACAACTTACCTTGATTTGTGGATATTGGAACTCTTTTATTTTTATTTACCTTTCAAAACATCTTTCAACATACTACAAATATTTTTATGTTGCAATAATTTCATGTTAGGACCCATCAAATAAATATTCGCATGTTTCTGAAAATAACAAAACAAACTAAAAAAATACAGTTTGAGTAATTTGTCTCAATGAATAAAAACAACAATAATAATGAACATTTTTAATTTAACAATGTAAATTGCAATAATATTCAAGTAAAATAATTGGTAATAAGAGATCACCTGAGGAAACATGGAGAACCACAATACTATGTATATAAGGCCATCGATCACATCAAAATGCCAATTTTGCATCTGAAATATGAAAATGTTTCCCAAGGATATCTGTAACAAGTTCCAATGGATGAGTCAAATAGAAATAGTAAAATTTAAACACTACATTTATAGAAATAATTGTTTTTAATGTATAATTCCTTAACATTCATTGAGCTCCTCTCTGTATTTAATATTCTCTACTAAACAGGACCAACCATGTGAAGGTGTAAGCCCTGATTACCCCCCCTCACATCACTCTCAATTCCCCAAACCCAATGCATGTACTTGCAAATAAAAATTTAGTGCAAATTCATTCATTCAATAGTTGAAAAAAATTTCATTAAACCATTCATTCATTCAATATCTGAAAAACAACATTCATTAAACCATTCATTAAATCATTCATTAAACCATTCATTAAACCATTCATTCAATCAATGGTCGATAAATCCATTAATTAAATCATTCATTCATTAAATAGCAGAAAAAACCATGCCCGACATTGTATTATAAAGAAGAATTACTCAAAATTTCTTTAGTCACTTCTTTTTTACTTTTCTTCTCTTTACAAAATGTGCAAGAAGCACATCTTACGAAATTTGTTGTTCAGTATCCCTAGTAGATTGCTCGCCACATGGATCTTGTGGCAAGGGGCTCAAAATTGCTATAATAATGTGAAAATGTTTCAATAATTTATTTTTGTTTTTATAATTACAAGTATTTCATTTAAAAAAACATTACAAAGGTGGTTTTTCACTTGGCGTGGGCACATCATGTTCTTCATCATCCTGTCCAGGCTCAACCTATACAGTGTGACCATCTACATGCTCCAGAGTTGAAATATGGAGAAGTAAAATTAATGTTCACCATCTACAATTATCTATACAAAACAATAGCATATTAATAAATTCATTACCAAGAATCGAAGCATGATATTTGAGTGGTTGATGTACATCATCGAAATTAAGGGTATCATTGATTTCCCGCTCAAAATAGAATAAATATTTTATGTTAATTGTTTATAACAAATAGATTGGATGACAATTAATAAATTTTCATTAAACTATATAGATTTTATATACTTGTGCACCATAATACTGTGTATTCCTAGACAAGATTTTTCGGCGTTGAACAACAGCTGCAAAGCCGTGTTGAAATCCAAGCTTCAAGTCTTCATGAGTGGGCACGTCTTTGAATCGGTCGACCTGCATATTTGCATAACATCATTAATTTTTCATTTTTCATGGATTAAAATGAAAATAATTTTATATTTATTATTTGGATGCAGTATCAGGTTTTCGATACTTACAAATCGTTTCGCCAAATTCCAATAACCACCAAGCCCAAGCTTGTATCGACCAATTTTATCTAGTATTTACTTTGTGGCCTTTCATGTTTCTGAAGCCCTAATCAAGTGTTCAATTACGTTAGATGTTCCAAATTTTATATAAAAATTAATAATAATAAGGCTTACCATTACATTGTGGAAAGGATTTCATACCTCCCTGTTCCTGGTGGTATCTTTCCTGCTTTTCTCAGAGCCCTCTCTTTTCCATCTTCCACTAGGGATTTCCACTCCCTTGATGGAATCATCAGAGGGTGCTCATACCTAGGGTTCTTCTCTAGGTGAACCCTATATTGGTATTAGACACTATTCATATGTTGTCCAACCTTCTTTAGGACCTTCATTGTATCGAAGGTATCTTTGTCTAACATACCAACCAACTGATTAGTCAGGTCATCCTTTAAATATTTTATCTGTCTGTCCCACCTTGTACGGATGGTGGACCCGAAGATCTCTAAGGTCAAATCATTTATATTCTTATAAAATACAACATTTCCTACAAAACAATCATTCCATCATTAGTTTAATTTTTTTTTATTGGTATATTACAATCAAATTATAAAAACTAAATTGAACAATCTATAATTACCTGAAATCTTCTGTATATTTATTGGAATGAGTTTCTCATTCACAAAAAATGTTGTCACTATTGAAGCTATGCTAGTGACATGGGAAGATCTAGGAATTGATGCTTCAACATCAACATTAGTATCAGAATCTGCCTCCACCCCTTCTTCTGCACGATCTAGTGTGCATCGGTCAGCAGCAGATGCACCCTCTACTGGCCTCAGGGGTGTCGCAAAATGTGTTGTTGACTGTTCAGTCAAAAACACGGGTGAAGTATGTGGTGTACATGGAGTGGTTTTCTCACTGGGCCCAACACCACCTTCACCACCAGTGTGTGGTCGTAAAAAATCCTGTAAATACAAACCATTCAATTATAAGTTCACTATCATATAAAATTAAAAATTATAAAGTTCTAAATGAATTCATATTATGATTCCACAACTTACTTTCAAGCTTCGAGATCTCTGCATCAACACTTGAACCTTTGCTTTGATCTCATCTGTTTGCGGAATTATGAATAGAACACGAAGCATATCCGCATGAATTTTTTTGAAGTTCTTCTCTAGTAGCTTCACTGGGTCTATAGAAGAACCAATTCCAACATCATTCAACAAATCATTGACATAAAAATCTATGGACTGTTGTGCTGTTGTTTCATAAACCAAATAATTTGTTTGCAACAAAACTATATAAAAAATTGCTTACTTGTTGAAGCAATAGTCTGAGCAAAAAAATATATTAACAAAAACTATCTATCACGATAGATTCCTAGAATTACATCTAGGTTTACCTGATTCCTAGATGACGGTGTGGTCTGATCAATAGTGAGGGACTTTCCCTAATAATCCACCTACAAAAAAAGTAGACAAAATTATCATAATGAATGTAATTATAAAAACGAAAAAATACATAACAACATAAACATTATGCTACATTTTATATATGTGTACAATTTTGAAGTATTTAAATTGTAGAATTATATTCAGGTTTACCTGTTTCCCTAAGGATGCAGTCATCTGATCAATAGCCAGGTTGCTTGCCCAATCAACACACTACATGAGATATATATACGATTATATAAACGAAACAAATATACTATTGAAAAAACATAACAAGAAAATTGTTTGTACATATTAAATTTGTACGATGGAATCAATGTATACCTTCCACCTCGAGGCAGGTCTAGTAACATCTACTGTGAGGGAGGTTCCCTTGACAGAACCTTGCATAAAAAACATATAAAAATTACCCAACAAAATACAAATACTCACTAAAAAAATTTAATAACATAACATTTTGACATATACATGTTGCCTCGAGGATGGTGTACTTCCCTCACCAGCTGCTGGGGTGATTCATCCCCGATCACCTCCCTGCAAAGTCAACATAGGAAATTTAATAAAAAATTATAATTATCTTCTAATGAAAAATACTAAATATGTTAAAATAATTAATAAAAGGTCGAGTAAACTGTTGGATGTACCACATCCATACTAACCGTGTTTGTATCTACTCAATTCAAATTGTAATTAATAAGCAACTATTCCCCAAATTTTTTTGATTTAATGGCACATATAAAGACATGGTTTCCTTCACGCCTCTCAAATATGTAATTTGGTTGCTTAAGTGTAGATTGTGGTTGTGTAATATTTATAAAACCCGCAATATTCTCAGTTGTCTTTGGCCTTCCGTCAATGTACAATGTTGCTGCTTTATTTTGATTTTTGTTTTTCAGTTGTAAATAATTTGTTGACAACCCATGTCTACGCATAATTCATGAATATTGGACCAGGTGCATCCAATCATTGTAGTTGTAAGAGGATTCAACATACTCCATCAATTCTGTACATTTGTCGTAGCCGACCTTCATTCCATCCATGCAAAACGAACCCAATCCATGTAATGATGATGGTGCAATTCTATATATCCTCTCATTCACACAAAAATAAATGTTGACTTGAGGAATATCCGTAGGTACCCATTGTTTTACTAGATGTTTGTAACTTAAGGGCACCTTGATGTATCCTATTGTCTCATCATCATAAGAACATGACCCCCCTCATGCGAGAAAAAAATCTACGCATTTATTGAAATTTCTTCTGATCTTCTGACATCCAGTTGATCTACCACTTGTATACCTACTAGATGTCTCACTTTCCTCTAGAATTCCTAAACTCCCCTCACTCATGGAATATAGGTATGACAAATACATGTTCGGTTCTACCTACACCATGGCCAGAAAAAACTTGGCAAATAAGAGAAAAATACCAACAAAAACTTGGATAGAATTATAAGCATAACATAATAGTGATATCATTATCTTGAATAATATCAATAATTCCCAAGTATAACAATTCATCACATAGTCCTTTAACAAGAGATAGATATCAAGTGGTTCCATAGCTAATGCTTCAACCAATTTATCTCAAAATACAAGCTAAGTTTTTGACAACATTTGTAGGTGTATCTTTTTTACTTTATTTT
This sequence comes from Pseudotsuga menziesii, assembly GCA_001517045.1. Taxonomy (NCBI): domain Eukaryota; kingdom Viridiplantae; phylum Streptophyta; class Pinopsida; order Pinales; family Pinaceae; genus Pseudotsuga; species Pseudotsuga menziesii. The sequence continues at coordinate 436,492 of LPNX010425672.1, forward strand.
GTTTCCTCACCAAAAATATTAAAGATCTAGTTTAAGGATTTCAATATATATAATAAAATCATTTTCTAATATTTTGTAACATTTTTTCAGAAAAAATAGATGTTCCTTGATATTAAATAGTGAATCAAAGGTAACTTGTACATAGTCCCGACAATAAGTCATTGCAAATACGAGTGGAGATAAATATCAAAGAATTTCCCAAGGGGAGGGATGGAACTCACAATACCAAGATGACTGAAATAGAAATACCACATGGAAAACATAAGGAGCCCAAACAACTTATCCAAGGAGGCACACATCACTGGGGGATGAAAACAAAATCTATATCCCCAACTAAAACAAGAAATATGCTAATGTACCCCATAGTCGAAAGAACCAAAAAATACTATGACACATAAATCAAAAAGCTGAGATTTGTATCATGCCTTCCTCAATGATTTCTCCTTATAAAAGTTATGAGAAGGAGATGAGGCCAACCTTCATATTCAATTCTTCCTTGGATAAACAGTTTGCACTCATATTGTGCTCTTTGTAGACATGCCTGAAGTCATATAACCCATGAATTGAAGTCTTCGGTATTATAGGATATATGTCGGATTTAATGGATATCTGAAGACAATTTTCACTACATAGATATTGGAAATCTGACGAAGTCTCCTTCATAGAGGTTAGAATTTCCAATATGCAACATGGACTTGCAACTAGAACCAATAGCTTATTTGTGTCTTGGGGAAAATTGAATCTTGATTGGTGGCATGATCTACCACCATCTTCACTTCTGGTCCATGGCCCCATAGATGAATTTTCTATTTTTAAATTACTCAACAAAATTGGACATTAATTATCCCAATAGTTTTTAATGTTGATTACCCCCATGTCCAAACCAGATATGTTCTTGCAGAACTGGTAGAAGATTAATGCTCTTTCATGGTATCATACATGTATTGAGAAATAATTGTTTTAACAACAATAATTTGTGTAGCATACATTCATCAAACCTTTAGCTATTCAAGGGGATTTTGTGTTATCTTTGTTAATATTATGTTTTAAAAGATATCTTCCTGAATCCTAACACTCGTATATCTTTCTATCCAGGAGGAAGAAAAGAAAAGGATTTTTGAAGCAAAATGACGAAAAATTAAGGTATGCAATGGTTGATTATCATTTTAATTTGTGATGGTAATTCCAGATATTAGATTTTTATTGCACACTCAGTCTTTTAGGAAAATCAAGACTAGTCTTGATTTTAATTAGGCCCTTCTTAACAGCACACCCATCTAAACTAAGTTAGATTAAATTGAATTGATATTACTTGAAAGAAAGGGCACTCAATAAATACACCGATCTATGATATAAACTTAAGCTAATGCTCCCTTAGCCAAGAGATAAATTTGATCCATACTTCATTTCGTTCTTTCGTTTCACTCGGATATCCATAGAAGTAACTTCTATATCCTACCCAACCACGAAAGGCCAAGGAGAGATACCTTAAAATTTAAAACCACCATCCATCTATTAATCTAGAATAAAGAAGAGAGTACCAAAGTGGTCAAAGTAAAAATTAAAGGAAACATGTGCATGGATTGATTTAGTTTCACCATTCCATTCAATCTTTCATGAACAACTAGGACATGTTTTTTCTTTCAACCTTGTATTTTTGATAGGGAAATGAACCTTCCTTTATTCCATTCACATTCTCTTCAAAGCTTAGTCTGTTTCTTAGGCTCCAACTCATTCAAATCATGGGGAATAGCTTGCTCATAATGGTGATAGATTATCCCAGAGTGAGTAAATATATCCTTCCTTATTTTCATTTCCCCTCAAGTATTTATACTCAGATAAGTTATAAACTGACATAACCAAGAAGGAAAGGCCCCATATTCCCCTCAAATCATGTAGAGAAGACATCAAGTTCACATAAATAAAAGGCATTACATAAAAAATAAGAATGGTTCCTTTAGTAAACTATTTTTGTGGTTAAGAATGGTTTTTGCAACATCATTGTAATTAATGAATGAGAAAATATGGTCATCTCAAGAGCAGCTAGACACTTTGAGTGAATATTAGGATGGAACTGTTTCAGTAATTCATATATTTTACAATTTAAAATATTATTTGTCTTTTGAGTATCTGATTTGTTGAACTAAGAGTGTAATATTCACATTGGCCACAATGAACATTATTTGTAATTTTATTGTATATTTCTATTTATTTTTAAGGCCAACCAAGTCAACTCAATGTAGGTTGACTGCCCCTCCTTGGGGAAAGCTCCCTACCTCTTTAGTCATGTATAAATACATTATTTGACTTTTGTATTTCTACATATTATGACCATTCATTCATGACTCATAAGTAAAAAAAATCTTACTTCTTAGTCTCCAAAATGATAATGAAAAGTCAATATATTAACATTTGTTGGCTTTTTGAGATGGGTTGTCATTAATTTATTTTTTTGTCTAGATCTGTATTTCACTTTCTCGAGTTTCAGATTCATCGAGGCCTGCAAAAACATAGTGACCATCGTGTACAGCTAGTTAGTGCAAGCACAAATTTGCGTTGCAACATTATCTTGTAAACTTAACCAATGTGTGACATGATTCAATGCATTCTTTCCAACTATATTGGCATTTGAAATCCTTTTTTAGCATTTTGTTGCACATAAAAATTTCTTCTTGTTTCTTGATATTGAAAATAATATACAGTCAATATAATGATCTCCCGATTTTATATTCTTATATATTTTTTGGTTAGAAAGATGGTTTACGAGGTGATAATATTGGGAGGCTAGGATGGAGGAAGAGGAATTTGTGGATTACTCAAAGGAGGTGGAGGAAGTTTTCCTGAAACCAATTTTTGGATGTAGGGATGAAAGTACTAAAACATTGGAAATTCTCAAGGGTATCACATAACAACATCGAAGAGGCTAGTGACTCAAAGAAGCTAATCTATTCTAAGTCCTTGGCACCACCCCAAATCCCTAAACCTAAGGTCAACCCTTGCACTGTGGAGGTCTATGTTGTAAATTGTTTTTCCCAATTATCCCTAGAATTTTTCTTTTTCTGTGCTCTGGGCACCACCTATTATTCTAGGTTTCCAGTTATTTATCCCCAGGGCTCTGTTTTCTAAATTTTTGTTCAAAATATTCATTAGTTTATTGATCAATTTGTGTTGTTTTTCCTTGGGTTGTCCCACATTTTATGTTTTCTTTTTTTTCCATACAACACAAAAATTCTCCAAACCCTTATATAATACTTAAAAAACCAAAACCAAATACAGATCAAAATAAAATCTATTTGCATGGGTATCTAGGGGGGAAATTTTGAGGCCATTTTCAGCCCATGAGCATTCAAAGGTGATTTTGGTGTATTATGGAAAACATAACAAAGAGGAAAGGACCAAAACTCAGACCTTGGCGTGAACAGAAAATTCTGGGCCAGTTTTGTTGATTGAACCAACATTTTGTTCATAGTTACAATAGAAAGCCATATTGTTGCATAGGTTTTGGGCACTTTTGCACAAGTATGGGCATGAAAACGATCTCAATCTTCAATCTTCCTTGTATATAACGATGCACTTGAGTTGACACGTGTGGACCAAGAGAAAGGGCTAAGAATTTGTCAGAAGGTGACTTACCCAAGAAGGGTGGATTAAAAACCCTCAATGAACTTAAAAGGACCCCACATAATGTTTAAAGTGTTAAAATACCACATTGAAATTAAAAGAACCCTAACTAAAGTCTTTTATATTATTTGTTGACTCCTTGACTTGTGGTGTTTTCCCCTTCGATTACTCAATGGTGAAATATAAAAGGAAGTTGTCCCTCACTTGATGAACGTAAATTCAATCATTTTCTTTATCTTTGTCCAAAATTTCGATTGGGGAACTACTACCATTGTTGAGGACCTCACCAATATGCAATCAAGCCCTAGAAGTATGACGTTTTCTCATTGAAAGGCTACCAAAGTTTTACTAAGACCTAAATAGGCTCCTGAGTCACCAAAGAAGAGTTGTTGAGATCCCTATCAAGTTGTTGAGTTCTAATAAAACCATAAATATGAATGCCGAGACACCTATTAGGGATGTCAAGGTCTTACATAGCCCTAAAGAGGTCTGTTGTGAATCTTTAAGGGCTATTGAGAGTCTATTGTGACACCAAATGAGACCATCGAGGGATGGATGAGGCCCTAAGTAGGGCTGCAGGTACATAGTATAGGCCACCAAGGGTTCTTCTAAGCCTTAAATAGGGCTACCTTGAAACCAAAATTTTGTTTAAGCCCTAACAAGGGCTTCTTAGCCAACATATAAAGTCACTATGATAAAAAAAGGCTCTAGTAGGGCTACTGGGTCAATGACCAGGGCTACCGAAGATCAAATCCAGCCTCACCAGGACTAACATTATTCAAATTGAGGTGAACAAAGGTCAAATATAACCGTCTGTAAGGTTGTCGTTGCTTAGTTGAGGCCATCAGGGCCATCATTACACATGTTGAATCCACCATTGGTTAGTTCAAGGGTTTAGCAGAGATGTCGATGCATAGTTGAAGTCACTAAAGATCATATCAAGCCCTGAATAGTTATGTCATTGCACAATCAAGGTCATAAAGGGCTCAATAAATCCCTAACGAGGTTGATATTAAATTATTGAGGGTGACCATGGGGTTAACATTGCTTGTTCCAGACCATATTTAATAATATTGCAGAGTCCTAAGAGGGCTGACACTAGATCAGATTCAGACTTCCTTCATCTACAGCAGGTCTAAACATCATCATATGAATTTGGAAAATATTTTGTTACAAAGTTTAAAGAAGATATCGGTGGCTTTCAATAGGAAATGAAAATAAGAGATAGGGATGATGTCAACATATAGAAGGGTTTACATCAATGAGACTTGTTACAACCATGATAAATAAAGAGCAGCAGCTTCGACCATGTTCAAGATTTTTATTATTTCCGACATTTCGATTCCGACCATACTAAATTAACCTCTATTTTTTTATAAACCTACTTACATACAGAAGACATTGCAGGCACCCGTATTGAAGGTGCAGTAAATATGTAAGCATCACATGAAGACAAATTGCAGACAACCCGTGAAGAGAAATTTCAGAGAACATTGTGAAAAATGTCAACATAAATCACATACACCCATACAGAAGCCATGAAGCCCTGTCAGAGAAATCACATGCAGCGACCAATACACAAATCGCGTCGAGAAATAAAAATTGTAGAATCTTCCAAACGTTGACATAAAAATCTAACCTCGTCTATTTAAAACATTGTTATTTTGCATGTCAACGCATAGTGCAAAAATACTTCCAAGCTGCTCCTTGTAAGCTTCGTACACGGTGAATGTGTGGGTGGTGTATTGGATAACAATAGAAGTATGCCACGCCCTTGTACCACCAAGTGGGTAGGGTGCATCCATGGAGGTGGATAACAAATTTTGGCAAAGCGATTTTGAACAAAAAAAAAACGCGCACCCTCGATCGAGTTATTAATACCTCGATCGAGGGTTTAATAAGCCCTCGATTGAGGTTCTATCAAATCCTCAATCGAGATTTTGATAAACCCTCAATCGAGCTATTACTGGTTTGATCGAGGGTTAAACAAAATCTCAATTGAGGGTTTATCAAAATATCGATCGAGCTACAAACCTCAATCGAGCTCCAAACCTCGATCGAGGTCCTTGGTAAAAAAAATTTATAAAAAGGCCACAGGCAATTGCGACCATTTCCCATTTTCTGCACTGCACACTCTCAATCGAGCTACTACAATCTCGATCAAGCTCATGCACAAGGGACTCCCACCTTCACCTTCCACCATGATGTCGTATCCCAGAGGTAGCACCCAAAACTTCTAATTTGAAATTTAAATCAAACGTTACTCTGTTTTTTTTTTAATGTTAGTTTGAAATTGAAAAAAATATTTTTTTTTTATTGCGTCGAGAGGCACTCTACAGCCCAGTATGGGAGAGATCTTGTAACGTTATGTAACGTTACATAACATTATTTTTATTAATAACAAATACTTTTTTTAATTATAGGCTAAAATAAATGTCGGCCAGAAAAACCACCTAATATGGGGAAGATGTTGTAATATTCTTACCTAACAAAACAATAAAAAGTAAAAATTTAATTATCCGTAAAAAAAATGGAAGATGTTGTAATATTCCTACCTATCAAAACAATAAAAAAGTAAAAATTTAATTATCTGTAAAAAAAATGTTGTAATATGGGGGAGATGTTGTAATGTTCCTACCTAACAAAATAATAAAAAATAAAAAATTGAATTATCCGCAAAAAAATGTTGGCCTTGCACATGGTTTTAAAACCATGTGCATGGTTTTAAAATCATGTCCACATGGTTTTAAAACCATTTTCAAGGCCTTCTAAACAACCCATGGTTTTATTGTACATGGTTTAGGAGGGCCTTCCAGATGGTTTTAAAACCATGTGCAAGGCCTCCTACACAACCCATGGTTTTATTGTACATGGTTTAGGAGGGCCTTGCAAATGGTTTTAAGACCATGTGCAAGGCCTTGCATATGGTTTCAAAACCATGGGGAAATGTTGTAATGTTTGTTTTTAACAAAATAAAAAATAATAAAAAATAGTATATGTCGGCCATAAATAATATTAAATAATAATAATAATTATATTATATGTGGACCTTAACTAAAAACATGTGTCTTTTGGTTTGAATTAAATCAATGGATACCTAAGAAGAGATTTGATCCCTCTCGATGCTTGATAGAGCCTAGGATTTGGATCTATGCTGGTTATTATAGTTTTTTTTTTGTCTAATATGTTTGAAATGTGTGTCGACAAGCAAAAATGCTGCCATATTTTTATAAAATCGTAATTGAAATTTGTTATTTATTTTAAATTTAAATTTTTTGTTTTATACATATTTTGTCAATCGGTAGCGTTTATGCTACCAATTTAATTATTAAATGTGTGCCCGGTAAGCAGAAATGCAACCCAAATTTTTTCAATCCTCCGAGAATACACGGAGGATTGAAAAATTTCAAATTTGTTAAGTTTAAAATTAAAATTTATAGTTTGTATAAATATTTCTATCAGGCAATGTTTATGCTGCCGGTTTAATTTTGAAATGTGTGTCGGGCAAGCAGAAATGCTGCCCAATTTTTTTCAATCCCCTGGGAATACAGGGAGGATTGAAAAAAATACAAACCCTAGACGCGAGACAATCATGAACTTTAAACCTATGGAGACATTTATCTAAACCCATATATTTTACTTTAAATATTTTAATATATATTCAAATTTAGATATTTAAAAATTATATATATATATATATATATATATTTCATATTTATATTTTTTA
>LPNX010425672.1:448336-498228 GCA_001517045.1 Pseudotsuga menziesii
CCTGGCCAATGGGTTATGGGAATGCATGTCTCCCTAATACGATCATGGTCAGCTACTGGCATCTTCCATCTCTTTGGTTCACCCCTCTTCACCTTCATTTCAATGAGATGTATCCGAGCTACCACCACCAAATGACTGTACTGACAAGATATATATTCAGGCATGAAATCTCTGTAAATAATATAGTCACCTTGTCTTCTCAGTTTTTCAAAAAAGTGGCCCATCACAACTAGGTAACCAACTTGGTACATGAACTCTCCGTGGACATAGGGTCACACCAACCTACTTTTGATTTGTGTACACCGCATAAAAAAGTACGCCACATGCTCAACATTTCCTGGTGGTGCAATTACAACAAATAGATAACCTGCATCAATATTTTCAAATATTAAATTATATATATATATATATATATATATATATATATATATATGCATGTGTACATGACTAGAGACTTAAACATCCAATCAAGTATCATGTAACTTGCTTAACCAAATAAGAAACCTGATCATGATCTAGCGAAACCACTGCCTCGTCAGTGTGCATCTTTTTCCATGTCGAAATTGGATGTGGCCCCTTTGGATTAAGAGGGACATATTTCCATTGTTTGACATATGCATCGTTCACACAATGATCAACCCCCAGTCCATTGGCGTCAATGCAGAACTCATAGAAGCATGCATACTTCCTTGTTTCAATGGAAAATATGTCTCCCATGTCTTTACTATGAACTGAATGCAGTTCTCTCATACCAGGTATGGTCTCGCAATACCATGGCATGGATCTATTCACATCGCCAAGGGAAACATCCCAAAAAACCTGCATCAAATAACAAACATCATATATATATAATACAAACACATTTATTAAATTCCAATTAAGTTGTTGGTTTTTCCTACCTGTGCACTAATTACCTTACTTGGTCATGACCTTGGTGACCCAAATTTTGTGTGCACCAATCAACTACTTATGCTGAGCACTTGAGTCAAGATGCACTATGACTCATTTGGTACCTATGAAGTGCTCATTTCATGCATGCACCTGCGCCATCATGTTCACCCTTTTCGTGCCCTGTTTCAAAAAAGCTCCAGGTGTGTCGAATTCTCATCTCTTTGTTAAGGTGACTCAACCAATAAAATGAGCATGCCGATTTGAACTGCCCCGCATACCCATCTGACCAAATATAGTGTTCTGTAAATGACACCCCATTCTTTTTGAATGAATCATAAATCAACCCAAAGCAGTGTTGAACAAACAACGTGTCATGCTCACGATCATCACTAACATAAAAATGGTATTCCTTGATCACATCGAGTGACTAAGGAGTGCTATCCCTACCATCATGTTGGATACATTTACCCACCATGCACACTTAATTTGGACAATTTGGCCTTGTTAAACCACTATACTAAGTTTTATTGACTTAATTGACATCAGAGGAGCACTCTATGACATCAGCATGAGCACACCCACGCCTACCTTCAGTCAAGGAGGCCAACTAATCCTTCTCCTTCGTTTGGGGAGGCCAACTGGAGCACTCCGGGAGTGATCTAAGTGTCATAAATGCACCTAATTGATAACTGATGGTTACAATTAGTTAAGTTAAGTGGTGAAGGCACCTCCATTCATTATTTAATTATTTTTAATGATTATTTATGAACTACAGCTAACACAAGCACGTACAACCACTTCTGATGACCAATTGACTTCAATTAACCTCATCGGGGTTCATTGGAGTTATTGATGCGCTACTGCTTGTTGGTTGGAATGCAGTGACATGTGTCTAAGATACTTTCAGTTAGACTCGGTCATTCATTGCACTCCAACTTCAGTTAGGACTCAGTTGAGTCAATCGACACTTGATTAGTTGGTTAACTAGTGTGTTTACTGTGGCTTACAGTCAGTTAAGCTACACCCATTCTTTCAATTCGAATGACTTCCTTGGGAATTCGAATTGTCTTGGAATTCATGCATCTTGCATGATCATTGTATTGTATTATTCATTATTCATTGATTATATAGAGCTGCTACTTTCATTGCAGCATCATTTTGCCAATTTTATGCATATTTATCTGTATTCTTTGTGAGACTGTGTTTTCAGTTCCTAGAACACTGTGACAAATTAATATGGTATCAGATCTCACAGTGGGACAAAGCTCAAATCTCTCAAAAACAAGGTTTTTGACAAATCTTGCATGAAAAATTGAGTAAAAGCTCAAAAATCTAGCACTGCACTAGAAGCCAAGGCTTACCACTTAATACCCCAAGTTAAGGAATTGTTTGTCAAGCTTGCTTGATCAACTATACTGGGTGTGATGAAAGCCTAAAATGTGCAGGTTGTTCGACCGTATGGTGCCCTTTTTGCTTTGATTTGTAGGTTTTAACAGGTGAAAGCATTCGCTCCAGTAGATTTAGATGGATTTTTCCATAGAACTCTTGACTCTATTCAATTTCCATTCATGGAAAGGAGACATGGAGATCCAGCTACATGCCAGAGGACTCTATAGGGTCACTATGGACACTGAATAAGAGCATGTTTCTATGACAGACAAAGCTATATTCTTGAATAAGAAAGATGAAGCATTCATATTCTTGTGCCTCTTTGTTTCCCGGGATCTTCTCTTCCATTTCTCGGGATTGAAGACTCCAAAGGAAATCTGGGACAAATTGGAAACCTTGTATGGAAAACAGGATGATTTGAGAGTATACCAACTTGAAAATGAGTTGATGTCTCTCCAGACTTCCAATTTTGAGACCTTAAATGATTTTTTCACAAAGTTCAAGCACATTATTTTACTATTGAAGCAATGTAAGGTGGAGAAGGAGGATGATTAGCTCATCCTCACCATACTCTCCAAAATTAGAGCTGATTATTCGGTGTTTGTATCTACATTCTGTGTAGGGAAGCTCACAACCCCTGGATGGAAGATGCCTTCACTCAATGCCTTCATTGAGTCCCTAAGAAGTGAACATGATAAGCTTGTCCAAATGGGGATCATCAGATCCTCCCGTGATCAATCCCTCCATGTCTCAGGGCCCAAAGATCTGAAGCATAAAGGAAAGCAGCAGAAGAACCCAAAAACCAAATTTGAAGCTCCTAAGCCTAAAGTTGAAAACCAACAGCATGAAGAGCCTTCCGGCTCAAAGAAGAACAAAGGAAAAGGGCATCATGGAAAGGAAAATGTCAAGTGTTCATATCGCAGGAAAGGATTCCACCCTGAACATGCCTGCATGAAAAATAAACTTGATGAAGATACCTCTCTCCTTGAGAGAAATCACATCAATCTTCTGGAAAGATTTCGGAGAAGAGATCAGCAAGATCGGGAACCACAGCATGAAAGAGGTCATACCCTCATGGCAAGCACTTCAAAGTACAAAACATTCTTGATAGATTCTGGAGCTTCACACCACATGATGGCTGAAAGAGACTCCTTCTCATCTTTGGATACCAAAAAATCCATTCCCATCACATGGGAGATGACTCCACAATCATATCCAAAGGACAAGGTACTGTAGATCTTGAGCATGGTTAATTTTCCAATGTTCTATATGTACCATCTCTTGCATCAAACCTCTTAAGTGTTTATAAAATGACACATATGGGAGTTCCCAAGAGAGTTTCCTTTAGCCTGGATGATGTAGAGATCACAAAAATTGCGTCCAGAAAACGTGTAGCAAAAGGCCTTGAGAACCATCATGCAAAATACTATGAGTTCTCCCATTTTGTGGTGAATGCAAAGCCCACCGCATTGCTGAATCATGGAAATGAAGTTAGTAGACTGTGGCATGAGAGGTTCGACCATCTGAACTTCAAATAATTGCAGAAATTGTAGAATAATTCTATGGTTGAATGCCTCTTGGTCATCAAAGCTACCACTAGAATTTGCAAGGGCTGTGTTGGTGGAAAGCACCCTGAGCATAAGTTGGATCAAGGGAAGGAAAGCCGAGCATAATGCATCTTGGGACCGATACATTCTGATATTAGTGATCCCATTCCTATCACATCCATGAATGGATCAAGGTATGTTCTCACTTTCATTGATGACTTTTCCAGATACACATGGGTCTTTTTTATCAAAAAGAAGTCGAAAGTCTTGGAAACATTCACTGAGTTGAATGCCTTGATTGAGAATGCATCTGGCCAAAAGATCAAGGTCTTGAGATCTGATAATGGTGGGGAGTATGTTAGTAATGAGTTATTGCATATATTTTCCCAAAGCGGTATTCATATCCAGCATTCAGTCCCATACACTCCCCAGCAGAACGATGTAGCGGAGAGGAAGAATCGGTCTCTCAAGGAGATGACCAGCTGTATGTTGGAATCAAAGAAGTTGGATGAAAATTTGTGGGCTGCAGCCATGCATGTTGTAGAATATATTCAGAATAGATTTCCACACTCATTGGTGAAAGGGAATACCCCTTTCGAAGCATACTTCGGACATAATCTGGATGTGTCGAATCTGCGGGTGTTTGGGTCCACTGCATGGGCCTGAATTCCACTTGATAAAAGGAGGGCTTTGCAACTGCAAATCATAGAATGTCTGTTTATTTGATATCCTAATGAATCATAAGGTTTCAATATTTTGGATATCAAAACAAAATATGTCATCATTGAAAAGAGTGTCAAGTTCGATGAGCCTCTTCAGGAGGTAGAACTAGTGAAGGAGAAAACTGTTGAATTTCCTTCCTATTCTACTAAATATTTGGATGATGTAATTGGGGGTGATGACCCTGATTTGTGTCCTATAATTTTTGATATCATTATATAGAAAAAATAATATGTTGAATCACAACTTGAATTACAAAATCATCTCCCAACTTGGGCCCGATAGACACTGTCCTCTGCAGGAGATAACATTGGAAATCCGGATGATCCAAGTAGAACCCGGTCAGATTTCCAAAGAGTGGGTATTGTGCTCTCTTTTCCTGATTATTTTTTGTTTGAATATTTTTATTTGATGATAATTTTAGACCCTAATTCTTACTACCATTCTCAAAAGGATCTGATATGGCAAGTTTCCATGGATGAAGAGATGATTTCTCTTCAGAAAAACACCACTTGGGAGCTAGTTTCTCTTCCTCCGGAGAGGAAATTGGTTCAATGAAAGTGGGTGTTTAGAACTAATATTTTTGATGATGAAATAAAATAAAAATATAAGGAAAGGCTGGTAGCAAAATGTTTCTCCCAAGTCCAAGGTGTGGACTACCATGAGACTTTTGCACCGGTTGCAAAAATGGACTCCATCTGCCTAGTTTTGGCAATGTCTGTATCTAAGCACTTGGAAGTGCATCATGGATGTTAAGTCATCCTTTTTGCATGCATGTATTCATGAGGATATATACATGAAGTATCCTGAGGGCTACATTTATGATCCATATTTGGTTTGTAAGCTAAATAAGTCACTATACGGGTTAAAATAGGCACCAAGAGAGTGGTATTCCAAGATGGATGCCTTCCTTCTCTCGCAAAAATTCCAAAGGTGTAAATCAGATCCAAGTGTGTATATACAGAAGTTTGATGGTCATTTTATTTTTATTTTTTTATATGTTGATGAATTACTGATCACAGGTAGCACAATTGCTTCTATTTTAGTCATCAAAACTTCTCTCCACAATGCATTTGAAATGAGCGATTGGGGCTCTTAAAGCATTTTCTTGGGCTCGAAATTGAGAAATTTTTTGATGGGATAATGGTCACTCAGTAAAAATACATATCAAACCTATTAGTCAAGTTTAACGTGGCTGAATGTAGGCCTGCACCATTCCCATTCCTTTCAGGGATCAACCTTGAAGAAGGAAAAAGCACACCTCCCAGTGGACTGCACTATTTATCGACCGCTGATAGGTAGCTTGCTCTACTTGACTCATTCTCAACCAGATATATGTTATGCTGTGAATGCTATGTCAAGATACATGTGAAAGTCTCATTATCATCATTTGAAGGAATCCACGAGGATCCTCTAGTATATTCAGGGAACCAGGACCTACGACATTCACTATGTTGCAGACTCTGAGCTAGAGCTGGTTAGTTACACAGATTCTGATTGGGCAGGTGATTCTATTGGTCAAAAGTCTACTTTCAGATATGTCTTCATGTTTGGTGTTGGACCCATTTTATATTCTAGCAAAAAGTGAGATTCCATAGCATTGTCTTCAGTAGAGGCCAAGTATTGAGGAGCGGTGAATGCTTGCATCCAAGTTGTTTGGTTGCAAGGCATTCTTTTAGAGTTTGATATTGGTAGTAATTTGTCTACTGTCCTCTTTTGTGACAATCAAAGTGCTATTAAGATATCCATAGATCTAGTTACCACATAGAGGACCAAGCATGTAGAGATACACATGCACTATATCATGGAGCTAATGCATGATAGGACCATCATTCTGCAATACTGCCCAACTGATGAGCATATTGCAGACATCTTCACCAAGATCTTTTTAGAAAAGAAGTTCACTTACCTCCATTCACTATTGGGGGTGAGTTCATCAGGGTGATGCAACTACTTTCAGTGTTCAGCTTGAGGGGGGGGGGTTTCCCACTGGGTTTTCCCTCTTTTCCTCACTTAGTTTGTTTTTGAGCATTGTTTGAGTTTCAGTATTATACAGGGTGACCTATGGCCTTATTTTTTGGGGCCCTAGCATTTTTATGCACTTTATGTTTCTACTCCTCTGAGTATAGCTTTTGGGGAGGTGTTGGAGACATTTACCCACCATGCACACTTATTTGGCCAATTTGGCCTTGTTAAACCACTATCCTAAGTTTTATTGACTTAATTGAAATCAGAGGAGCACTGTATGACATCAGCATGAGCACACCCATGACTACCTTCAGTCAAGGAGGCCAACTAAGCCTTCTGCTTTATTTGGGGAGGCCAACTGGAGCACTCGGGGAGTGATCTAAGTGTCATAAATGCACCTAATTGATAATTGATAAATACAATTAGTTAAGTTAAGTGGTGAAGGATCCTCCATTCATTATTTAATTATTTTTAATGATTATTTATGAACTGGAGCTAACAAAGGAACCTACAACCACTTCTGATGACCAGTTGACTTCAGTTAACCTCATTTGGGTTCATTGGAGTTATTGATGTGCTACCACTTGTTGGTTGGCATGCAGTGACATGTGTCTGAGATACTTCCAGTTAGACTCAGTCATTCATTGCACTCCAACTTCAGTTAGGACTTATTTGAGTCAATTGACACTTGATCAGTTGGTTAACTAGTGTGTTTACTGTGGCTTACAGTCAGTTAAGATACACCCATTCATTCAATTCAAATGACCTCCTCGGGAATTTGAATTGTCTTGGAATTCATGCATCTTGCATGATCATTGTATTGTATTATTCAGTATTCATTGATTATACAAAGTTGCTACTTCCATTGCAACATCATTTCACCAATTTTATGCATATTTGTTTGTATTCTTTGTGAGACTGTGTTTTTAGTTCCTAGACCACTATGACAAATTAATACATCAATGCTCACCTGAGCATGTCTATACAATACATGTATGAATATGGACACCTGGTCAGAGTGGTTATACTCACTTTGTATCTTTCTCTAAGGAGAAAATGTGTAATTCTCAGCAAAGTCTATCACCAATAGGATTGTTCCTGGCTCAAAAACCTCACGGGAATGCTTAAATTCTAAATCTTTCCACCTAAACCTGTGGGAGTGTTTACTGTATTTGTAAACCTGACTTTGAAACTTGTCCATGAATTTTGAAATGGGAATATCATGCTCGAGCAAATCGATCCTCTTAGATGGAACATGTGAATAAGATGATGGATTCATGGAGACATACTCATATCTCTTCCACCTAACTGTGATATCTGAAAATATAGGGTGTGTTGGATCCATAGGAAAATTCCTATGGAACAATGCCAAATCACCAAATTCATGGCACCTTCTCCCACCTATACACCTTTTATTGAAAAAAACATTTTTAGGATTCCTATTGCATAGTATCATAGAAATAAAATCCCGCACTGTGTGAGGAGCGGGTTCACCATCCCAATATTTTTTGCAAAAATCCACAAATGTGTCATAGTATAACTGGAATTCAATGTGGTATTGACAACAACAAGTGTCCCAAATCGTACTTATCCTAATATACCACAGTTTAAACTTACTGAACATGTAAATGAGATATGAACACTAGGATTTGATTCTTTGAATTCCTCGAACAAAGCAACTCCTGTCATCTCCATAACATGCTTCCAATCCTCCTAATAAATGCCTCTGCTAGATTTTTGTCGCAGGACATGTTTTCGATCTGGTATAACATGGGAATGGTTGTCCCAATACTCTATCACCTTCTCTCTAATTCCCTCTTCCATCCTATCTTTATATGCATCTTTGCATATAAGAGCCCAACAAGAAACTTCATCATTTTCATCTATCTTTACCCTGAATTTAGTGTATTTGTGCAGTGTTTTTATTGAAACATGGAGCATCTTTGACATTGTTGCGACCATTAGATTTATTGAGGTGCTTCGTGCCACAATAGTAGTTGTCGTTTTCCTACGAGCAGTGCTGATATCAATTTTTCTTGACTTTCCAAATGCAGATAGTGCAGTTGTTACATTCTCACATGCATTTTTATTTTTAACATCCTTAAAACCCAACAACTTTGTGGCACATTTCAATTTTTTGTGTTTTATCAATCCATGTAGGATTTGAGCTTGCGTAATCATTGATTGTTGTTCAAAGTACAACTTGATTATGTTACTAACATGTTCTTTGATTCTTCGATCAGCGGTCGGGTTCCCGAACGGTTGTTGAGTGGCATCATCCAACCCTCTTAAACAAGTAGCAGCCATTCCAACGTCATTGAAGCTCCCAATTACTCTTGAGAAATCAGAGGGTGCACGATCCTAGGATGGCTGGCTAGGATCTCGTAATAAACAAATACAAACTCAAAAATAAATTTACAAGCTCAAGAATAAATACAAATAAATGCAAGCTCAAGAATAACATTTTATTTTACTTATCATATTTCCATTGTTAGTTAAAAAACTAGCAAATAAATTATACAAGCTTGAATAACATTTTATTTTAATTTTATCATATTTCCATTGTCTGTTAACAATTAACAAATAAATGCAAACAATGGTGGCTGTAGTAGTAACTGGAGATGAATATGGACCCCGGTTTAAAGCAGCTTCCTAATGGTTAAAAGGTAGTCACTCGGCCACCAAGGCTGTCTCAGGCTTGAGTATTGGGGTAGTACCCCTCACTTCATGGCGTAGGTAAAACTACTAACTGCTTGGCCACAAATGATAGCTCTTTGGTTTTCCTCACAGGTGGGAATCTAGTCAATCCGGTAGGGGTGGTTTCCCTTTTCGCTTGGCAGGTCCTCTCATTGGCCAGCTACTTCGGGGTTCCTGTGGTACTCCTCATAATGAGTTTTAGGGAAAAGCCCAAGTACTTCCCACGGTTGTTGCAGATGAGACTTATGTCCCAATCCAGATGTTATTAAGTAAATTAGGTTATTAAGTATGATTCCTGGTCATCTGTACAAGATTGCAATGTAATGTAATTGTAATTGTAAAATTGTAATGTAGTTGTAATTGTAATATGATTGTAATTGTAAAATTGTAATGTAAATGTAATTGTAATGTGATTGTAATTGTACAATTGTAATGCAATTAGATTATCATTATCATAATGTAACATGTAAAATTGTAATCTGAACACTATGAAAATGTTCATATACATGAATATGAAATTAAAATTGTACATGATTGTAATGTTTAATGTAATTGTAATTGTAAATTTTGTAAAATTGTAATGTAATTGTAATTGTAATGTGATTGTAATTGTAATTGTTTAATGTAATTAGAGATCATCATTATTATTTAATGTAACATGCAAAATTGTAATTTGAACACTATGAAAATGTTCATATCCATGAATATGAAATTAAATCAATATTAAAGTTGTAATGTAATTGTAAAATTGTAATGTAATGTAATGATGTAATTATTGAAATGTAATGTAATTGTAAATGCAATGTAATAATGTAATGATTGTAATTTAATGTAATTGTAAAATTGCAATGTAATTGTAGTTGTAATTGTAATTGTAAAGTGATCTTGTAATTGTAATTGTAATTGTAATGTAATTATCATCACTATCATAGTGTAATGGAAAATTGTAATTTGAACACTATGAAAATGTTCATATACATGAATATGAAATTAAAATTGATGAAATGAGAGATAAGGCTATATAAAAGATGAATAAAATAAGTGCAATGTTAAGATGAGTGAATATGCAAGTCAACCTATGATGACCAGTGCAATCAACTCCCATTGAGAACAATCTTTTTAATTTTTTACATAAAAATTATATATATGTGAGTCTATATTATGCAATATGAAATTATAAAATTATATGAAATTATATGAATATGTAAATAATAAATTATACAATTTACATACAATTATAAATACATATATATTCATACATGCACATACAATGTACATATAACTTTATGAATTAATTACAAAATTACAATTACAAAATTATAATAAATTATAAACTTGATTTAACATGTACATATATATAAAAATTATGAACTAGAGTTCACTATGAAATTAAATATATGAATATGCAATTTATAAAATTATATGAATATGAAATTATACAATTTACATACAATTATGAATACATATATATGAATTCAAACATGCACATACAGTTTATATAAGTTTATGAATTATTTACAAAATTACAGTTACAAAATTATATTTACATTCTAAACAATTTAACACACACACACACACACACACACACACACACACACACACACATATAAATTATGAACTAGAACACTATGAAATTAAATATATTATGCAATATGAAATTATATGAAAATATGAATGAAATTATATGAACTATATCACTAGGAAAACAAATTATAGTTATGAATATGAAATTGCATAACTTTTAAATTATACCAATATTGTTAGAAATGGCATTTGATTCTCCCATCATAGGTTGATTTGCAACTTCTTCTCCTCTCAAGATTGCTCTTTTTTTCCTCTTTCTTTCTCTATCTTTCTCTCTTATTTCTTCGGTGTTGATTTGATTCCTAGTAGATATTTTACTTTCACACTTTTTGATTCCCAATGTGATCAAGATCAACAATCCAAATTCACACCTACAACAATATGTAAACACAATACACAATGCTAAATTTGCATTAGAACACAAGCATTGTTTCAAATAGGTTAGCTAATTGTGAATGATAAAATTAGTAAGATGTTTATGTTTTTATGTTTATATAGAATTTATTTAGGAATTCGGGTGGGAAATGGTGTTAGGAAGGTAGTTGAAATGACATTAATACCATCAATGCTTAACTTCATTCCCAACCACTTTTGTATGATTTTTTAACAAAAACTAGACCTCGATCGAGCTTTCTATAATTTTCTCGATCGAGGGTTTAATAAACCCTCGATTGAGTTATTTTAAAACCTAGATCGAGTTCCAGAGCTTGATCAGGGTCCTGAAAAATAGGGATTTATCCCTCTTATAGGAAAATCAATGTTTCTCGATGTCTTCTAGGGGTGTAAACACTATCATTCATGGCACACAACTGAGCGGAGTTCATATCGATAGATTCATCACCGAATCCTCTATCCATTGAGGTATCATGCATGTATTTTGGCATCCATATGGTTTTTTTTATAAATTAGTTCTAAAGCTTACACTTAGAAAACCTGACAACAACTTCGAAGCAGCTCAAAGAAAAATCCGCAAGGGAAAAAATACACATCCAAAAATTTCGGAAAAATACCCACACATCGACGCGTCATCTTCAAACGGGTATTTTTGGTTTTTCAATTTTTTAAAACAATGAAAAGGAAGCTGGGATGGACACACATGTGTATAAAATGATGCTGAAATTAGATGTGGTCACTTTCAAAAAATAATAAATAATTGTATATTGTGAAATAAATTAACAAAAAAATATGCAGACCACAGTGCATTTTGTGTAGATCATGCTTGTATATATATATTTTAAATTATTAATGTAAGATTGAATTATTGGGGTTCGACATGAGCCACTTATTAACTTCTTCAAAATTTTAAGGTCACACAGCTCATTAAATGCAAAATTTCACACATTAAATGACATCAAAATATTTAAAAAAAATATCATTGGGAAGGGAACATAATATTATCCAATTTGTTTTTTTACTGCAAGTCAAAATTCACATGGCATATATGAGTTTTGATGGCTTCTATCTAGCACATGAGTAAAAAATCAGGTTTTCATCGCCAAATTTGGCCAGAAAGTGTTACCCACCTTCATGGAATCACTCGGTAGGTGTATGTGAGTACTAAACTATACTATACATATGATGCAAGGATCATAGTACAAAATAGGATGATTGTGTCAAGCCTCCTAATGATTATGGGGTATATTGTGTTTGGAATAGTAGTAGTTGGGGATTACGATAGTTATTGTTTATTACTTTGTCTATGAATAATACTAGTTTAGACATTAAATTGGTATTTTAAATAAGTCTCAATAACATATTTAAAAGAAGTTACACCTTCATCACCAATATAGATGTATTTATAAATGTTTAATATATATATTTTAAGGGTGTTTATAGAAACTTTACAATGTCAAAAATGTTGAAAATCCATACAATTAGTTTAAGCGATAATCATTTCATTGAATTGTAAAGATAGAAATATATTTTGGATTGTTTTATGGTTGTAAATCACCTACAATATTTCAAATCAATAATAAAAGGAAAAATAAACTTCCCAACTTTGACATTAATAAAATGTATGATAATTCAATCTTAAAATCCAATATTTATTTTTATACGAAATTGCAAGCATGCCCAACAGATTCCCTAGATAAAATATTTGTTATAATGAATATTATAGATTGAAATAAAAAACCAAAGACCTAATATATTTTTTTCTATATGAAACCCAATGGAATGCAAGTCTAGATGAATTTCTAGATAAAATGTTACTTATAGTTATTTAAGGTTGCATGTTCTTTCCTTTATTTAACGACTTTGTAATTGCATCATCATCATCATGTGATGATGATGTTGATGATGCTGATGTTGACAACAATGATGTTGATGTTGATGATGAAGATGGTGATCACCATGTTGATCTCATATGAAATGATGAAGATGATGACGACGACGACAACAGCGATGATGATGATGATGATGATGATGATGATGATGTTGATGACGATGACGATGAGGATGAGGATGATGATGATGTTGATGATGATGTTGATGTTGATGTTGTTGTTGTTGTTGTTGTTGTTGTTGTTGTTGATGATGATGATGATGTTTGAGTTTGGAGACCCTCCCACACTGTCAATGCATGTGTCTAGTCTAACCATGCCAAATTTCACACCAAGCCAACAGATATATAAAAATTTTCATCGTTGGCCCCACGTAACACATTAATTAATCTTTAGGTATGGTTTTTGTTGCTCGATTTGTTAGCGGTAGTCATGTTTGACGATGAAGTTGATGATGATGATGATGATGATGATGATGATGATGATGATGATTATGATGATGATGATGACAACGATGACGATGATGATGATGAATGTGTTCACTAATGCTCATTATTTTGAAACTTAGTGAAAATAATGAGCATTAGTAAACTTTAGTAAATATTTTCCAATATTAATATACATGAGTCAATATTTGTAAACTCGATGAACATAGTCAAGTTTAGCTAGTTTTAGTAAATATTAGTTGTCATTAGTCAATAAAGATAATAATTAATCAACGTTCATACGATATTCCATGGCATAAAGTTAACATTTGCTAACATTAAACATAAGTATGGTTTATTTATTTTTAAGCATGGTAAGATGTTCTAACCCCAATTAATACTAAGTCATAACTCATATAAATTAATTATTATATTATTTAATTTAGTGTAACTAGTAATAATATTAGCAATGTGACATGAAATTAGTTTACCTTACTCAACATTATTATTTAAGTAGACAACATCAATAAACATAGTCTGCATTAATGAATATAAGTAAACTTGGTGAACATTAGTCAAATTCTTCAATATTAGTTAAGGTTGGTCAACAAAGTAGCCATTGTAATCCAATATTATTTAACATGGTCAACATAATAACTAAGTATAGTCAAATTTAGTCATCTTATCCAGCATTAGTTAAATTATGTCAACATTACTCAACTTTATGATTACTCAACATGAATCATCTCTTAGTCAACATAAGGTAACATTACTCACAATAAATAAATAAATAAGTTCACATTAGCCAATATCACAATATGACACAACCCTCTTTTATTTCTTAAAACATCAAAATGTAACATAACCTTATTTGTTTTTTTATCGACCATAAGATTGTGACATAACATTATAATGTTACAATATCACTTAACCTTCATAAAACATAATAAAACATAGATTAGCATAACTAAACCTAATCAAGATTAATCTTATTTAATAATAACAATTACTACTATAGTTATAATTATTCAAAATGTAACATACCATTATTCAACACTCTTCAATATTAGTAAACATAGTCAACATTCTAGAAACCATAGTCATGTTAATCAATATTGGTTATTATTAGCCATCTTTAATTAACAATGGTCAACATTAATTATCATTATTTACTTAGAAAATAATACTTATCATAAATCAACATTATTAACATGTTAATGAGACAAAAGATGACTTTATATGTGAAATGTTGATATGTTACATAACCTTCTTTATTCTTTTATTGAAAATTGCAATCTAATGTAACCGTCTTTTATTCCTTATCTAATGTTATGATGTGACATAACCCTTTACTATTCCTTATTAAAAATTGTAGTACAACATAACCCTCTTTTACTTTTTGTGAAATGTATCACTATTATATAAACTTGTATAATTATTAAGTCTAAGTTCTTGTTTTTTTCCCTTAAAATAACAAATTTATAAGTCTATCCCCTTAACATAGTTAAATAAATATAAAATATATTTAACATAATCATGAATGGATATAAAATCCTTTTATAAATTAGAGTGATTGTAGTAAATATAATTAAATTCTTAAATAGTTAATCTAAAGTTGACGATGAAGATGACGATGAAGTTGATGATGATGAAGATGACGATGATGACGATGATAACGATGATTATGATGGTATTGATGACGATGATGTTGATGATTATGTTGATGATGTTGATGATGATGTTGATGATGTTGATGATGATGTTGATGATGATGTTGTTTATGATAATGATGATGTTGATGATTATGACGACGATGATGATGAATATGGTGATCACCATGTTGATCTCATATGAAATGATGAAGATGATAATGATGATGATGATGATGATGATGATGATGATTGTGTTGATGAAGACGACAATGATGATGATGATGATGATGTTGATGATGATGTTGATGATGATGATGATGATGATGATGATGATGTTTGAGTCTAGAAACCCTCCCACACCGTTAATGCATGTGTCTAGTCTAACCATGCCAAATTTCACACCAAACAACACATATATACAAATTTTCATCGTTGTACCCACGTAGAAAATTAATTAATCTATAAGTATGGTTTTTGTTGCTTGAATTGTTAGTGTCAGTAATCTTTGACGATGAATATGATGATGAATTTCATGATTATTATGATGATGATGATGATGATGTTGTTTTTTGTTGTTGTTGATGATGATGGTGATTGAGTCTAGAAACCATCCCACAACGTCAATACATGTGTCTAGTCTAACCATGCCAAATTTCACACTAAGCCAATGCATATATACAAATTTTCATCATTGGCACCATGTAGCATGATGAAGATGACGATGAGGTTGACGATGATTATGATGATTATGAATTTGACGATGATTATGATGATGTTAGTTATGCCAACGATGACGATGATGATGATGATGATGATGAAGATGATGGACTTAAGTATTGAAAAAGAAAATGCCAAACAATATTAGCTGCAAAGACATTGAACATAAAATTAAAATTGATAAGATTTAACTTACAAGTAGGTGGAAGCACATCGTTACCAAAAATAAATATTGCTTTCTCTGCACCTACATTTATTCTCTTGCGTATCATATGTACAAAGAATCCCACTGTAAAATCTGCTGGAATCATATATCTTCAAAACCAAAATGATCATGATCTATTCAACTACAATAAAAATGAATTATATATTTGTATATTCAATTTGAAGAAATTAATTTCTTTTGCAAATCAAATTATATAATAATAGTCAAATATTGGGATACTTGTATCAGATTATTTTAGCTTCATCTTTTCTCCTATCTTTAATATTATGTCATTAATGTTAGTTACTCTTTTTAAAACAAATAGGATAAAATAATATTTCTAATTAAATTATTGAATTTTCAGTACCAATAAAATTCAATATTTATATCGTAAGATTCATTCAAAATATATAGAGTAGAGAAATTACGGCATACCTCGTACACTATAATAGACTTCATCATATTCTTCATCGAATTCATCATCCAAGTCATCATCTGTATCATCAGATCCAGAGTCAACATTGTAAGGATTAGCCATATCATCATCGACATCTAAGTCAATTACGAACATCATGTCATCGTCGATATCATATTCATGGGCATTTTCTGCTATATCATCTGATTCAACTAATTCTTTGGCATCTTCTTCTGGATCATCATGATCATGATATTCTTCATCGTATTCTTCTTCCAGAACCTCGTCATTACCTTCGTTTAGGTTATACTTTACCAACCTTCCCCTTGGACCGTGTCTCACAA
The DNA here is from genome assembly GCA_001517045.1 of Pseudotsuga menziesii. Taxonomy (NCBI): domain Eukaryota; kingdom Viridiplantae; phylum Streptophyta; class Pinopsida; order Pinales; family Pinaceae; genus Pseudotsuga; species Pseudotsuga menziesii. Next base: position 465,173 of record LPNX010425672.1, read on the forward strand.
AAAATGACCAACCCACTTTCCTTGGAACCTCAGAGTAAAATACCTATTCACATTGGCTTGGAAGGACATAGGGCTCCATTCCTGGATCAAACAACCTTGTATTTACCATGATAAATCCATTATCATGTTCAATAATAGTTCTATCGGGATCACGTTGATTCAATCGTAACCTGTACCATTTGAAAATGAATATAACTAAATTGAAGGATTTAAAGTCACACCAAAGAATATCTTCCAAATACCCATAATATCAATTTTCTGAGAATTATGGATGTCTGTCACTTCTAGATGAAAAATTGGTCACCTCAAAGATTGCAGATATCCCACAATATGATGTTTTCTTTGTTTCATCCAAATTTTTGATGTGATATCTACAAACATTGCACACCATATACTTATGGTGTTTTACCTACAACAAGGCATACCTCAAAATATTGCACAATGATTCAATATTTATGATTAAGTGCATGTTTATGCAGCCACACATGGAAAAAAGCGTGTACATCAATATGTAATTTGCAAAAAAAATGAATTAGTGTGGTTGATTAATATGCTTTCCTTCTTATATTTTAAACCATATTCTAAATCAATTTCCCTTTCTATAAGATTGGTATCTGCATTGTGATGTGCTTCTTTAACCAATGAAGCCACACCTTCCCATGATATTCCATGACCCTATTTTTCACATTGTTCCATCCATACCTTCATCCAGTCAAGTTTGTTTGCGATGTATAAATGAATTGCATCCCACTCTTGACCAACTACTTGATGACAATAAAAATTAAAATTGAAGACAGATGTAAATTATCTTAACAAAGTATAAGCTCTTAATTGATGCAATAGATTGAATATGAAAATATAATATGTATGATATATATACATAAAAGTCAAAATTCAAATGTATTATATTAATTAACATCCACTAGATAATAATTACCTTTCACCTTTCTCAATCTACCTTTCCGCTTCAGGTACTCCCCTTCAAAATTGTTATTGGAGTCAGGATAAAAAATGCGACATAAATTGAGCTTTGATGCTAAATTAGGAATATATTCACTAACATACACCATGTTTTGGTATATCATATACCCCTCCATCATATAAAACTCAGCACGTGCTCGCTGTCTAACCAAACCCTTCATAAATTTAAAGTGCCTCTCAACCATCCACATGGACCTTGAGTGCACATGTCCACACAATTCAATCTCCTCAACTTGGTGTATGAGGTAGTGTTCCTGTGCATTGAAAAATGTTAAAGGTAGAATATTTGCATTTTACACATGAGACGAGGAATTTCTCTCCTCCAATACTTTACATCTTCCTTATGGATTTCTTTAGATGACAACCATCTACAAGTGACGCAAACCAATAATGATATTTAACAAAAAAACATTAAATTAAATAAGATGAATTAGTGCACAAAAAAATATAAATTATACGATGAATTAATGAAACACTAAGCACATGCAAATAATTGCTAGTTACCTCATATATTTCCAAATATTATATATAAATTGTTTGACATTGTTGTCGAAGTTTTTCGGGAGAGAGAGAGGTAGAATATACTGTAACAATATACAAACCACATCATTTTTTAAACAAAGAGTAGACAAACAAAATAAAACCAATATGAACTGGTATTAAAAAAACAATAATTATATGTAAATAACCATAATAATTACCTTTGTGAAGATGTGCCAATCATGCGCTTCTACCCCGCAAAATCACCTTTCTTTGTTGTGATATTCTTCATGTTCGCAAAAAACCCTGTGGGAAATTTAATTTTCTGCATGAATTCTTCTACAACATTACTTTGTTGCTCCATAAACATCCATGGAATTGAGTTTCTATTAATTTGGTCTATGTTTCCATGAAATTGAATGAAATCTTTCATTGCATGGTTTCCTTCTTGAATGTCTTTGCTAAATTTCACATTTTTTTCTTTGTCGCTCCTTAGCTCCAATAGTCACCATAATGTTTCAGTCACATTTTTTATGATATACATTGTATCAAACAGATGAGCAATTTGTAGGTGCTCATAGTAGGGCAACCTGCTGAATTGTTTACAATAACTTTTCATTCCTCATGGAATCCCATTAATGCCTTCATGATCACGACGAACATCATGAATATTAGTTTATAAATAAATTACAGAAATAAATTATGGCCACTATAGTAAACAACATAAAATAAAAAATACATAACAATTCATATATGATGATCCATACCCGTCGTCTTGACAATTTCTATTATATTGCAACTTCCAAAGGTGAGGTGTGATTCTCTGTGGTTTCAATGCAGTCTCTTGCTTCCCATTGAAATTTTTTTTTTCCGGTTGTTTTATACCTGTGATTATTAGAGAGGAAGTTCCTATACTCATCAAACACCTCCTTTCTTAATATTTTTGAGTGACGAGATTTGATTTTATGACCACAAATTGGACATGCAAATTTACCACTTGTCTGAAGACCTACATATAGATATGGAATATCTATGTCAATTATAATTATATATAAACTATATTAACTACATAAAATTAAATACAATTAAAGTGGAACTTAAAAATACAAACCACAAAAATGGGTTAACCCTGGGGCATCGTGTCTTGTCCATACAAGCATTGCATGGAATTGAAATTTCCTTTGTCATATTGGTCTAGATATGTCATACATACTGATTCCTTTTTGTAACTTCAGTAGCTCATCTATAAGAAGTTCGATATATACATTCATATCTTTCACTTGGAATTTACCTGATTGATTTGAAGTACATATAAAATATATAATTATGAGAACCAATAAGATATATAAACCATGCACAAGAGTAAAATAAAATATATATATGTGACATTAGGAAAAAAAAAATGACAAATGATATGCCACAACTACATTATAAATAAAACAATTGTAGACACAATATACCTGGAATAATCATCGACAACATAATGTGCTCCCTCTTTATTGAAAACGATGGAGGAATGCTATTATTGATAACAAAAATAGGCCACACCGTGTAAATGGATCTCATATGTGCAAATGGATTAACACCATCTGCTGCCAAATAAACCATAAGATTACGGGGTTTTTCTTTAAAGTGAGGTCACATTCCCTCCATATCTCTAAATGCAGAACCATCTATAGGAATTTGAATGACATCATCTTGAATTCTATTCCTTGCATTGTAATCCATAAATTGTGCTATTGTATTGCACCTAAACAGTCGTTGCAAATGTGTAATGATGGGAATATAACGAAGAACCTTGCGAGGAACCTTTTTTGTTACTTGACCTGTTCGATATATACTTATATGACATTTCAGACATTCTATTGCAAATTCATGCTGATTATAATATATAACATGGTCATTGGGGCATGCATGAATTTATTCATAATGCATTCCAATCTATTTCATGATGGAAGATAAATATTTATATGTGCAAGGTAAAATATTTGATGGTGGTAACAAAAATTCAGCTATCAAGCTACATCAAATAAAAATAAAAATAGAGTTAATATAATATCTAAATAATATAAATGAAACACATTTCATTCGTATTAATTTGAATTATGAATTAACAATACAGTTATTAGAGGAACAAATATAACCTTTAAAATGATCATATAGATGTGATGGATTATTTTACATACCTTAACATCCATGTGATTGATATGTTTGAAATACCATTCAAACCTTCAAGTTCATTATCAACAATATAACAAAGAGAAGATTTGTTTTGGAGCCTTCATAAAGGGGTTCGTATGCCTTCTGAAGAAGAGGTATATTATGAACATCATCAAAGTCATCAATATTTTCATGATAATCATCATCATTATCATCCAATCTAACATTAAAGGAATCATGGATCAATGTATTTGTACCATCATCTTCAACTACATTATTAGTATGATCATCTTCTTCAATAGGATTATTAACTTGTTCTCCATTAAGCATAGCTCCATGTTCCTCCGGTACTTGTTCTGAAAGTTTTCCTCTGGATGATATGCCATAGGATGTATTTCCTTTATAATTACATGAAGACATAAATAGATATAAGTCAATATAGGAAATATTAGAATAATACATACATTTAACAAAGCAAAAAATATTAAAAACTTTATAATGCTAAACTTACAAATGGATGATATTCATTCCCCCCCTCAGCATGTCCATGTGCCCTCAAATGTTTTGTGGTTGTTGTGATCAATATTCTTCTCCTCTTAAACCCCATGCATTTACTACATGGACAATAACATTTCCGATCACCCCTTATTTTTGCTGCATCCCACAGTCTAGCAAGCAATTGTCGATTTTGTTCGTTTGGATCAACAATATTTCTATTTGACATTTTGTCACAAAAAGATTGAATGAAGACTATCGACAACCTTAAAAAATAAAGGTCCACACATCACTATTTCTGTAAACAGGGGTTTATCAAAAAATAAAATAATTTCCACAAACTATGTAACGATAAAATGATGTCTACAAACAGTCCGTCGAGAAATAAAATAATTCCTCAAACCATCCATCGAAGAATAAAACAATTCCTCAAACTGTCCGTCGAGGAATAAACTAATTTTCGCAAAACAATTCGTCACTTCTATAGAAAACATGTAGGAATGTTTCCGTAATTTATATATTTTCAGATTCAACAATCGTCTAATAACTGATGCTATTAACCTAGTTACCGTTGCAAAAGGCCTAGTTACCATTGCAAACAAAAATGGCAATTTCGTCGCTAATCCAATGTGCCTTCGTTGCATATTTGACAACAATGTGGTCGAAAATTCGACAACTGCGGAGTCATAAATATGACGTCTTTGAAATTGAATGTCCGACGAACGAGAGTCGAAAATTAGACAGTAGAAATGTAAGTTGGAAATTCAACAAGTAATTCTACATTAAAAAAAAATTAATCAAAATTTCAAATTTCAAATTGAAATTCCACAAAACAATACTTTTCGTCGGATGTCGTCGGATTTTGGGTTGAAATATTGTTGTGGAAGGAGAGAAATATCAATGGTTATATAGAGAGGGATGGAGAGAGTGTGTGTGGATGTCTTTGAGAGAGACATAGTGGAAAGGTTGGTTATAGAGGGAGAGGGGGTGTTGTGTTCCAAGACCAAGAGGTGTGTATGTTTGTTTGAGGGGAGAGTGGTGAGATAAGGAAGGAGGGGGGATTTAGGCAGAGACGGGGAGAGAGGAAGAGAGGAAGGGGAAGGGGTGAGAGAGAGGGTTGAGGGATGGATATACATGCAGAGAGATAGTGAAGGATAGAAATATAGATGGTTAGATAGAGAGAGATGGAGAGAGGGTGTGTGGATGTGTGTGAGAGAGAAAACGTGGGGAAGGTTGGTTATAGAGGGATAGGGGGTGTGTTTTTTCAAGACCAATAGGTGTATAAGTTTTTTCAAGGGGGGAGTGGTGAGATAAGGAAGGAGGGGGGATTTAGACAGAGATTGGGAGAGAGGAATAGAGAGAAGGNGAGGGATGGAAAAGGAGATAAATAGTGATGGTTAGATAAAGAGGGATGGATAGAGGGCATGTGGATGTGTGTTAGATAGACAAAGGGGGAAAGGTTGGTTATAGAGGGAGAAAGTGAATGGTGTTCCAAGACCAATGTATATGTAATTTTTTTAAAAATTAACGTAGTGAAACGCATATGCGATATAACACATATGCATTATATCACATATGTGATATAAAACACATATGAGTTATGAAACATGTGATATAAAATGCATATGCGTTATAATACATATACTTTTTTGTAAAATTCAAAATTTTGGCGGGAACAAGGCTTCACATGATGTTCAAAAATAGATTTGGACTACCCAACCTATTGGCTAGGACAAATAAACCAGGTCTATTTCTTGTATTTCAAAACTCTATGAATATGCTCTGTTTCGATGGCGTTTTTTGCTATGACAAACACAAAATTTTTGTATGAAAATATAGAATATAGTAGAATATGATCTAATGATTATGAATATGTAATTTTTTCCTAAAAATGTATGTTTTATTTATTTATTATCATTTTTCTAAATGACACATGTCAGTTTTCGAAAATAGATACATCGATTGTTTTTTATATAACTTTTGATTTCCTTCACCATTTCATAAGAAAACTATATGGTGAACTAGAGGAGAGTGAGATATACAATATTATATATCTAAATCAATAATTTCATTAATTTTTTCCCATAAAGTGTTGCACCCGCACAAAATGTTTTCATTTAAAGGTTTCCAGACTTCAATAATTAATAATAAAACAAATAATTCATGATTTTTTTTGAAAAAATAGTGTTACACTAGAACCATATGTCCTTTATATATCTACACGAGTTTATCCAAAAATGACATCATTTACCTCATATAGTGTTGCACCCACACAAACATATATGTTATGATGTGCTAAAAAATTTGTAAACCCAATTTAAGGGAAATTAATTTTATAATCATTTACACAAATTTTATATAGATAAAAGTTATCTATTATGAAATATTATTCAATTACCTAACTTTTGTCTTTTTACTTCATCTTCAAATCCATTAGGGAAGTACCTCTAATTGTCACCTAAAGTCATAGGTTATATGTTTTTTTAGTGTTATGTGGCATCTAAAGTACCTTTAAAGGAGTCCATGATTGTGCATCATCCCTCATGTGATTCCTAGAGGTTGGTTAGAGTTTGTGATAAATAGGGATGTGGATGTAAGGATCATGTATTTGGAGAATATATTCATTTATTCTATTGATGACCATATTTTTTATCATTAGTGAACCAGAATACATGATTTGATTTGTGAGTGGAACCCATAATCAAGTTTGCACTTGGTTAAGCTCCAAAGGCTAAAGGGATTAATTGAGAAATTCCTTACCAGTATTGGTGATAGTTTTGGAAATGCATTAGGAATCTACTTGTCATACAATACATGTCCTTTGAGGGACATCGAAAGGACCTTGCTAGATATGGAAGTTAAATAAGGGTTAATGCATGGTACATCAAGGTATCCATAGGTGCTCACATTCATAGATAAGATATGGATTGTATGTGGATTCCTTTTATATGTGTAAGGTGCCACATATATGGGCATATTGCAGATGGCTGCAATTTTCAACTTCTCTAAAAGGGTTTGGTAAAAGTAAACATAACCTCAAGAATAAGTACATAAACCTTGAAATTCAAGGTTATAAGATATGGAATAAACTAGAGTCAAGGTAGATGAAGGTATAGTGGAAAAATAAGTACTACTATAAATATAATTGAATAATATGGAGAAGGTCCTACATTGAAGTCCAAATCCCTAAGTCAATAAGAATTAAAAAAGGACCGAGGAGAAATAGGTGCTCAACAAGAAGATAAACCTAGTAATTTACTAAAAATCCTATCATTCTCACTCTAAAATGTATATTAAAAATTAGAAAATAAAACCTATAAATGGGATGGGGAAAGCCTAAATAGTGAATATTCAACTCAAGCCTTAGAAAGGGAGAAAATATAGTCCTGTAGTTAAACCCTATGTATAATCTTGGTAGCAAGGGATTTCTCTATAGTAACTTAAAGAAAATAATCTAATGATAAACACATTTCTTTATCAATCCTAATAAAAATATATACAGTGTTGGGGAACCTCTTCACATTGAACTGTAAAATATCTAAGAAAATAACAGGAAGGAGTTGTATTTCAAGAAAAGAGGTGGTGTCTAAAGGCATCGTTACAACACTTAATAAAAATTCATTATAAGTAGAACATCATAATGCATTCTTCAATATCAAGTTACTAAACATATCAACACAACCCATAGGGTTGTTCTTTTGTAGTTTCCATATATAAAAAAAATCTTGAAGTGAGGATGATTTGGTCCAGCGTTAGGGATCATTGCTTCTAGTTTTTTCCATGAAATTTTCAATGTACCATATTTTAGTCAGTTGTTCTAGTTGAGTTGACCATGAGCTCAACCAATTAGTTGACCTCTCAGTTGAGCCTCTAGTAACCTGTTGTCTATTAAATCACTGTCTCTATTGTATTTTTCCCAGTGTCCCTCTCCTTGAGGGATCCTAACCCAGGTCCAGTCCCTTCTACTCAGTGCAACAAGGCCCAAGATATCGACCTGATAGAGAAAATATCTATCGGCATCACTTATGACACAAATGTTGTCTCACACAAGATATATCTCTTAGTGGGTAACTGCCAGAACCACGTTTCTGCAGTTGGGTGGGAAATTTCTAGTGCCTTGGCCTTTTATAAAGGTTCTCAATGAAGTTTGGGGGTGGATTATTTGTGTTCACTATGAATCAATAGTTAGGTCACGACCTAGATTATCTTATGTAATATTATTATATCGACAGTGGTTGTGCAACATAATCATATTAAACTAATACAATGAGACCAATACACATCTATTCATTTGTAAGAAAATATACAAACATTCATTCGATACAAAATCTACACATACATCTCAAACACATTCAACATTCACACATATACACAGAATATAAGGTGGAAACCCATTTGGGAAAAAACCATAAGGTGCTCTTCATATGGCATGAGGAAATAGATGCACCTTTCATCTACGCACTAAGATGTAGACTCTTCTCAAGATATCCTTCTCTTATTTTACAAACTCTTCCTCCCTCTCATGCTCTCTGATCTTCTTTCTATTCTTTTCCTACTTTAATCTACTATTGATCCACACACAACCTTTCCTACTCTTTTGCGCACTCAGCTGTAGATCCTTTAATCTGATGCACTCAGCAATACAGATCCATCAACCATTTAGAGCTAACCATCAATATTGACCATAGGTAGGATAACCTGCATACAACTTGGACTCCTTATTTTATAGCCTTATTACAGACTAGATACAGATTCCATACATACTTAATACCAACTCAATACAGACTCAATACAAACTGATTTTCTATCGCTTTCTTAGCCGAATTCCTATATCCATCCAACATATGGTCTTTCCTATTCTGGTAACACCCAACAAGAGGCACTATTTTCCTAGCTTACATAGATTCCTTCATGTGTGCGGTTTCTGTCGGCTCTAGATGAACTCGTACCCATGATCGTTGAGGCTTGTCACTTTCTGAGAATTATGACTTACTGTCATTTTCCAGCTATTATGCTACTTGCACACCTTTTGATGCTGATATTCTTTCGTACCTTCCCTTTTCACACTCCTTCTGATGTTGATATTATTTCGTAACTTCCCTTTTCATAATCCTTCCTCTTCTGGTACATCTTCCTCATCTGACGCCTCTTCCTCTTCTTCTTCCTTCATTTCACTACCTCTGTTGCAACTTCCTTTCTCTTATTTCCTTTTGATTGTACTTTTGTTGTAGCTCCTTCCTCTTTTCCTTTAGTTCTTATCCATACTTAGGTAGAATTTTGAATTAATTTTTCCTTCTTGTCCCTATTCCCAACAACCCCCCAACACTCACCTGTGTCTCGTCCCAAGCCACTAGAAACTATTCCTCCATGGTTTTACTTGTGCTAATTTTGTTATGAAAATATTCCATGATTTTCACCACTCTCTATGCTTCTATGTGCACTTATTCCTTTGTCTTCCTCAATTGTTCCACCAGGTCAGAACTGACATGTTCCGACATGAAATTCTCCACTGATTTTGCTACGGCGTGCAACTTCTAATGTACAAGTTGAATTATTTATGCAACTTTTTTTGCTTCACCCTGCACCTCTTCCACTTTGTCCTCATGGTTCTATTGTTGTGTGCACAAAATTATCATTTGCTGCTGCAATTTCCTCATCTCTGTCACATTAGCCATTTTTTGTGCTAAGGGTAGCTGCTTCATATCATTCCTCATCTGTGTGATGTTTAATTCAAACACAATCAACTCATTTTCAATCTTCTATGATTTCTCATCATCCATTATGGCTTCCCAAGTCTGGGAGACTTGGTCGACAACCTTAGCACATATTTCTTCTACTTCTTATATTTTCTTCCCATCTTCAATTGCTACGTCTCTTCTTTTCTACATCACTTCTGGAGGTGTGCTTGGTCTTATCTATTCTTCAAGATTTGTAACCTTCTTCCTAATATCAACTATTATTTTTCCAAGTCAAAGGACCTTGTCTTCGACTTGCATTTCCTATAAGTTTTTAGCGTCTTCAAGATTCAAACAAGTGAGGTTTATAATATTCTAAATTTTTAGCTTATTTTATTCTCTTTCCCTTACTTTTTTCTTGGTATTTTGCATCTTTTCATTTATTTTGTTAAGAACCTTCTCAGATTGCTTCATTTGCTTACCAAGGGAACTTTGCCTTACTCTAATTTCTGTGACTGCAAATTTTTGTAAGGCATATACTTCAATTGGTTGCATCTTCAAAAAATCTATGATTACCTGGAAAACACTTTTGGAAACTTCATAGGACTCCGGGGTTCCCAATTCCAATACTTCTCCTAGAATTTGTACCCTGATTGGGTGGGCCGCTATTGGTCTTGGAGTTCTGGTAGTTCAAAAAGTACCTAGAGCATCCTGTAACTCTAGTACTTGGGACGCATGATGTACTACAATTTTGACTTCTTCAATTATTTTACCTAGTTCATTCAGCCTCTCTGTAATATTAGTAGTAAATTCATTTTTCTACTTGCGAAGGTCATGGAAAATTGCTTGGGAAACTTCTTGTAATGCTTCTGCCAATGCTACTAACTCTTCATCATCCATATAGAAGGTATTGGCTTTCCTATTAGCCTTCCATTTCTAGCGCTTAGGTTCCATTTGTTCTTTTGCATCTTGATATCCTTGTTGTTATTGTTGCTCTAGTTGTGGCTCTTCAAGAGGAAAATTGGACTTAGTTTTGTCTGGCTTTGTACCTTGTTTATTTTTCCTGAGATATTTGTCCTATTTAACCTCTTTTTCCCTCACTTGAGCTTCTGGCTCTTTCTATCGCCATTCTTATGGCCAATCACTGATAAAGGTTTCTAATTCCTCTTCCATTAATACATATTGTGTCGCCAACCACTATTACTGTCGGTCTCTCCATGGTTGGATGGAAATACAGTGTGGACCAATTTCAATTTGATAATTCATCGAAATAGAGACATAGTAGTCGCACTAAGTCTTGCTTGGTGCTTCACTATATGCTTTATGGCTTCATTATGGAGGAAAAATTTGATGTTACTATTTGTTTTCCTGTTCTTTCCTGTCGAGAACCATAGGTTCTGGTATCTTTCACCTCTTCTTCCTACAATGAGGCTACATCTTGTAAGAAATCATTGAGAAAAAAATGTGATCAGTTGATCTGAACTCCTTCTGCACATAGTGTAGCTAGAATTACTGCACTTATAGTACATTGGTTTGGACATGATGTGCACAACACTTTGTATGATAATATCGTTTCTGCAATCCGGATAGCAGGATCATTAATGGATTATATTGAGAACCCTTTGATGGATCTGACCAGGTCGTACTTATCCTTGCCCTTCGCAATTAGGGCTAGGTCTTTGTCCTTTTCCAAAATTGTTATTGGGTGTCCTCCTGCCCTTTGCATACCTGTAATTACTAAAATTAGGTCGACATCAACTGAGTATGGTTTGCATAGACAAAGGAATCCTTCATGAAATAATACCAGTAGCTACTTTACGTAATTGTTCACATCTGTGCTTCGGCCAAAGTGTGGCATGAATAGTAATGAAAATAACCCAGACTGCTCCATTCCTTTCGCCCATTTGATTACAATGAAATGGTTTGGTGAGTCAGGCGTATGTTTCACTAGTTTTGTGTAGTTCTTTTTATCCATATCTCTTAATTTGTTTGTGTCGTGATCTTCAAAGGATAACTTGTGTAATTGGGGCATGGTATCATGCAATACTTTCATTCCTTTTGGTATTTTGGGTGCTACCAATGTAGCAAAATTCTTTCTTGGGATTCCAACTCGTGGCGCATCTGTCCTCCTCGATGGAATATATGGTGGCAACAAGTTCTTGGTTTCAAATTATTCTTACTCTTCATGGAATTTTGGCATTCCTGTAGCTTTCTCCTTTCTCTGCTTCTTCATTGCCTCCTTTCCCTTTGAAGTTGGGGAGGGTCTTGGTTCCTATACTCTATGTTTTCTTGAAGGCCAAGGTGTAACTTGGGAAGCGACTGGGGGAATATATACCACAGTATCTCCCATAATAGGGGTAGGTGATGCAAGTCCAATTTTAGGTTCCATAGTGAGACTAACACTTGATATTATAATGACCATAAGATGGATTTGGATCTTTGATTTGTAGAAAATAATCACTCCTCTCTTTTCTAGGCATAATGACTCTGAATGTGGGTGCAAAGTATCATATGAAACAACAGATTTTTGACAGTTGTCCTTCATACGAGTAGGTATTTACTTAGAAATGACTTCGTCCTTTCAACGTCATGGGTTGACAATTTGGATCATTTAAGGAATCTTTTCATCACGTTGTCAATTAGCTGGCATCGTTAAACAAGATTATTCTCATTTCTAGTAGGCATGATCACAAAGTATGCCACTTGATTTTGTCAAGATTTCCAAAATAATGACTAACATTTATCTTGTCAACAAGTTACATAATTATTGTTCCAATGTCACATCATTTCCTGGCGATGTTGTTTCATGTGATAACTTTTGCTTCTCTTTCCAAGCTCCAGTAGCTTCTTTTTGCACTCTGTGCGACTAGATTTTCATTCTCTTGCACTTCTAGACGCACTCCTTGTGACTTTATTTTCCCTTCCCATAGGGTTTCTATTCTGTGACAAGCCAATTTCCTTCACTGAATATTTCTAATCTTGGGAAAATGTCAAGTTGATATAACACTTTTTTTCTTCTTGCGACCTAATCGCAACCATCAAAATAAGGCTTCAATCGGTTCCCATTTATGATCTCTCGGACCTCTATAGCATATAGTTTCTCTAACTTCACTGCTCCTCCCTCAGTGATTTCCTTAACAACATATGGTCCTAACCAATGTGTTTGCAACTTCACTGGATGCTTGAAAATTTTACTATCATACATAAGAACAAGACCTCCAAATTCAAAATTCTTGTTCTTAATGTGTTTATCATGCCATACCTTTTTCCTTTGCTTTTCTACATTTTGCTGAAATCCTGAAACAAAGTGTTCTTCCTCCAAATGAATTAGTTAGAGGAATATTTATTCTACAGCATCAACATCTGTCACTTGTGTGATCACAACAACTCTCAAACTTGGTAAAATATATTCCATAGGCATGACAACTTCTTGTCCATATGCCAACCTGAATGGTGTTTGACCTGTCAACTTATTGCATGTTGTGTGATATGCCCATAGCACTATAGAGATCCTATGACCCAATCATCTCTTCGTGCATTGCAGACCTTTCTTAGCACATTTTCAAGGATCTTGTTAAATGCTTCGACAAATCCATTTGCTTGTGGGTGATATGGAGTTGTTCTTCTATGCTGTATCTGGAATTCATCAATTATTTCTTGAATCAATTAATTAACAAAATGTGTACCATGATCACTGATCAATATCTTTGTGCAATCGAACCTTGTCACAACATTTTCAAATAGGAAATTTTCATTTGTCACAGTAGTGTAGTCCTTTACTGGCACAACTTCTACCCATTTAGTCAGATTATTAGTCACAGTGATAATATACCTTGCTCCTGTACGTTTCCTTGTTGGAATGATAGGTCCCACGAAGTCAACAACCCATTTATCAAATGCTTGTAATGTTATTTATGGTACTAATGGAATTTCATCTCTTCAGAGCGGATTCCTCATTCTTTGACATACATCACAACTTCGACAATAATCCTGATCGTCTGCATGCATAGTAGGACACCATAACCCTGCATGTAATATATTGCACATGGTTTTTTTTCCTACATAGTGTCCTCCTACGATATGAGCACGCTCTTCACTTAATATCATTGGTTACTCATGTTCTAAGACACATCGTCAAAGTATTTCATTAGGACCCATTTTATACAGGTGTCCAACAACCAGCTGGAAATCTGCAGCTCATACTACCAACAGTTTCTTCTGTGAAGTGGTAAACTCAGTTGGCACATAACCTGTACTTAGAAATTCTATTGTATCTTTATAATGATAATCATAGATGGTTATCACAAACAATTGCACGTCAGGAAGATTACCTTAAAAAATTGTGGGTTCTTCTCCACTTTCAATCCTTGATAACTGGTCTGGTCACAAACTCAAACGACTGGGCTTAACAATTATCTCGAAATTAAATTCCTGGAAGGGGAGAAGCCACCGACAAATATTACCCCCCAATATTGGCTTATTGACCAAATATTTCTATTGATGTAATTGTAACTTCAGAATGTATTCACTTGTATTTCTTATCTATTGTAACCCGATGTTTATTCCGAGATGTTGTCATGTCATGTCATGACTTGATGTTCCAATCGGGAGAATCAATAATGTAAAAAATTCATGTCAAGTCATTGTGGGTAACCCTCCGATTGTCTAAGGGTTAAAGTCCCTACAGTTCTGTGGCACTAGGGTTATTAGACTCTCCTAGTAGAGGTCGGCCCTAGTAGGATTTTAGTCATGTCGAGATTAGTATAAATAGAGAGTTGGGCTCTCTATTTAGCACACATCACATACACACTCAAGTGTAGCTCATAGTTGAGGAAGGAGAAGACGCTGGGGCTAGAGAACAAGAAGGTTACTACTGTTGGGAGTGCATTTTACTGTTTTGGGGTTTTACCTTTTGTGCTGATTCTATCCCTGAGGAATTTGCGGGGTTTTATCCATTTATGGTTTTGTCGATGAAAAATACTATGTTCATTGTCTCTTGTGTTTGATTGCTGTGCTTGTTGTTCTCTTAGTTAAAGATCCATATAATGCTAGCTTAAATGTTGAAAAACTAACATGGTATTAGAGCTAACCTGAGAATAAGACACCGTGTAGCTGTGGGAACTAGGTATTTCTATTTTTGTTGTTGTAGGGTTTTTCCGGAGAATCCGCAGTAGACATTTTTAGGTCGACGTTTCGATTCCGAATCTGGAACCATCATCAGGACAAGTAGTCAATTGGTAAAGCTGTAGCTCTGGATTTAAATACCGGTTGGTGTAGTTTTTATAATTAAATTGGCCGACTAGTCCTAGGTTTAAGGAAGGGAAATTAATAAATAAAAGATTATAATTTGTTTTTTAAAAAATTATGTTAAATTACATGTTTAATAATTGAAATATCTTTATTTAATTTTAAAAGGTTTAGGGTTAGGGTTAATGAAATAGGGCTTAAGGTAAGGCTAAAAATAGGGCATAAAATTAGTGTTAATTGTTTCAAATTTAATTTATTTTAAATTGTTAAAATATATTTATAATTTATAATAAAATATTTACAAATTATTTTTAATTTATTATTAGGTTAATAAAATTATTTATCAACTTTATGACGGGGCTTAAATTAGGGTACGACTAGTCCTAGGTTTAAGGAAGGGAGATTAATGAAAAGAAGATTATAATTTGTTTTGAAAATTAGGTTAATGTTTAATAATTGAAATATCTTTATTTAATTTTAAAGGTTTAAGATTAGGGTTTAAAATAGGGCATAAAATTAATGTTAAAAGTAATTTAATTCCTAATATAATTTTAAATGTTTGATATATTCTTGTTTCTAAATTTAAATTGTTATAATATATTTATAAATTATAATTTAAATTGTTGATAAAATATTTACCAATTATTTTTAATTCATTATTAAGTTAATAAAATTATTTAACAATTTTTTGAATTGAAAAAGGGGCTTAAATTAGGGGTTAGGGTTAATGAAATAGGGCTTAAGGTAAGGCTAAAAATAGGGCATAAAATTAGTGTTAATTGTTTCAAATTTGATTTATTTTAAATTGTTAAAATATATTTATAATTTATAATTTAAATTATTAATAAAATATTTACAAATTATTTTTAATTTATTATTAGGTTAATAAAATTATTTATCAACTTTATGATAGGGCATAAAATATTTACCAATTATTTTTAATTCATTATTAAGTTAATAAAATTATTTAACAATTTTTTTGAATTGAAAAAGGGCTTAAATTAGGGCTTACAAATAGAGTTAAAGATTTTTAATACTAAGTTTGAAATAATTTAATTTCCAATATAATTTTAAATTTAATTTATTTTTAAATTGTTATAATATATTTAAAATTTAAAATTTAAATTATTAATAAATTATTTTTAATTTATTATTAAGTTAATAAAATTATTTAAATTTTTTTTTGAATTATTAGTGAATTGTTTTAAAGTTATTATTAAGTTATTTATAAAAATTTTACTTTAATTTTAAATTTACTTCACTTAAAAAACTAAGCTGGGCTAAGGTTTAGAGAGATTGGACTTGTCTATTGGACTTGTTTAGACCCTTGATAAGGGGGGCCCAACTTTTGCTAACTTCAAAACCGCCATCTCTGTTAAGGTTGTTGGGATGTTTGATGATCTCTATAGCTTCCCTGAATCTCCGTTTAAAGTAGTGGTTCTCTTGTGCAAGCAGCGAAGTTTCCTCAAGACAAATATGATGTTTTGACCTCTCCGAGTGTTCGGCTAAGGCATAGGTGCGAATACATTGGTTGCGGATATCAGCCCCATGTTCCCTTAATCTAACCTTAAGGGACCGACCAGTTTCTCCAATGTAGTTGAGGCCACATGAACATGTAACCTTATATACACCTTTTCGTTGATGCTCCTCAACCTTGTCTTTAACAGTCCTCATTTTTTGCCTAATGGTTACTAGAGGTTTAAAAGCTGTAAGGATATCTTTCTTTTTCAGGATTTTGGAAACCTTATCCGTGACGCCTTGAATGTAAGGGAGATAATCCCTCTTTTTGTCTTTGCATTGTTGGGGGTTGTTTAGTTTACCTACGGGTTTTTTAAGGGTTCTCCTAATGTCATTTTATTTATAACCGATGTTTTTGAAAACTCTAACCAGGTTGCCTTGTTCTTCTTTGAGATGTTCAGCATCACAAATCCCGGAGGCTCTTGTAGCCAGGGTATTGATGATCCCCCGTTTTTGAGCCGGATGATGATGAGAATCTGCCTCAAGATAACTATCTGTATGGGTTTTCTTCCTAAAGACCTTATGTCCCAGGGAACCATCGGGTTTTTTGTAAACTAAGACATCGAGGAAGGGGATGCTCCCATTCTTTTCCACTTTCATAGTGAATTTAATGTCAACAGATTGGCTATTCAGATGCTCAAAGAATTTGTTAAGTTCTTGTTCTCCATATGGCCAAAGGACATTAGTGTCATCTACATATCTTTTCCACATTTTCGGTTTCAAGGGATAGGATTCAATCGCCTTCTTTTCAAAATTCTCCATGAAAAGATTAGCAACAATGGGTGAGAGGGGAGATCCCATTGCTACTCCACTCGTTTGTTCATAGAATTCCCCTTAGAAACTAAAGAACGTGGAGCGGAGACAAATTTCGGTGAATTTTGCTGTCTCAGGGTCGGTGACTTCATGAATGACTCTAATGGCTTCGTTTAAGGGGATCTTATTAAAAAGACTCACAACATCAAAACTCAACATGATGTCATTAGGGTCAATCTTCTCTCCCGAAATCAATCGGACGAGGTCACTTAAATCTTTAATGAAGGACTCTGTGTGTCCGACTAGAGGACTTAAACATTTGGCTACAAACTTAGCAAGCTCATATTTGGGGGAACCAATTGTATTAACGATTGGTATTAGGGGACCCCTTCTTTGTGAATCTTAGGTAAACCATAAATTCTAGGGGTGACCTCTCCTGCCGGCATGAGGAGCTTCTTGTTTTTATCCTCAAGACTCGATTCCTTGATGACTTTCCTGACTTCTCTCAAGATTTTTGCAATCGGATTGCTGCCTCGCTTTCTATAGCTACCGCTAGAGCTAAGATGATCAAGCATTTTTGAGACATAGTCTTTGCTGTTGAGGAGAATAGTGGCTCCTCCTTTGTCCTCCTTGAGGACCACAATGTCTTCATTATTCCTAAGATTGCTAATGGCTACTCTTTCTCCCCTACTAAGGTTATCCTTAGGTGGCTTAGGTATTTATACTTTATGGATCTCTCTCCACATATTTTCAGCAAAAGTAAGGTGAAATAAATCTCCTCCTTAGGGTGCATATTTTTGTCGAAGAAGAATCCAATGACGAGGTTTTTCAGTTTTGGACCCGACACTGCTGCCGAAAATTAGGGCTTTTCACAGAAGAGGAATTTTTTAGTGAGCCTAGGCATAGATTGATATCCTCCCCAAAATCAAAGTTAGGGATAAATTTCAAAGAATTTGGGTGGACAGAACTCCGGAAAAGAAAAACCCTAATTTTCTCTTGAACCAGCTCTGTAGGATTTCAGCTCAAAATTCAGATCCGACATATTGACCTGGTAAGATCTAAAATATTTTGTATTTCCATTTGAGGTTCTTAGTTAAGATGTCTCATCATACCAAGCTTGATGAAAAGCTTGAGGGAGTTGATAACTTTCGAGCTTGGAAGTATAGGATCTCCCTGGTCCTGGAAGAAAATGAGTTAGACTCCTACATCCATGAGGAGGTTCCAGTTCCAGAGGGAGATGAGGCTAAGGCCTTGCATAAGAAGAAGTTGGTTATGGAAAAGAGGATAATTGCTGATTCTATCAAGGATCACCTTATCCCTCAGGTGTCCTCTCTCAAAACACCTAAAGCTATGTTTGATGCCCTAACCAAATTGTTTGAAGGGAATAACATAAACTGGAAGATGACTCTGAGAAACCAACTGAAGAATGTGAAGATTCAAAATGCAGAAAAAATCTTGTCTTATTTCGTAAGATTCTCTTAGATCAAGGAACAACTAGAATCAGTAGATGAAGAAGTGGAAAATGCAGATATTGTGATGACTACCTTGAATGGCCTTCCTAGGTCATGGGATTATTTCATCCAAGGAATCTGTGCTAGAAAGAAGTTAGTCAAGTTCAGCAGACTATGGGAAGAGTGTTCTCAGATAGTAGCTCGAGAAGAAAAGATTGGAAGTGAAGATCAAGCTCTCATGGTACACTCCAAAGCAACCAAAAGAAGATCTCGTCACCCTAGAGGTAAGCACTATCACAAAGATAACACTAGAAAATATTTGTCTAGGGTCATAGGTTATACATGTGATGAAGCAGGACATTATGCAAAGAATTGTCCTAAGAAACCAAAGCTATAAAAGAGGAGCAGAAAAAGAAGACATCATGCTCATGCTGAAGAGTATGATGAGCCATCCAAGAAGAGAACCAGATATGAAAGTGAAGATTCTTCAAGCGAGGATGAATATATTTTGTTTTTTTCTCTCACAGGTAACATTACTCATGGAAGTGATGACTGGCTTATAGATAGTGGGGCCTCCAAACATATGACTGGATTCAAGGAATCATTTGTGAGACTGTCAGAACATGAATCACCTCACAAGGTGAAGCTAGGAGATGACTACCAATATCTAATAAAAGGTAGTGAGGAATCTTCATATAAGCTAGTCTCTGGAAAGTCTCTAAAAATGAAAGAAGTATTGTTTGCGCCAGGACTCAAGAAGAACCTCCTCTCCATATCGGCATTAGATGCAAAAGGAATAAGGGTTGCATTCATAGATGGTCAAGTCATCATGTGGCCAAAGGGAAAGACTATCGATGATGTGGTGGTGATTGGAGAACAAGAAGGAGGATTATAGAAAATAAAGGGTCATCCAGAACAAGCCTTGGTCCATGACACAGTAGATCCAAGTGAAATTTGGCATAGAAGGCTTGCACATGTGCATTACAGAGCACTACCTATTGTAAGCAAAGCTGTTGAAGGTATTCCATAAATCCAAGCAAAACATGATGGGGTCTGCAAAGGATTTGCGAAAGGAAAGAATACAAAGAAGACATTTCGAAGTAGTGAAAGTAAAGAAAAAGGAATCTTGGAAATCATCCACTCCAATGTATGCGGTCCTATGTCATCAAATTCACTAAGCAGGTATGCATATTATGTTTCTTTTATTGATGATTTTTCTAGGAAGACATGGGTTTATTTCATGAAGAACAAAGACGAAGTATTCAGCAAGTTCAAGGAATTCAAATCCTTGGTCAAGAACCACACTAAAAACAATATCAAGACCTTTTGATTAGATAATGGCAGATAATTCACTTCAAATGAGTTCAAATAGCTATGCAAAGAATCAGGGATTAAGAGGGAGTTATCTACTCCTTATAATCCACAACAGAATGGGATTGTGGAATGAAAGAATAGAAAT
The DNA here is from genome assembly GCA_001517045.1 of Pseudotsuga menziesii. Taxonomy (NCBI): domain Eukaryota; kingdom Viridiplantae; phylum Streptophyta; class Pinopsida; order Pinales; family Pinaceae; genus Pseudotsuga; species Pseudotsuga menziesii. The sequence goes on from LPNX010425672.1 coordinate 485,392, forward strand.
ATCATGGAAGCTGCAAAATCAATGCTTCATGATCAAGACCTTCCTATGCATATTTGGGTGGAAGCTGCCATAACAACGGTGTATGTACAGAACTGTACTCCACATAGAGTACTCAAGAACAAGACTCCTGAAGAAGTCTTCTCTGGCAAGAAACCAGAAGTCAGCCATCTCAGAATATTCGGCTATCCTATGTACATACACATTCCAAAAGAGAAGAGGACTAAATTAGATCCTTCAGGAAAGAAGGGTATATTTGTGGGATACTCTGAAAGCTTGAAGGCTTACAGAATATATTTCCCAGGATTCAAGAAGATTGACATTAGCAGGGATGTGACATTTGATGAAGATATAACTTACAACAAATACAGAAAGAAACCTACTGAAGAATCTGAAGAAGCATAAGTACCAAGAATTATTGATACAACCATGAATGAAGAAGCTCAAGAAGAAGATCGAGAGTTTGAAGAACCACAAAAACATGTAGATCCAACTCTGGAGAAGAATCCTCATAAGAGGAAACCTGTTTGGGTATGAGAACTTATCCAAGGTGCGAAAAGATATGGGGCTCTAGAAGAGAATCACAGAGAAAGAAAGAGGACTAGATCTTGCTCCGGGTATGTAGCATTACTATGTGACTTCACTGATAAAGAACCTTCCAGTTATGAAGAAGCGGAAGAACGAAAAGAATGGAAGGATGCTATGATCGAAGAATACCAATCGATCATGAAGAATGATGTTTGGGATGCTGTCCCAAGACCAAAAGGGAAGTCAGTTGGAACTTCCAAATGGATCTACAAGATCAAATATGATGCAGATGGTAGCATAGAAAAATATAAGGCAAGATTTGTGGCTCGGGGTTTCTCTTAGAAAGAAGGAATAGATTATGAAGAAACCTTTGCACCTGTAGCCAAATACACTTCCATTATATTAGTACTTGCTCTGGCTGCAGTGATGAAATGGAAGATACAGCAGATGGATGTCAAGACTACTTTCTTGAATGGTGTAGTGGAAGAGGAAGTGTACATAGAACAACCACTCAGTTTTGAGACACATGATAGGGAGTCTCATGTGTGTAGATTGAAGAAATCCCTGTACAATTTGAAACAGGCACCTAGGACATGGTACGATAGAATTGACAGCTTTCTATCCAGTTTGGGCTTTACCAAAAGTAAAGTAGATTCCAACCTTTACTACAAGGTTAAAGATGGCAACCCAGTGATGCTTCTACTGTATGTAGATGATCTATTTGTGATAGGTATGGATGGGTTGATTTCTTATATGAAGAGAAATCTTGCTGCCAAGTTTGAGATGAAGGACTTGGGAATGATGCATTGTTTTCTAGGCATGGAGGTGTGGCAGAGTGCAGATGGAATCTTTCTTGGACAAGGGAAGTATGCAGTAGAGATCCTAAATAGGTTTGGGATGATGGACTGCAAGGCTATGGCCACACCTATGGAATCAAACCTAAAGCTATTGAGTGATGCTTCATCAGATTTGGTTGATGCTATGATGTATCATCAGATGATTGGGTCCTTGATGTACCTGACAAACACAAGACTAGACATTTGCTTTGCTATGAACACCTTGAGTCAGTTCTTGATAGATCCAAGAAATGTTCACTTGATTGCTGTAAAGCATGTTCTAAGGTACTTGAGGGGTACAATTGATTATGGGCTCAAGTATGATGTAAATTAGAAGATTAACTTGGAGGGTTATGTTGATTCAGAATAGGCAGGTAGTTCCATTGATAGGAAGAGCACTTCGGGGTGTTGCTTCAGTATGGGATTAGGTGTGATATCTTGGTTTAGCAGGAAGCAATCCTGTGTGGCACTGAGTACAGCTGAAGCAGAGTATGTCGTAGCTTGTTCAACTAGTTGTGAGGTAGTATGGCTAAGGAAGCTACTGTCTGATTTATTTGATCTCCAGATGGATGCTACTTGTATACATTGTGACAACCAGAGTTGCGTGAAGTTGTCAGAGAATCCAGTGTTCCATGACAAGTCAAAGAATATCAAGATCAAGCATCACTATATCAGGGATATGGTGTAGAGGGGAGTAGTGAAGCTCTAGTATGTTGCAATAGACAATCAGATAGCTAATGTGTTGATGAAGCCACTAGCTAGAGTGAAGTTCGAGCACTTCAGGGAGAAGCTTGGCGTTCTCCAGTTCGAGGTCCCTTCCAAGGGGAAGTGACAAGTCCAGAATCCATTCTGACAAGCAGGTCAGATGTAAGGGCTGATCCATTCTATCATGGTGAGAGGATTGGTTCCTTCCATGTCAGATATGAGTGCTGAGATCCATAGCCATTCTGACGATCCAGTCACATGTAAGGGCTGAGCCATTCTATCATGGCTAAAGGACTAAGTTCCTCCCATGTCAGATGTGAGTGTTGGCCATTCTGATGAGTAGGTCAGATGTAAGGGATACCACCATTCTGACAAGTAGGTCAAATGTAAGGTCTATGCCATTCTATCATGGCTAAAGGAATAGGTTCTTCCCATGTCAGATGTGAGTGCTGGCCATTCTGACGTGTAGGTCAGATGTAAGGGCTACCACCATTATGATGAGTAGGTCAGATGTGAGTACTGGCCATTCTAAGGTAGGATGAGCTCCTACATAGATGTAAGGGCTACCACCTTTCTGACGAGTAGGTCATATGTGAGTGCTGGCCATTCTGATGTGACTGTAGGATTAGGTCCTATATGATCAGATATATGGGCTACCGCCTTTCTGATGAGTAGTTCAAATGTGAGTGCTGGCCATTCTGACGAGTAGGTTAGATGTAAGGGCTACCGCCTTTTTGATGAGCAGGTTAGATGTGAGTGCTGGCCATTCTGACAAGTAGGTCAGATTTAAGGGCTACCAAAGACCTACGAGGAGGTAGGAATACACCCATCATGAAAGAAGGCTGGCTCTTTAGAACTTCTTGTGATGAGAAGAATCATGAGATAGCACATATGATGGTGACCAGAGGAGATCCAGATCGAGCTATGATCCAGATCCAGTTATGATGACTTCGAGAGATCCAAATCGAGTGATGATCTAGATCTAGCAGTGATGATCCAGATCCAGTAGTGATGAACTAGATCCAGTGATGATCCAGATCCAGTGATGATGATCCAGATCGAGTGATGATCCAGATCTAGTAATGATGATCCAGATCTAGTGATGATGATCCAGATCGAGTGATGATCTAGATCCAGTGATGATGTTCTAGATCAAGTATGATCCAATGATGTCCCAGATCAAGTATGATCTAGAGATGTTCCAGATCAAGTATGATCCAGTGATGTTCCAGATCAAGTATGATCCAGTGATGTTTCAGATCGAGTATGATCCAGTGATGATGATCCAGATCTAGATGAAGATGGCATGAAGATAAAGATGACTTGGAAATGTAGATGACGAGAAGATCCAGAGAAGAAGACTAGTGATGAAAATTGTGTCAAGATAATATCTTCCTAGTTAAGAGGGAGTGTTGATGTAATTGTAACTTTGGAATGTATTCACTTATATTTCTTATCTATTGTAACCCAATATTTATTTCAGGATGTTATCATGTCATGTCATGCCTTGATGTTCAAATCGGGAGAATCAATAATGTAAACAAGTCATGTCAAGTCATTGTGGGTAACCCTCCGATTGTCTAAGGGTTAAAGTCCCCGCAGTTTCGGGGCACTAGGGTTATTAGACTCTCCTAGTAGAGGTCAGCCCTAGTAGGGTTTTAGTCATGTCCGGATTAGTATAAATAGAGAGCTGGACTCTCTATTTAGCACACATCACATACACACTCAAGTGTAACGCATAGTTGAGGAAGGAGAAGACACTGGGGCTAGAGAAGAAGAAGGTTACTGTTGTCGGGAGTGCATCTTACTGTTTTGGGGTTTTATCTTTTATGCTGATTCTATCTCTGAGGAAGTTGCAGGGTTTTCTCCATTTATGGTTTCCTCGAGGAAAAACACTGTGTTCACTGTCTCTTGTGTTTGATTGCTGTGCTTGTTGTTCTCTCAGTTAAAGATCCATATAATGCTAGCTTAAATGTTGAAAAACTAACAATTTCAATGCAGAATGGTCAGTGTACATCTTGAAATGTCCACCCAATAAATAATGTCTAAATTTTGCAGTGCATACACCATCATGAGCCCTTCCCTCTCTCTTGTGGTGTAGTTTTTCTTTGTAGTCGATAACTTCTTTCTAGCAAAAGAAATGGGGCGATGAATCACTCCTTCCCATGGATGCATCTGTACCACGCCGAGTGTGATAGATGATGCATCTACATGAAAATGAAATTATTTTTTCCAGTCTAGAAATACAAGTATTGGCACAGTATCCATCTTGTTTTTTAACTTGTCTATACTCTCTTGAAATTTGTCTGTCCACCGAAATTTAGAGTCTTTTTTCAGTAGTCTCTCCATCGGGGTAGTCACCTTTGCATATACCTTGATAAAATTTTTGTAGTATCCTGTATGTCGTAATGTTTCTATTAACTACTTAACTATGGTAGCTAGTGGTAAGTCATAGATGATGGTGATTTTGGCTGGATCGACCAAAATTCCATTGCGACAGACCACATGGCCTAACAAAGCTCCAAAAGACGCACAAAAAATACAATTTCTTAAATTTAGGGAAATTTGATATTGGCGACATCATTCCAACATATTTTTAAGACTCTCTATGTGATATTTTACAAGAACAAATTTTATCTAGTTGTCAAAGTATACTTCAAGAAGTTTGTGTATAAAATCTTTAAATGAAACAATAGTACAATTCTACAAAAAATTGCAGGTGCATTCTTGAGTCCAAATGGCATTACCATGTATTGGTAGCATCCCCACTCTATCGCAAAGGTATCCTTGTATCGGTCCTCCTTTACAATTATTATATGATGGTATCCTGATAATCCATCAATGAATGAATACGTTTATTGTCCTCTAACATTCTCTAGTACTTCATCTATGGATGGTGTCAGAAATAGATCAGGCAAGAAGGCATCATTTAATTTCCTTAGGTCAACACAAATTATCACTTCCCCTATATTTTTCTTATCTTGGACTACAATTGGACTGACCCATTATGATTCTTCAACAGGTTATATCACACCTGCTTCCAGTATTCCGACCAATTCATCCTTAAGTTTTTCTTTTTAACATGGGTTTAATCTGTACAACCGTTGTTTGACTGGTTTTGCATCAGGCCTCAAGGGTATCTTCATTTATTCAAGGTCCTTGATTATTCATTTAATTTAAGAAAATTTTGTAGGGAATGACTCCTGAAATACATGCAGTAAGTCAGTGATCTTTGCCATGGTTTCATCGTCCCATTAATCTCCAATATTAGCAAACTTTGGGTTTTTAGCCGACCCAATATTTACTTTATTGATCTTGAGTGGACTTAGAAATTGGTCACTAGACATACCAGCTCCTTCCACTTCACGCATACCTTTTGACTTAGGTATATTTATCTCAAGCGGATCATCATCATCTAGTTCTCCCATAATTGTGTAACATTCCATCTAGTTGTGTACTTTCATGGTTCATTGATAGAAATTCATGGCTGCAATTGGTATTTCCTCAAATATATTTTCCTTCATTATTTGTAGCACAACATCAACTATTGGATGTTCACTTGTGAACTCAAACGTATGGCTGAATTTTGTAGATAAACTTTCCATGCAACAGTTCCTCACCGCAGCTCAACTGATGTGCACCAATTTCTTGGTACCATTTCCAAAGTGTGGATGAATTGATGAACCCACTCCCATCACGTATATTATTGTCATTTCTTGCGACAATGTTCAATATACTCCATAGGATTTGTTAGTCCTATATATTTCTGGTCAGAATAACTGATCTCTTCCCCAAATCTAATCTCTAGTAATTGTTTACATTGTGGCCATTCAGAGATAGATTTTTTATGTGTACCCCACCATATTTTGGGCATAACTTTTAGCAGATAGTCTAAGGTTGACAATCACTATTATTCTGTAAATTTTTCTTCAAATTATACCAGAAAAGACACAAGGTTGGTTAATCCTTCATATGTAGGCAACGCGCTTGCTTCGGCTCCTAATATTTGGACATATCTTCTGATTCTTGTGCACCTTCTTATGGAAACTTCATGTAGCCTGTTCTACCAATTTTCTAGGGTATCACCTGAATCAGATGTGCAAGAACTTACAGTTCGCTAGCTCAGTTTTCCATCGGCTGTTGGATTTATATAATATTCCTTTGAAACCATGATATTATGTAACTGATCCAAGTAATTTCCTTGACCTTCGCTATTTACTGGCTCAAGATATTTCTTCCCTTTGAGCAGATCAATTGGCGCAACCACCCTTAGTTCAGAATCTTCAAATGATAACATTCTTTTCTTAAAATTATAATGGTTTGGTTGTCTATTTGCCAATCAATTCCCAGCAGCAGAGGATATGGATTTGTGTCATCGACAATGTCAATTACTTCAAAGTCAACATATGTTATTAAGCCTTCGAATTCTACATGAACTTGAGTTGGTCTACCAATAGGTAGAACCTTTGACTGGTTCACAAGACTTAGTTGAATGGGATACCAATCCAGTCGTAGTTTATTCATGCTCTCCCATGTTTGTCTTATCAATATGTTGACATACGAGCCCAAATCTAATATGATATAATATATATCATATTCTCCTATCTGCGTAGTCATTCGCAGTTCTCGACCTGTCTTCAGTCTCTTCTCGATATGGTTAACACTTTTTTCAGGTTTTATATCATCTGGAGTTTCTTCTATTAGTGCTATCAGTTTAGCGACAACATCTTTATCAATTATTAATGCTAACAATTTTTGAAAAAATATTTAAGCTTACTAACATTTTTCATTGGTTGCTTCTTGAATAACTGTTCAAATTGTTCAAAAATTATTTTGACTTGTCTAGATGTCGATGGTTTATTACCATCAACAAAATCTGGTCGCACATCCAAGAAGACTTCTTTCTCCTTCTGGACATATAGCGGGGCTTCCTTTTGTGTCGCGAGTCTCACATACAGTTGTGCTTGTTGTGTATTCTGTTCTGCGCCTATCACAACACCTCCTCTTATAACGACAACAATTTGAGGTTCTATTGGTTCGATAGAAATCATTTGAATGTTCTAGTTGGGGTTCGAATTCTAAGCCTGTACCAGATTAGGATTGAAAACAGTTCGAGCCTATCATTTCATAATTAGTTGCAGACACTGTTGAACAGTGTGATCAAATTCTTTCCAATATGTACATGCTTTTGTAGGACTTTGGAAATAGTGGGAAAAATGTCTTGGCTGTCCACAGTTATAACATATGACTTGTCCTCTTCCATGACCAAATCCTCCTCTTCCTTGTTGTTATCCTTGACCTCAAAAATTTCCACCCCAGCTTGCATCGGGTATTATTGTTTTGGATACTGATTCTGTTGATACTTCGACTGAGGGTACTATGGTTGTTGACATTGAGGAGGCTATTATTGAGGCTACGCTCGTTCAACTTGCATTTGCTCATCATTTTTCATTAAGTAGGTATCCATAGTCTTTTCTTGCAGCAGCTGAAGTGATCTTCAATCCTTTTCACCATGACATACTGATTTACAAAATTTAGAATATAGAGTAGCCAATGCACTTGTAATATTATGTAAGTATAGGAATTCTTCGGAATTGTGGCACCTAGTGTGGCATATTCTACACCAAGGCATCCCTTGGGTGTTTAACGGATTCGACGCTCCTTCAGCAACATAGTTCATGAGTGTCGGGAAAATGTCTTTATGGTGTCTGCATGTTCAACATCTTGTACAGTACCATAGTTCTTCTTGAACTTGCTTTCCTCTCTTAATGTCTTGGATCTGTACTGTAAGGTTTGCTAGTTGTGACTAAATTTTCATCATTCCTGTGCCGGTATCTCCAATCAGCCAGGATTCTAATTTCATTGCTATCTCCAAAGCCTCTGTCTGCGAATCAATAATCTATTGCATCAACGGGGTTCAGATATGTGGTGACAAGGAGACAATAAACCATTCCTTGTGTTGTAAATACAACATTTGGAATATTAGTTTGGCCATCAATGTATTAAATCTTTGGTCAAAGTCCCAAACAGATTTTGTCGGTAGCTGCTTAATTTCTTTGATCTCAGTGATGCACTGTGATTCAAATTTTGTCTTTCTAAACTCATCTATCATACGCACTCAAATCTTGTTGAGTGTTTTCTAGACAAATCCTACTGGTACGATAGAAAATTTTAGGTACCAGTCCAACATACAACCTTGAAGAGTTGTGATCATCTATGCTTTCTTGATATTCTCATCCTAGATCTGTTGCAAAATCCACACAACTTCACAATGAAACCAATGTTGTCCTGGGTCCTCCAACCCATTTCCATTGAATATTGGTAACTTAATGTCAGCTCCAGCCATTGTATTTACTGTTGGAACAGTTGGAACAAAATTTTGGCTAGCCAGAATTCCTTGTCAGTTATTTACAGCATTAGTACTACTTGTATTTACAAATGCACTTGGATATACGTCTCTATATATTACCTCTGGTGATGTATGCAGTGATGTAGGAAAGTTGTAACCACATTCTCGTTCTAGGGCTTCGATCGACTCTTTTGAATCTTCATCTCCTTCATAGATCATTAGATATTCTTCTTCTTTGTCACAAGACTCTTCATCCAAGTATGATGCAAGATCATATCCTTCTTCTTCTCTATTCATGCTGCAACTCCCTCTTCCTAACATAGCCTTTCTTCACTTACTAGATCTAAATTTTCTTTCGCTTCTTAGAAATATTAACTCTAGTTCAGTTTCACTATATTCTGGGAACATCTCAATTTAGGGTTATGCTGAGACATAACCACTCTATTTATACATAGTCCTGCCACATTTGCAGAATACCTTTTTCACATACAAGAATTTTTATCCACATTTTGAAAGATGAGAGATATCTACTGCGTGGTCCTTGAATTTTCTTTTGCTCTGCCTCACTATATGAGGTTATTCTATCAACAATAAAACTATTAATGTCTCCCTCCAATATACTGTCTATCAAAAAATCCACATCCCTTGACACATGGTTTCTCACTCCTTCTCGTCGCTCAATTAAATAAGGAGTCTAGTCCTTTGGTTCTCCTCCTTATCAGGTTGCCAACTTAGACAACCATTCATGCAACATAATGGGAAACATAGAAAAGAAAATATCGTAAATATCTCTATAAATGTACCGGCCCAACCACTCTGTTGGGTTCCACCGAGATTCTTTTTTTTATTTTCATGTGAATTCTAACTCCTTGAACTCCACCCAAGCTTGGATCTTCTATTTTTTTGGTTTCCACAACATATCCCTCACCACAATGATTTAGGTCTTGACAATGAAACCATTTATTGAATTTTTCCCAATGTCCTTCTCCTCCATGGATCCTAACCCAGGTCCAGTCCCTTTTGCTCAATGCAACGAATCCCAGTATATCAACCCAACAGAGTAGATCTCAATCGACAACACCTGGGATGCAGATGATGTCTCAACTGAGATATCTCTCTTAATGGGTAACTTCCAGAACCACCTTTTAGTAGTTAAGTGGTGAATTTCTAGTGCCTTGTCCTTTTACCAAGGTTCTCAATGAACTGTGACTCAATAGTTAGGTAGCGACCTATCTTTTCTTATGAAATCTTATTATATCAAAAATAGTTGTGCAACATAATCATATTCAACTAATAAAATGCGACCAATATACATTTATTCATTTGTAATAAAATCTACAATCATTCATTTGATACAACATCTACACATATATCTCAAACACATTCAACATTCACACATATACATAGAATATAATGTGGAAACCCATCCGAGCAAAAACCACAAGGTTCTCTTCATCTGACATGAGGAAATAGATGCACCTTTTGCCTGTGCACCGAGTTGCAGCCTCTTCTCAATCTCCTTCTCTTTCTTTACAAACTCTTCCTCCCTCTCATTCTCTCTGATCTTCTCTCTATTCTCTTCCTACTTTTCTCTACTAGTGATTTGCACATATGCTAGATCGACTCAACCTTTCCTACTCTTCTACACACTCAACTGCATATCCTTTACTTTGATGCACTCATCAATACAGAGCCATCAACCAAAAGCTAATAGTCCCCACTAATGAGAGTATATTCTTGTCTAATTGAAGTCCATATTGAAAGTCTAACAATTCAAAGCAACCATCGAGGTTGACCATAGGGAGTCTAACTCACATACATCGTGGGTTCTTTCTTTTATAGCCTCATTACATAGTCGATACAAACTCCATACATACTCAATACAAACTCAATACATACTGGTTTTCTGTCACTTTCTCAGCTAACTTCCTATTTCCAACTAATAGGTTGTATTTCCTATTCTGGTAACACCTAATGAGTGGCACTATCGACTTTAATTATAGAGATTCCTTCATGCATGTGGTTTCTATTGGCTCTAGTCGAACTAATAACCACGATCGTTGAAGCTTGTCACTTTTCGAGCATTATTCCTTACTGTCATTTTCCATCCGTTATGCTACTTGCATGCCTTTTGATGCTAATATTCTATCGTACCTTCCCTTGTCGCACTGCTTCCATTTGTTGAGGCTTCCTTATCTGGTGCCTCTTCCTCTTCTTCTTCCTTCCTTTTATTTCCTTTGTCGCAGCTTCCTTTCTCTTCTTGTTTTTGTGTCACTACTTTTGTCGTATCTCCTTCATCTTTTCCTTTAGCTCTTCTCCATACTCAGGAAGAATTTGGAATGAATTCTACCTTCCTGTCCCTAGGACCAACAGTCTCCAAAATACCATGTGATGAACCTCCATAAGCTTGGGCTCCAACACCCCCCATCAACATAACGCTCTAGAAATTCAAGAGGTGAAATTATGTTATTTAAACACCCCCTAATAATTGCAGCTACTTGAGGCCCAATATTATCCTAAATTAATTTCACAAACTTATCTTCTAAAAGAGGCTTCGCAAAGATATCGACGATCTAATCATTTGTTCTATAATAAACAAGTGATACAACACTCGCATGTACCAAATGTATCAAATAATGAACATGAAGTTCAACATGTTTCATTTTGCTGTGAGAAATAGGATTATCAGCAAGCTGCATTGTACTTTCATTGTCGCAATGGATAAGATTTTAGCCCTAAATAGGAAAACCAAACTCTTCTAAAAGCTAGCGGATCCAAACTAGCTTTGTACATACATTACAATGCCACAATATTATTATTTTGTATTCGAGAGAGATACTAACTTATTTTTCTTACATGAATAGACCAAGGGTCTAGAACTCAATTGAAACACATAGCAAAAAATGGAATTCCAGTTTTCAATGCCTCTTTCTAAGTATAAATAGGTGAACCCAACCATTGGATCTGTAGTGTGACTATACTTAATAGGGTATGTGCAAGCTAATGAGGGTCTCTTTGGACATGTTAGATGCAACAGAAAACTGAGAAAATGGGAATCCATCAACTTACATGGATATTTTGAGACACTTACACAATGAATCTTGCGATGAGTAAAAAAAATGAAATGTAGCAAATTGAATGATGTTTCCAGATATATAATTTTGTCCTATTGGAAATGTTCTTAACTATCTAAATTTTGATATTTTTTAACATACACATTTTATTTTTAGGATAAATTATAAGGTATATGTTTTTATGGGTGCAACCTTTGAGTGCATAAATGATGGAATCAATTTACGAAAACTAGTAGACATATAGATAATAGATAGTAATAGTACATGACTATTTTTCTAAGATAAAAATAATACACACACACACACACACACACACACACACACACACACACACACACACACACACACACACACACACACACATATATATCTATGTGTGTGTGTGTGTGTGTGAGATCAAACCTCGAAAATAGTACACCAATTTTGGGTGCAGCGTTTGAAGGTATTAATGCAATTATTTGAAAAAGGTATTTTTTAGTGCACCATACAATGTATTTTCAAACTGGTTGAGAAACGGAAGAGTTATGGATGAAACACTAACAATGTGTTATTTTAGTTGAGGAGTGATGACACAAGATAAATAAGATAAAAAATATTCTTGTTAAAAATAATATTTTTGGAATCTACAAAAAAACCATATATGTGTCTAAAATTTCATAAAAAATGATGTTGTGCAGCATACTGTAACCAACAGCATACTGTAATGCTCAATTAGCCATGGTTTATCATACTCCAAGGCATATGCATGATGAATCCGAGGCAAAGTCCAAAACAGACACAGAGGCATAAGCATGACACGCCAACACATGCATAGGTTTGACCATAGTGGAAAGAAACACGTACACATTTTGTTTAAATTCATTTTTTTCCCACCAAACAAAAACGCGTGCATGCTATAGTTTTACGAAATTCACATGCGTTATATGTTTTACAAAATGCACACGTGTTTTGTAAGACTATAATGCATGCATCATTTTTAACTTTATAGTTTATTATTTTTCCAATTATAACAATATTTTTATTATTTTATCTCCCCCCTCTTCCCCCTAACTCTTATTAGCCCGCCGTCATCCTCTCACTACCTCTAAACCCATCTCCTCTCTCTCCCTAACACATCATCACCCTATTCATTCTCTCTCTCTCTGTCTCTCTCTCTCTCTCTCTCACACACACACACAAACACACACACACACTACCCCTATGTCTCTCCTACCACTAACACCTATATGTCACTTCCCCCCAAACCCCTAACCTTTTCTCTCTGCCTATGAATCTTAAACACCCCCCTATTTTTCTATCTCTAACCACTTAGCACCCCCCCTCCCTTAAAACTCCTAAAACCTCCCTT
>LPNX010425672.1:500402-510402 GCA_001517045.1 Pseudotsuga menziesii
CCTCTACCTCTAACCCCTTACCACCACCCCCAACATTTGAATGTTATCATTACCAAACCAAACAATATAGTTGTAATGTTAAATATCGCATGCATGTTTGTTTGAAGAAAAACACGTGCATGCTATTATTACATATGCTCCTAACCCCCCAAACTGCCTATTGCATCCCCTCTACAGCATCTAAACACCCCCACATTAATCTACCCCTCCCCCAAAATCTCCTAACACCCCCCTTTCTTTCTCTCTCTCTCTCTCTCTCTCACACACACACACACACACACACACACACACTTGTAGGATCCGAAGGCACCAGGAGAGTGTTTATACATTTCAAAAGCACCGGTGTGTATACTATCCAAAAGCACCAGTGCTGACAATAAAGCATGTGGCACTGCAACAAAAAATAGCTTAAAATGTAAAAGGATCAAATTTGACAACCATTTATTTTATATTACGAAAGTGCACCAGGGTACAACGACTTGAAATCCAAGGATAGTGGATAACATCCTATTAGTATAATTTTTTTCCATCACTCATGCTATATGCTTAATTTACCTCCCTCGGGTGGTAAAGACATCTTCCACTATGATAGGGTTAAAAAATAAAAATAAAAAACAATTGTATTTTGTTCAAATTACTATTTGTGGTGCATTTGATAGTATAAATCACACCAATGTATCCTAAATCTGGTGTACTACATTTGGGTTAAAACATTGTAATTTAAACTTGCATAGATCCGGGTGGTAAAGACATCTTCCACTATGATAGGGTTAAAAAATAAAAATAAAAAAACAATTGTATTTTGTTCAAATTACTATTTGTGGTGCATTTGATAGTATAAATCACACCAATGTATCCTAGATCTGGTGTACTACATTTGGGTTAAAACATTGTAATTTAAACTTGCATAGATCCATTTTAAACCCAGATCTATCAAGCACCGAGAGAGATCTAGTTTCTTGAGATGTACATTTTTTTACCTTTTGGATCCCTTGGGTTTTTTTTTTAAGTCTATACGTAATTTATTTTTTTCATTTTTTTAAATATTTTTTATTTATGTCAACTAGCATAACGTGACTAACATGACAGGATCTCTCCCATACTAGGCTAGAGAGAACCTCGCTTCTCTCAGTGCAACAAGTCGATTATTTTTTTAATTTCAAATTTTTATTTATGTTGTGTTTTGTATAATCCATTCCATCGGTGCGTTACTCAATAGAATGCACCATATTAGGATTAAAACTTCCGAAATTAAAAAACTATGACTATATTTTTTATTTCAAGTTTCTATTAATAGCTTGACTATATTATATAGTGCATTAAGGCATCATGGAATTAGGTGGACTAATACAAGGTTTGATTAAAAAATTATCACACTAAAAAAAACTTTTTACCATTCTACAATACTTTTGAGACCAACAACACGAGTACCATATATCACATACATAAACAACCTCACATTTATTCTCCATGTTGTGCATTACTCGCCTCCATTGGCTGTTGACTCGAGTTTGAATTTTTGCAAATGGTGAGAAACCTTTCAATTTTTACATACATCACAATTATTCCTCCTCGAGGGACCAAGTAAATTGGTTGCTACTTCACTATTTAATTTTTTTATCGGATTAAATAAGGTTGAAAATTCATCTTTATTTTTCCCAAGCTAAAAAATATATGGGCGGCGCGTTCAATATATTTGGCTCATACAGTAAGGCGATTCACCCTGTGAATTTATAAGGTACACTAGTGGAAGTGCATTGAATACATAGGAGCTTTACACATACAATGCACTATAATATTTAGCGCACCAATTAGCATAACTTTTATAAAAACTATAGATGTAATCTTGGCGTGTAATATAAATACAACTGCACCTCTCATAGGTGCACAGATGTATTCTAAGAGCAGTGTATAAATGAACATAATTTACTTAAAAATGATAGCGTTAAGTAGTGCAGTTAATTTAACCTTCCACACAACTCTTACGGTGTATTGTGATGTTCTTATAGCACTGTTAAATCTTAAAAACACATAGAAAAAGAAAAATTTCAAATTGTGCTTAGTTACATGATACACATAGAATCTTTGGTGTGATTTTGTCACAAACACAACAAAACTTTAAAAAGTCACAATTAGATAGTGTGCTATATGAATATTTTTGTACCATCAATGAATGTGTTGATGTGAATAAGGTGCACTATCAACACATTATTTATATGGCAGCAACGAAGGCACAAGAAGACGCTCAATTAATTAATCAGAGTTTTATTTGTGAGAGAGAAGTCGCTTAATCCGATTAAAATATCTATTGAGATGATGAAGATGGCCAGTGATGAGGGTGACTTGGAATTAGTAGTGCATCACCATGATCATGATCTCAAGGTCATTGTGTTGACTCCTCGAAGTGTACGTAATCATTTGAAGGGTGCGTTGCAGGAAACCTTGTTTCCAAATTATCCCTTTAAGAATATGAGGAAGCAGAGCAACATTTCTATAAAGTTGTTGATGGCCTTTCAATATCTCTTTCCAATCCTACAATGGGCTCCAAAATACTCCTTTTGCTTCTTTAAATATGATGTCATATCGAACATCACAATTTCTAGCCTTGCTATCCTTTCTACAAGAAGGAACTTAAAGACGCTTAGATCATTTCCAAAAGCTAAAAAAAAAATCCTCATCGAAGGGATGGGAGAAGTTAATGTTGCAAAAGTGATGAAAATCTCTAGTGATGAATTAGAACTTGCTTTCGACATGAACATAAGGCTGAGTGCTTGTTCGAAAGTAGTGATACATAAAGTTTGTGACAAAAACCCTATATACCTTCAATATGTTTATCAAACCATGATTAAGAATGACTTGATGATAAAGAAATGTCAAGAAGTAAGTTGAATACACTCCTAGACAAGATGATGGAAGAGAGCCCAACTTTTCTATGAGAAGATGATGAAACAAAGTCCCACATTTCTAAGACAAGAAACTTAAAGATGCTTACTAAAAAAATCCATCCAAAGAAATTCTATACATGAACAACTAAGTGTAACCTTATAATTCAACCTTAAAAATATTAAATTAATTTTTGAAATTAAAGAGTTCATTATCACAAAGAAATGATTTTTGAAAAAAGAGAACCTAGTGTAAAGGAACCATCTTAATCTTTCTCAATAGAATTCCATGGAGAGAATGAATTTGAAAATAAAGAGTTCATTATCACTTAAAACCAAAACATGAAACCTTCTTCTACCTCTAATTTGATGAAATAATACGCTGATCCACTATATATATATATATATATATATATATATTCAATTAACAATAAAGTATTAATATAACATAATAAAATAATATGCTAAGAGATTATATATTTTTGTAATAATCATCAGCATAGATCCATTTAAAAGGGGATTTACTAAGCACACAAAGGGATCAAATCTCTCAAGGTGTAAACCCCTTTTTAGAGTGGAAATGCCTAATCTAATTTGTATGGTTTTAGTTTTCTAACTTTTGTTTCTAAATAATTGAAATTTAATTTAAGCCTAGAAGTTATTTTTAATAATATTTTATTATTTTTATAAAAGACATGTGCCAACTCTAGGATGAGCATGGAAGGAGTTATACATCTCTCCTCTACTCGGTTGTAGAATGCACCTCTTCTGTGCAAAAAATATTTGAAAGGTAGTTATTTCAACATTAGTTTAAAAATCAAAATAATATATTAAGAGATTATATATTTTTGTAATAATCAAAATATTTGAAAGGTCTTTATTTCAACATTAGTTTAAAAATCTTATGATATGGATGTTTAGATTGTTTTTTGAAAAATTTTATAAATAAAAAATTGAAAAAAAAAACTAACCGTACACATGTGATTATTTCTTTAAATTAATTTATGTGTTTTAAAAATACAATTTCTATAATAAATAATTACAATTCAACAATAAGTTATATAAACAAATTATAATTGAGCACATAAATGCTAATAACATTTATATGTGTTCTTATTTGAGATTTTGGGATGGAGAAACACATATGTTTTGTCTAGATTTCAGACAAGTGTACATGTAAAATTGATGTATGGATAATTTTTAAAGTGGATAACCCACAATTTGTGAAAGATAATTTATTTTACTAGAATAAGGCTATAACAAGTAACTTATAACATATTAGTGACACTTAACTTGTAACTTATTAGTATTAACTAGCTACAAGTTAAGTGATGTTGTTTGGAGTAGACTATGATAAAAAAAATATGAAAATAACTCATATTCGATAAATAAATAATTGATATATAAATAATTGACTCATAACAACATATAATTTCATGATACTTAATTTGTGATCCACTTAAAGTGCTTCATCTTTTAATCTATATTACCATCATACATAGCAGTAGAAATAGAATAATTTAGCAAAGATGGAAAAGTTTTATAATGAAATCATGAAAGTTTTAATATTATTGAATCTGAACCTAAACCGCTAGATATTTATGGAGTATTTTGATTACATAACGATGTTTCCTTACCTTTTTGTCAAAGCTTTCAAGACGAAAATTTAATACATTCAGTACCCCGTTGAGAAATTTCATTACGAAAATTTGAAGGTGAAACAACGTTTGTTCCATTTAAATTGTTTCTGACCAGAGAGACAGGTATTTAGATATGCATATAGAATTGTTTTAACCTGCAAATATATCACGGAGCCAACGTGGGCCTTTGCCGCATATCAAGTATTTCGATATGCATATAGAATTGTTTTAACCTGCAAAGATATCACGGAGCCAACGTGGGCCTTTGCCGCATATCAAGAAAGTAGGGAAACATTTTTATTATCGTGGACACCGATGCTCTGACTTCATCTGAATGTTCACAGCTTGGGCTATGGAGGATTAACAATAAGCGACTGTGCTCTTCGACTCTCTTTGACTCATCTGTCCACATGTTTAAGTAGAGTGTTCTTGCGATGCTGAGAGCAACAAGCCAGTCATAGTCTGAAATATTCATAAAATCTGGGCTCGGCTGCTCAAGATAGATTTGTATCATTTCATGGATGCAATCCAACAGATGCTAAAAGACAATGCTGGTTGTTGAAGTACTAAATGGTCGCCATGGAGGAGTAGATCTATGAGAAAGAGGACCATATGCAAAGCTTGGTATGCGTCCTCCACAACGCCTATGGGATCCTGCCTCTTGAATATACCCAGAACATAAATAAAAACCTGAACAAGGCCTTGCACCAGTCTTGTGTTCATTTGGAGAAGCAATGGGATATCACCAGCAATAATGTTATTAGAATAGAAGGCATGCACAATAATAGCTGTGCTTTTCAAAATTGCTGAAGAAACGGCTTTGGGATTTGCCATCTCAAGATATTCAAGAACGCAAGAGACGTGCTCGGAATTTATAAAGCTGGATACGGTCGAGAGAATGTCAAGAACTGTTGAATGAAAACATTCTTCAGTCGCCTGCAAATTTCTAAGTAAAAACCCTAAAAATCGTGCACACTCCGAGGCGTCGTCCGGTTTTAGCTGTGAGCGTACTTGGTCATGACTCATGTCGAGTACGCGTATCGTTCTGAGAATTTCTCTGTGGAATAAGTTGGATTCTTCAGTTTTTACAGGACGAGAGTAGGATCTATACATTAGTTCTCCTAAACACACGATTGATGGATCGTCGGAGAGGAAGAGTTGGCGATTGAGAGGCTCGATCTGGAGATTGACGCGCAGATAATTGAGTCGCTTCCATGCATTGAACCAACTATCCCTTGTCATTTCACTCAGCTCTGCTTCTTCCTGTGGAAAGAGTTGGCAAATTTGGACCAGAAGGCTTCGAATGTCGCGCAATAAGAGCCGCTGAGGATAGCCAGGAATGACTTCCCATCCCGTGATTTCGGTACCCATGACTTCTTGGAAATATCGTGTCATCTCTGCTCTGAGAGCAGCCGTTGGGAGTTATATCACCCACAACGAAAGGCTGGCGGGTGTGAGGGATGGTTGAATTCCCTGGATTCTTCTCTAGCAATGTCTCCGCAGTGTTTCGATCGTGCAGGAAAGTGGTCGGAGTTATATTTACCGGATCGAAGACGGTGCTTAAACTCACAGTACATTGATATTCCTCCTTGTCACACTCCATCTTGTTAAACCTAATAATATGGGGATCCCACTGGTTTTGCATCTGTTCTACTATTTTATATCAACTTTGCGCCTGAGTGTATATATATAATTACGATTCTGTCCAATACACACATATTACACCGACCAAGCGATCCCCAACATGGTTTCTTTTCATAAAACCTATTTTATGCATACTCGTTAACTAGAGCCGTATCAGATAAATTTTGCAGTTACATTAAATTTGGATGTATTATGGATTAATCAGAAGTTAGATTATAATTAGTGTTGGTGTTTTTTAAGGCATAAAAACTCTGGAAAATTAAACTAGCAATTATCTTAAAAAGGTGTAATAATAAGTGATATGTTGTTGTTAAAGGAGAAACTAAAATCCAATTGGTGTTATTGGAAAAAGCTTCAAAGAAAGTGCATGGACTAAAGTTTTCTCATGGTGTAAACTTGGCCTTGTACAATGAGTACCATCACAAATTAGCTACCATGTTTGCAATGAAGGCCAAGCAAAGGTGAACTTTAAAAATCCTAGATATCACATATAGGCACTCAAATATTAACCTTAGACCAAGTTAGCAATGACATAAACATAGTTGGCATTTTCATAGAACTTAGCTTAGACCAAAATAAACCTCTACATTTACCCAAGTCTAAATAGTTTAGTTATAATTCTGTGCAATTTAAGGTTATATTGGGTTTTAGCCCTATTTTCTCCATGCGCTCTTAGGACGAACTAAACCTCTACATTTAGTGAAGCAATGATATAAAATCTGAATCCAAGGTTTGTTTTTTTAAATATTCTGCAAAAATATTGGGTTTTGGTTGACCCAATTGTCTATATTACCTTGAAAGTAAGTCATTCATTGAAATCTAACAAGTCAAAACTATGTGTCTAAGCCATGATATGTAAAAGGTCATAAACAAGTACCTACCAAAACCAACCATGAGATCCCACCATAGAGCTTGTACATGATGTGTCAATACAATTTTCAAGATTCATATATATGAATTGAAAGTTATTCCTACATGTGATCAATGTGGGATAGTGATCCCAAGTGCAAATAAAACCAATATAGCACATTTGTTGAAGAGCTAACATAAAGAGCTTGTTTTATGGCCATCATCTTATTCACTTTAATCTCTTGAAGCATGGGTGCCATTTTCATGTGGAAGGATCGATTCCCCACTCTAATTATATCCTTTTTGCCAAAAATATTCCTTGCAATGGGCCAAAAAATTATATATACATCATTCCCACCCTACCTTGTAGCCACCCTTTAAGACGATAAGCTTCTTCTCTCTATCAAGTTCCAAGAAACATGGCCATTAAATTGGATAAAAAATACATAACCCCTATGTAATCATATTTTCAACTTAAATGGTGGCTACACATAAATAAACTACAATATAGAGAAAAAATATAATCCACAAAACATAATCATGACACTTTCCTTCCATGGTTGATGCATATAGTAACATGAAAACATTCATCACCAACCCATTCACCATGAAATTTTCCATTCATGAGATGGAAAAATGCCTTGTAAAATTTTGTAGTTTCATAGTCAATATGGGCCATTTAATATCTGATGGTAGAGATTATGTTTGCCTTTTTTCCTAGAAGGAAACCCTCTTTTAGAGAGGGAATTATATTAAGGCTGAGTCGAGTTTGAGAGAAATTGTGACAGATTGAAGAGGAGGTTGCAGTGGATGTGTTGCGGGTTGTATCTCTTCATTTTGTTGGACGAAATAAAAGAAAGGGCTAGTTTTTTCTCCTTGGGTGTAGGCCATATCAAGTGAACCACATGTATTGGTGTCTCTCTTGTATTGTGCTCTTATGTGTTTTATTTCCACATTTATTTTATTTTATTGCTATGTGATCGTGTTTCTAACATAAAATCTTCTTGGAAAAGGTAGTTGCAATGACCACAACAAGTAAATCCTTATATGACTTTCTAAGGATTGTTTATAGATTAACAAAAACACATGATTTGAAGTCTTCGATATTTCATTAAGAATCCAAGTGAATGTTTCATTTATTAGAATTGGCAATTGAAACACAAAAGGTATTTTCCTGATCCAAGTATAAGGATACCATAAGGGACCAAGGACAAGATCTTTGGTTGCCATTGACCCACTAATTTGATAATGTCTTTCTTACCTCATCTTATGTGTCTATCTCTAAGAATGAGTTATTTAATCATGCTTAGTCCATTACTTTGATGATCTCCTTCTTTTCTAAGGAAAACCTCGTGGGATCCCCTCATATTCCCTAGAATATCTAGATGGAGTGCACAACCCACCATAATAGGGAGTATTATCCTTGAGGGAGCTAGTCGAAGTTGGACTTATGACCTACAAAATACCTCTCAATAATATGCCTTTGGTAGATGGTTCAATGTATTGAGCCAACCCTTGTTTTTTTTATTTGGTGGGGTGTTTATAGCCTTGGAGAAACACACTCAATGGAGAGAGAGTCAAGATAATTCTATTGGTATCAACTACTAAGATAGTCCAAATCTAGATAAGAGTTGTGTACATGACTCATGCTCTTAGCACCATCCTTATTAAACCTCGTTAAGATGTCTATCATTTCATGTAACTAAATTTCTTCCCAAGAGCAAGTCAAACCTAACCATATCCCTTATGTAATGGATTTTTAACCATAAATGGAGACAACATATTGACATAAGTTCATTTCGTAGCCAATATGTTGCCAACAAAAATGGTTGGGTGTTAGGCACCGAGACAATAGATTTTCATGAGAATTGTGTACATAAGTCATGCTCTTAGCCTAGTAATTATCCAACATTTCCAAAACATATACGATTTCCATGGAAATTTAATTTTCCCTCAAAACAAGTAAAACTAGCATAGCCACTAGTAGTGGTCTTTTAACCCTAAATGATGACAATACACTTACAGAAGTCCATGTAGTAACCAATATGAAATCTATGTAAAACTTAACAAATTTAACTTCATCTTAAAAATCATCATCAAAAAGAAGTTTAATTATCTCCTTCTTATTACATCCTACTATTTATTATTCAATAATTAATTTCATTTTAATTAAATACCTTAAACTATTTTTATAATTCAAAGTATATTGATTTATATAAAAATTATGCATATACTCTTTTATTCTGAAATACTAAAAATATATAATTTTTATAAATATATTTCATTTTCCTTTAACCTCTTCTTTTACCATGAAAGGTCCTTCAATATAACAATATGATAATGCTTAAAATATTATAACTTTGTGTTTATTAAAAATATTTTTTATATGTTAAAATCTAATAGAACGATGCACGTTGTATGAGACACCAAATGTTTTTATAACGTGTTAAGATTCCTCATAAAAATGTTCGGTGAGAGCAACCTAAGGATAAAGTGAAGGCTATCATTAAAATTTAGCAATTGTGCTACTTAATATAGGACCACCAAATATACTCATTCTTGTTATGATGTGTTCTTAACATGTATATATAAGCCTCCAATGCCATAAATAGAGAATTTGTATCCTCTTTGATTTGTTTGGGTGTAAGAATTGATTCACAATTGGATTTAGGAGCCAAGGAAATACTCACAATTCGATATTGTTCACAAAATATGCAGAAAATAGGTGAAAGAATGAAAATTACATACAAACATGAGGTCAATAACAGATATTATTATGACTGTCCAACATGCCAAATATGTCTAGATCACACACACACACACACACACACACACACACATACACACATATATATTACAATAGGGAAAAATCATGAGGCCTTGGAGGCCATCTGGATGCATATAAGTGTCAGCTCATGATTTGACTCCAAAGCCCTTTTAGGTGGACCAATCAACTTCCTAATAATCCCAAATGGTCACGAATGC
>LPNX010425672.1:515402-517055 GCA_001517045.1 Pseudotsuga menziesii
TAATTGATTGTAACCATCAGTTAGCAATATGGGGCATTAATGACACTAAGATCACCCTTGATGTGCTCCAGTTAGCCTCCCTGAATGTAGGAGAAGGCTAAGTTAGCCTTGTTAACTGAAGGTAGGCGTGGGTGTGATCTAGATGATGTCATCTAGTGCTCCTCTGATGTCAATTAAGTCAATAAAACTTAGGATAGTGGTATAACTAGGCCAAATTAACCAAAATGAGTGTGTATGGTGGTAAATGTCTCCAACACGCCCCCCCTAAGCTATACTCAAGAGGAGTAGAAAACATAAAATGCATAAAAATTCTAGGTCCCCAGCAACAAAGGCCATAGGTCACCATGTGCAATAAAGTAACTGCTTAATATAACCAAGGAAATGGGAAAAACCTCATGGGAAAAATACCCCCCCTCAAACCAAGCAATAAATCAAGAATTGGTTCTTCTATGCAACAACATCCTGAGACTGTGCATGTGAACCTCTGAATCAAAACTAAATGAATATGTTTAGAGGAATATTCCACTTTAGAAGAAGAATAATGCACTCAACTAAATCCAAAAAATAAACATCTGCATGGTGAAAACTTGACCCATGTAGAGCAGCTGAAATCATCTGAAGAGAGAGCAAAGGTTCTTGAGGATTCAAACCATGTGTGGAACAATCAAGAAAATGATATGTTTTATCCTTGAACATAAAAATATGAGTGGTAAAATCAGCCCCAAATATTAGGATCAAGTGTCCAAGCGGATGTAGAATGTCTTCCTCTTTACTAGTTCTGTGAGGAGATGAGCATGTGACCAAAGGTAGAGAAGCCCTGGGACTGTGGAGAGAAAATGCTTGAGCTCCATAATATGATATATCTTCATAAATATCTAATGATTCACAAAATAAAATATCAGCAACCTCATATGAGGAAACTAACACCAAATCTCCATCAGCAGTTTTGAAGAGAAAGTATGGTACTTGATTTTTCACACCAGAATTGGTGAGAGCAGATAGAAGCATGACTGAAAGATTTTGGATTTTAAAATATGAACCAAATAATATCATGTCAGAAATTAAATCAGATCTAAATAATTTCACAACATATCCAAAACTGTGAAATGAAATCAAATCCCCAGCAGCAGTTTCGAAGGAGACTTGCAGTACTTGTTTCTTCACAAAATTATTGAGAACAGCTACAAGTAGTACTGAAAGCTTATGAAACTGAAATATTGAACCAAGAAATATCATATCAGATCCAAATAAGATCATATTAGACCAATAAGGTTCATATCAGATCCAAAAGTATGGTCAACCGAGATGGTGGATGCACAGTTGTCTTTTTCTTCAAAATTCTGAATTTTGGTGCATGCAATCCTACAGGATTTTGCTGGAAGATCTAGATCATGGGGAGCAAATATGTCACTCTTATAATCTGATATTTCTTCCAAAATATCCAATTTTTTACATATTTTCACACCAACAGCAACATTAGAGGGAGAAAAATCAAACATTAAAGAGAATTTGAGGTAAAAAATGGGCCTCCTAAGAGATGTACTACAAAAAATAAGATATATTAAAATATTATGAGTTAGGGGTTTTATGGGGTAGGTATATATGACAACTCACTTCCTACACTACTTTTTATGCACAATATAAATAACCATG